>NC_069412.1:13138100-13155895 GCF_026875155.1 Cherax quadricarinatus
TTTTATTATTTCCCTTTCCCCTTCATCAAAAAAATTTTTAAACCAACCATTAACTTTGTTTATGCACACACCAACCCAGTTCTATTCCTCGATCCCCTTAAAATGTGGGTAAAACAAGAAAGCGGGGAATTACATGCCAGAGAATAAAATGTAAAAATCAGAGTTTGGCCCCACAAAGGCAGATGGAATTTTGATCAATAGTGACGAATTGAAAGAATGAATAGCAGGGGCTCCCCTCAGTGTCTTAGTTCTCTTACAGATAAAATAACTGATCACAGAGGCAGTGTGTCCAACAAGAAAAACACGTAATGAAGAAAGAGATGGAAAGCAGAGCAGAGAGAGAGTAGAGAGAGGGGAGGAGAGAGAGAGAGAGAGAGGAGAGAGAGAGGAGAGATGAGAGAGAGAGAGAGAGAGGAAGGAAACACTGCTAATCAAAATTAGCAGAATTATAAGTTTTAAAAATGATCAACGGAAAGGGACTAAAATTATATATATTAAACTTATAATGAACCCAATAATGGTACCAATGATTTATAAATCACTAAATAGTACGAGAGGAGGACAGAAATTTGACGATAGGTTCTTCGGGTAAGTAGGTTTTCGTGCTGTTTCTATAGCAAGAAAAACCTACCTGACCAAATCTAAGGTACTAATAATCGGTGATTTTAACTACATAGTAAAAGACTGAGTAAATGGGACCTACGCAGGAGGCTAGAAATTGGAGGCTCTCTTAGTCCTCAAATTTTGTGGCTTCCTGTGCCACCATCATGTGGAGGAGATGAAAGGAAATATTATGTAGGAGCTTTCAAAAACTCAGCAAAGGATAGAGAGAGACAGACAGGAGTGAGAAATAAACCAGCATAACTGTACCTAGTATTTGCCAAAAAGTGCATCTGATACAGGCAGAAATGAATATGAGAGGCTTTCCTGGTAATAGCGACTGTACAGAAGCCAGATCTGAATATACAGTAGACGCCAAAATTAAGAAAAGATTGGCGGGTATGAAAGAGGAAAATACACATTTCAGAAAGGAGAATTATGCAAGAATAAGAGAACCCTTGAACGAATTTCAATAGAAAAAGAAACTGGAAGAAGAGCATGAGTGAGATGAAGTGAACATAGTGGGAAAAAGTGTGTGAGGTGAAGAGAACTTCATAACTAAAAAAAAAATTCGTTATATGAAAAAGAGAGTTCCTGTGGTTTAACGAAAGATGCAGAAAAAGGAAAACAACAATAAATTTTCAAGTGCGGGTGGAAAAAATAAAAATGATAGGACAGAAGAAAATAAAAAATCAAGCAGAAAGCCGGAAATGAATGTGCAAGGGTCATGGGTGAGCTGAGAAGCTGACTGACATTTTGAGAATGACACTGTATCAAAAGATAAATCTGAAGCAATCTTCCTACACAGTCACATCCTAAGTGAAATGACTGTTAAAGACCAGGAAATAAAACAGAAGAGAAAAGGAGGATTACTTAGGGAAGTGTTCTTTGTTGATTGAATTTTCCCACAAAATTGATAGCAAAATGTCTTTTTCAGTATTTAAAAGGAAACGGGACAGAAAAAATTAAACTACGGGCCCAGTAGCCTTTAAAGGGAGGTAAGGTCTGTCAGGAAACACGAAAAGTGTTTCCTGTTGCGGGTCTTAGTCATTGTTGACCCGTGTCAAGAATTTGTCATCTGGCGGGAGACCTTCCACTGGCCTATGGTCCACCCGTTTACCAGTAAAGGGGCAATGGAGAAGATAATTTGGAGAGAGTTTGATCCCCTGGTGAATACAAGGGTTACAAAAACAACCTAGCAAGGGTTTAGAGATGATAAATCATCTCAAAAACCCTGCTGGAGATCTGTCAGTATGAAACAGAAATGAGGGGAAGAGAGAGAAGAGAGAAAGAGAGGACGAGAGACGAGAGACGAGAGACGAGAGACGAGAGACTTCGGTATACTTCATGTTTTAGGACCCCAAAGAAGGCATATGACACCGTATTGCATAAGAGACGGGATTAAAACGTTAGAGAAAATGCAGGTTTAACAAGTGGGAAGTACATTTGAAGGCGGCAGAGTGTATGAGAAGAGGTTTTAGAATTGGTAAATAAAAGATGTGTATCAAACAAAGATAAATTTTCGGACCAGTTTATTTCTTGTATATGTGAATAGAAGACCAGAAGTGATGGGACTAATCCTTGTTTATAGATTACGTAAAAATTAATGAGAAGAATAAAAACTGTTTGAGGGCATGGAAAGCCTAAAAATGGGCGTGTGCAACTTCATGATTGGTCATCCATTTGGCTTCTCGAATTCAACCCTGGCAAAAGCAATGTTTTAATAATTATGTAAAGGGAGAATAAGACGAAAACTGAGTGTAAATTTGGGTAGCAGAGGATCCAAAACTAATTCATGGGGACAAACTTAAGAGTTGAGAATAATGAGAAGTATTTTGCTGTAAACTCACACTATCCAAATACCCTCAACAGCAAATAATTGGTTAGTGAATCTAAGATTACCTTTAAATAATTACAACAATGAATCTTTCATGCCCCATCATGCAAATACACCAGGAACCAGGGAGCAGGAGGACTTAAAAACTATTAGTGAAATGAAGAAAAATTCAAAAAATTTCTTTTCATATGCCAAAAACAAGGCAATATACCACATTAGTATCGGGCCCTTACTCAGACATGATGGGACTTACAAGACGACAACAAGGAAATGAGTGTGAAATTTGAAATCCCAGTACGACTCTGTGTTTTAGTGAACCACTAATCGGTCTGAGGATCGACGACCCAAATGATTTTTTCATGAATGAGCCTCAAAACTCCAAAAAATGTATGCCAGATTTCCCACATTACCCTAACTCCGATAGATTCAGAAAAGCCATTGAAAAACTGCCCATGCACTCGCCCGGGCCCGGCTCGTGGAAATCTGTTTTCATTAAGAACTGCAAGAAACCCCCCTCGCGTGCCTAAGTACACTATGGAGGAGGAGCTTGGACATGGGTGAAAATCCACAGTCACTTAAAACGGATATAGCCCATCCATAAAGGTGGCAGCAAAGCATTAAGCTAAGAACTATAGACCAATAGCTCTGACGTCCCACATCATAAAAATCTTTGAAAGAGTGCTAAGAAGCAGGATTGCAAATCACCTGGATGCCAAAATCTGCACAATCCAGGGCAACATGGGTTCAGGGCAGGTCGCTCCTGCCTCTCACAACTACTGGATCACTATAACATGGCTTGGTGCACTGGAAGAAAATCAGAATGCAGATGTAATATACACAGACTTTGCAAAAGCATTTGACAAATGCGATCATGGCGTTTAAAAGCCCATAAAATACGTGCTAAAGGAATAACTGGGAAAGTGGGGTGATGGAGTTCAACTTCCTAACAAATCGAACACAGAGAGTAGTGGTCAACAGAGTTAATTTGGAGGTTGCCATAGTGAAGAGCTCTGTTCCACAAGGCACAGTACTCGCCCCCATTTAAATTTCCCTTTTCCTCCTATCAGACATAGACAGAGATATAAAACCCCAGCACCGTATATCCTTGCGGATGATACTAGGATCTGCATGAGGCTGTCATTGCTGAGGACGCGGTTTAACCCTCAAGAAGATATAAACAAAGTTTTCCAGTGGGCAACGGTGAACAACATGATGTTCAATGAGGACAAATTCCAATACTCCGTTATGGAAAAATGGATTAGATAATAACTAGAACAGGTTACTACTGACTCCGGCCCTACAATAAAGCGGGAAATAATGTAAGGGACCGGGAGCAGTAATGTCGAGGATCTCACTTTCAAGGATTTACAACAGTGTCACGATCGCACGTGCAAAGAAAATGATAGGATGGATAATGAGAACTTTTAAAACGGGGAGATGCCAAGCCCAAAGATGATCCTTTCAAATCCTTGTTCTCTCTAGGCTGGAATACTGCTGTACATTAACATCCCATTCAAAGCAGGTGAAATAGCAGATCTAGAGAGTGTACAGGATCCTTTACTGCACGATAAGTTCTGTCAAGCACCTTTAAATACTGGGAACGCTTTGGAAGCACTTGACTTTTTACTCGTTGGAACGCAGGAGGGAGAGATATATCATAATCTACACTTGGAAATCTTGGAAGGAATGGTTTCCAAATCTGCCACACAAATCACTCCCCACGAAAGTAAAGACTGGGAGAGGCGATGCAAAATGCCCCAATAAAAAGTAGGGGCCCATTGGTAAATTAAGGGAAAACACCATAAGTGTCCGGGCCCAGAACTGTTCAACAGCCTCCCCTAAGATTAGGGGAATTGCCAATAAGCCCCTGGCTGCCTTCAAGAGAGAGCTGGGCAGATACCTAAAGTCAGTGCCGGATCAGCCGGGCTGTGGCTCGTACGTTGGACTGCGTGCGGCCAGCAGTAACAGCCTAGTTGATCAGGCCCTGATCCATCGGGAGGCCTGTTCATGGACGGGCTGCGGGGACGTTGATCCCCGGAATAACCTCCAGGTAACCAGGAATATCTTTGAGAATGCAGCACCAACATGGAAATCACACCTGATTAATCACATCAAGAAAATAGTAATAGTTCTGTGGTTATCAACGAGACTACTTGTGAGAACTAAGCGAAATGAAAGTGAGTTGTGAATTAATTAACACTAAATAGCACAAGAACCCAGAAAGACTTGATACTACTATAAAATTATCATGGGACTTGTTCAGATGGATAGGGATTTGATGTTTAGAAATGTGACCACAGGCTCAGATGGAGGTCAGAGTCTCAGAAAAATCACAATAGACTTTAGAAATAATTTTCTGTCTTAGAATTCTCGGGAAGAGAAATTTGTTTGATGATGAGTAGGGGGGCAGGATCTATATTATAATTTTTAAAGGGTTTTGACGGGCCCCCACCCCCGCGGGGAGAATTAAATCTTCAGGCAGCAAGATAAGTTTAAGGTTAGCCCGAGACTCTGCAACCACATACAGGGGGAGTATAAATGGAAACACACAAACACCACCAACACACCACACACACCACCCCAACACACACACACACACACACACACACACACACACCCACAAAAAGAGTTTGGGTAAAAAAACTGGGGACCAAGCAGGGGATAAAGGGAAGGCATACAATGGATAGGGAAACTGCGGGAAGACAGCAGCGAGCATGGTAGTGGCGAGGTGTCAGAGTGGGCACGTGACCGCGGGGCCCCGCAGGGGTCAGTTCTAGGACCAGTGCTTTTTTGGTATTTGTAAACGAATGAGGGAAAGGGAATAACTCTGAGGTGTCCCTGTTTGAGATGCGTGAATTTTGGATGGAAAAAATTCACTCAAATCGAAGACCAGGCAGAATACAAAGGGTTGGACAGCTGAGACCTTCCAGCAATTGGCTCTGGATTTTAAACCCCCACCAAGTGAAAGTCATGAAGTTTGGGGGAAAGGGGCAAAAAAGGGCGCAGACGGGTACGGTTAGGGGGTCAGAGACTAAAACCTCACTCAAGGGAAAAAAGATCTTGGGGGGTTTTAAAACACCGGGCACTCCCCCTGAGCGACATAAACCCAAATAATGCTCCCAATTGGGCCCCTAGCAAACCTCAAAACACATTCCGACATCTTAATAAGGAATTTTTCGGACCCTGTACCCCGTGTACGTTGGGCCCCCATATTGGAGTATCGGCCCATTTTTGGAACCAACCTAGCCAAGCCGTGAAGAAACTAGAAAAGTGCAAAGGTTTTGAAAAAGACTGCCCCGACTAAGGGGTTGTCCTACGGGGAGGGGTTTAAGGGAATCAACCACGCCGGGGAAGGACGGGAGAGATGGGGGGACTTTTTAGACAACAAAATACTGAGGGAATTGAAAGGTGGAAAAGAAGGATGTTCCGGTTTGGGGACACAGTAACAAGGGGAAAAATTTGAAGCTGAAGCACAGATGATCCAGGGAGTTGGAAGTATTCTTCAGCACAGAGTAGTTGAAAGGGGAATAGTTTGGGGAAAGCGATGTAGTGGAGGCAGGATCATACATATTTTAAAGCAAGGTATAAAAAAGCTCACGGCCGGGGGAGGGGAATAGTAGCGATCAGTGAAAGAGGCGGGCCCGGAGCTCGGACTCGCCCCCCGCAACTCAACTAGGAAAGTAAACTGGGTAGTAAAGGGAGGGCGGGGGAGACTGAAAAGACATAAAAAATACTCGGGGGAATAGATAAGGGGAAAAGGGGAAGGATGCCAGGAGAGGACAAAAAACAAAGGGGCCAATTGGGCTGAAGTCGAAGAGTCATAGGGATGTTAGGAGATTTATTTGTTCAGAGTGTGGGAAAGTGGAATACCCTAGAAAATGATGTGTGGAGGCGGGAACCAACATAGTTTTAAAACGAGTATGACAAAATCAGGGAGCAGAGAAGGCCTAGTAGCGACAGTGAAGAGGCAGGGCCAGGAGCTGAGTCTCGCCCCCTGCAATTTAATTACGTGAGTACGTTAGGGGGCCAACAATATAGGCTAGGGGGAACAGGACATCAGATCTCATTGAAAGATAAAAACAATATGCCATAGGTGGCTTTAAACCCAAATCACCTCTGCAGTCAATTCGCCTGAAAAATATGGGGTGCCCCCTTTCAACTAGCAAAAAAAAAGTTTTGCGGGTGATTTTTGTACAGCATATCTACCCCCCTTCGAAAAGCAGCACCATATGGAACCCCACACCGAGGAAGCATACAAGAAATCGAAGTGAAAAAGTATGAAACAATTTCCCGTTCCAGAGCAAAGATTATAGACATGAAAAGGCTGAAGGAATTTAATGACTTGGAGGAAGAACCAAAGGGGAGAAATAAAGAAAAGAAAATGCTAAAAGGAATTGTTAAAGGGGGGACAGACTGGAAGGAGGGAAGTATTATGGGTGTACAGTTGGATTTAAAAACATCTAGTCATGGTTGTAGGAAGTATTCTTGTTTCGGGTGTTTTGGAAAGTGGAATGACCTCACAAAAAAGTGGTTACGGCGATCCTACATAAATTTTAAAAAAAAAGGGACTATAGTGCCACGTGGGTTTAAAATAGAAATCGCTGGGGTAATTTTTAGGCGGGCCCGGAGTAAACTGACCCCCCAACCACATATAAAAAGTACACGGTAGGTGAACAGCCCTTTCTTCTTAAAATTTAGCTGTATGCTATTGATTATCCCAAACTGAACTGTTGACCTGGGGCCCGGGGGCTCCCAAAAAAACAATAGTTTTATTACCCTAAAATGTTCTCCGCCCGCTGCATGTTCCCCCCCTTCCCCCTTTTCTTGGTGTACTGTCCTTCCGGATTATGGTTTTACTGCCAATTATTATATCTCTCCATCCCCTTTTCCTTTTCTCATCCCTATCCTCCTCTTCCATGCTATTAAATAGCGATTGGAAACTTTCCCCATTTTGAAATAAAGATAAAAGAGTAAATTATATTTTGCTGAATCTTTATTGCTAATTTGTTTCTTTGTTATGCTAGGTTTTCCCCCCATGAAAAAATAAATTTCAAAGAAAGGCCTAAAACTGGCTGGTTAGGATTATATGTTATTGCGTAAAAAAGGGTCACATACGAGGAAAAAGTAAAAGATATTAATGATTGCGGGTTTTATGAATCTAACATTAAAAGACCCGAATGGATTCAAGACATTTTTAAGATATCGCTTCTACCCCAGCGGCTTTAGTCCAGTACGGAGAATTGTCAGGTTTGGAAGATTGTCGGGGAAAAGGAACAAGTATTTTTTGACTGGGTCTTTGTCTATGAGACCCACATGGGGCTTTTGTCATCTGACCCATGCCCTTTAAATGGGTTACTGGTTTTATCCCCTTTTAAAAAATTAAAGGGTTTTAAAATTTTAAACCTTTCCCAAAAGAAAAGAGATGTTTTATTAAATGGGGAGGTGAAGGAGAGTCACAGTTGTCGCTGGGGGAGAGTAATAAGTGGCTAAAAGGTGGCTGCATTTGCTTTGTAAAACACATTGTGTTAATATTGAGGTTGATGAAACTTCCTGATTCAGAGTATGGTATTCCTGGTAGCAAGAAAAAATTAAATATACGCATCTGTAATTGACTCCTTTATGATTTTTTGGCTTTTTTGAATCTCCGAGAAAGAATGGCACAAGTAGTGTTAAAATCATCGCTCTGACAAATGTACCGGGTTAATAAAAATTGAAGTGTGATTTTCTTCAGGGATTTCTAAAAAAATTTCGTCACTTGAACCACTGGATTATGCATACTTCGGGAGTGGTTTTATGGAATTGTCTGTTTTCGAACCTCGAAATCTTTTTTATAGTTGGTAAATTCTTTTCAATGCAAAAAGACTAGGTTCTTTGGGGTTTTAGGCAAGAGTGATTTTCCCCCATGGCGCGTTTTTCTTAGCGGGTTTTTATCCCCTCTGCCTTTTTATGTTATGTAATGTGGGGAGAGTCCGCTTTAGGAAAAATTGGAAAGCAACTAAATTTTTTTTTTAAGAAATGCGGGTGAAAATTTGAAAAAAACCCCCCCCCCCCCAAAAAAAAAAAAAAAAAAAAATAAAATAAACAATCATCAGGGGCAAAAAGAGGGCCTAGTCCCCCTCTAATCGCTGTTTGCAACAGCCCTCACTTAGTTGTCCATTTGCTTCTTAAACTTCCTTGTACTAACTCACTATATTTCCCCACGATATAAACTCGTTTATTTTGTTGTGTGTTGTGGACTGCGTGTCCCCGGTGAAAAAAGGTATCCAAAATAACTCTCTGATAATACTTCCATCTGTTTTGAAACAGGTTGTGTTAACCCCCCCCCCTCTTCTCCCCTCTCTCCCCCTTCCTCTGTTAAATTTCTAGAAAAAAACCTCACCCGTATTGCCAGAGCAATACATGAAAGGAAAAGGGCAGCGGCTTGTGGGGTTTTTGGCCAAAAATTACCCCGGCCCTGTATGACGAAAACTAATCAATAAGATACATGTTTTATAAATTTCACAACTGTTTACGAGTTATCAGAAAAATGGAAGAGGTTTATCTATTATTTTACATGTGCTGGTACAGGAAATATTGTTTATGAGTTTAGTGAAATATTTTGTAAAATTTTTTTGTGACGACTGGTCTTAATAACAAACATGAGCCTAAAAATCCTTGATACTGGTGCTCAGTTTAGAGAGGAAAACATTGAGTCAAAAACACTACGACTTGGGTTTTACAATAATGCTAAAGTAATTAAAGTGACTGTTGCTTCAAAATAAGGAAAAAGGAGGAGCTACAGAGGCATTAAGGATCCTTTATTATTGTTTCCTGTGGACATGACAAGTGTTTGTTGTCTCCATGATAGTTAGCAGCACTGACTAGTGTTTGTTGTCTCCATGTTAGTTAGCAGCACTGACTAGTGCTTGTTGTCTCCATGTTAGTTAGTAGCACTGACAAGTGTTTGTTGTCTCCATGTTAGTAGCACTGACAAGTGTTTGTTGTCTCCATGTTAGTAGCACTGGCAAGTGTTTGTTGTCTCCATGTTAGTAGCACTGGCAAGTGTTTGTTTTCTCCATGTTAGTTAGCAGCACTGGCAAGTGCTTGTTGTCTCCATGTTAGTTAGTAGCACTAGCAAGTGCTTGTTGTCTCCATGTTAGTTAGTTGCACTGGCAAGTGTTTGTTGTCTCTATGTTAGTAGCACTGGCAAGTGTTTGTTGTCTCCCTGTTAGTTAGCAGCACTGGCAAGTGCTTGTTGTCTCCATGTTAGTTAGTAGCACTGGCAAGTGCTTGTTGTCTCCATGTTAGTTAGTAGCACTGGCAAGTGTTTGTTGTCTCCATGTTAGTTAGTAGCACTGGCAAATGTTTGTTGTCTCCATGTTAGTTAGAAGCACTGGCAAGTGTTTGTTGTCTCCATGTTAGTTAGTAGCACTGACAAGTGTTAGTTGTCTCCATGTTAGTAGCGCTGACAAGTGTTTGTTGTCTCCATGTTAGTAGCACTGACAAGTGTTTGTTGTCTCCATGTTAGTAGCACTGACAAGTTTTTGTTGTCTCCATGTTAGTTAGCAGCACTGGCTAGTGTTTGTTGTCTCCATGTTAGTTAGTTAGCACTGACAAGTGTTTGTTGTCTCCATGTTAGTAGCACTGACAAGTGTTTGTTGTCTCCATGTTAGTAGCACTGACAAGTGTTTGTTGTCTCCATGTTAGTAGCATTGACTAGTGTTTGTTGTCTCCATGTTAGTTAGCACTGACTAGTGTTTGTTGTCTCCATGTTAGTTAGCAGCACTGACTAGTATTCGTTGTCTCCATGTTAGTAGCACTGACGAGTGCTTGATGTCTCCATGTTAGTTAGTAGCACTGACAAGTGTTTGATGTCTCCATGTTAGTTAGCAGCACTGATTAGTGTTTGTTGTCTACATGTTAGTTAGCAGCATTGACGAGTGCTTGTTGTCTCCATGTTAGTTAGTAGCACTGACAAGTGTTTGCTGTCTCCATGTTAGTAGCACTGACAAGTGTTTGTTGTCTCCATGTTAGTTAGTAGCACTGAGAAGTGTTTGTTGTCTCCATGTTAGTATCACTGGCAAGTGTTTGTTGTCTCCATGTCAGTTAGTAGCACTGACTAGTGTTTATTGTCTCCATGTTAGTAGCACTGACAAGTGTTTGTTGTCTCCATGTTAGTAGCACTGGCAAGTGTTTGTTGTCTCCATATTAGTAGCACTGACTAGTGTTTGTTGTCTCCATGTTAGTTAGTAGCACTGACTAGTGTTTGTTGTCTCCATGTTAGTTAGGACTGACTAGTGTTTGTTGTCTCCATGTTAGTTAGCAGCACTGACTAGTATTCGTTGTCTACATGTTAGTAGCACTGACGAGTGTTTGATATCTCCATGTTAGTTAGTAGCACTGAGAAGTGTTTGTTGTCTCCATGTTAGTAGCACTGGCAAGTGTTTGTTGTCTCCATGTTAGTAGCACTGGCAAGTGTTTGTTGTCTCCATGTTAGTTAGCAGCACTGGCAAGTGCTTGTTGTCTCCATGTTAGTTAGTAGCACTGGCAAGTGCTTGTTGTCTCCATGTTAGTTAGTAGCACTGGCAAGTGTTTGTTGTCTCCATGTTAGTAGCACTGGCAAGTGTTTGTTGTCTCCATGTTAGTTAGCAGCACTGGCAAGTGCTTGTTGTCTCCATGTTAGTTAGTAGCACTGGCAAGTGCTTGTTGTCTCCATGTTAGTTAGTAGTACTGGCAAGTGTTTGTTGTTTCCATGTTAGTAGCACTGGCAAGTGTTTGTTGTCTCCATGTTAGTTAGCAGCACTGGCAAGTGCTTGTTGTCTCCATGTTAGTTAGTAGCACTGGCAAGTGCTTGTTGTCTCCATGTTAGTTAGTAGCACTGGCAAGTGTTTGTTGTCTCCATGTTAGTTAGCAGCACTGGCAAGTGTTTGTTGTCTCCATGTTAGTTAGTAGCACTGGCAAGTGTTTGTTGTCTCCATGTTAGTTAGTAGCACTGACAAGTGTTAGTTGTCTCCATGTTAGTAGCGCTGACAAGTGTTTGTTGTCTCCATGTTAGTAGCACTGACAAGTGTTTGCTGTCTCCATGTTAGTAGCACTGACAAGTGTTTGTTGTCTCCATGTTAGTTAGCAGCACTGGCTAGTGTTTGTTGTCTCCATGTTAGTTAGCACTGACAAGTGTTTGTTGTCTCCATGTTAGTAGCACTGACAAGTGTTTGTTGTCTCCATGTTAGTAGCACTGACAAGTGTTTGTTGTCTCCATGTTAGTAGCACTTGCAAGTGTTTGTTGTCTCCATGTTAGTTAGTAGCACTGACTAGTGTTTGTTGTCTCCATGTTAGTTAGCACTGACTAGTGTTTGTTGTCTCCATGTTAGTAGAACTGACGAGTGCTTGATGTCTCCATGTTAGTTAGTAGCACTGACAAGTGTTTGTTGTCTCCATGTTAGTTAGCAGCACTGATTAGTGTTTGTTGTCTACATGTTAGTTAGCAGCACTGACGAGTGCTTGTCTCCATGTTAGTTAGTAGCACTGACAAGTGTTTGCTGTCTCCATGTTAGTAGCACTGACAAGAGTTTGTTGTCTCCATGTTAGTTAGTAGCACTGAGAAGTGTTTGTTGTCTCCATGTTAGTTAGCAGCACTGACAAGTGTTTGTTGTCTCCATGTCAGTTAGTAGCACTGACTAGTGTTTATTGTCTCCATGTTAGTAGCACTGACAAGTGTTTGTTGTCTCCATGTTAGTAGCATTGGCAAGTGTTTGTTGTCTCCATGTTAGTTAGTAGCACTGGCAAGTGTTTGTTGTCTCCATGTTAGTAGCACTGGCAAGTGTTTGTTGTCTCCATGTTAGTTAGCAGCACTGGCAAGTGCTTGTTGTCTCCATGTTAGTTAGTAGCACTGGCAAGTGCTCGTTGTCTCCATGTTAGTTAGTAGCACTGGCAAGTGTTTGTTGTCTCCATGTTAGTTAGAAGCACTGGCAAGTGTTTGTTGTCTCCATGTTAGTTAGTAGCACTGGCAAGTGTTTGTTGTCTCCATGTTAGTTAGTAGCACTGACAAGTGTTAGTTGTCTCCATGTTAGTAGCGCTGACAAGTGTTTGTTGTCTCCATGTTAATAGCACTGACAAGTGTTTGTTGTCTCCATGTTAGTTAGCAGCACTGGCTAGTGTTTGTTGTCTCCATGTTAGTTAGCACTGACAAGTGTTTGTTGTCTCCATGTTAGTAGCACTGACAAGTGTTTGTTGTCTCCATGTTAGTAGCACTGACAAGTGTTTGTTGTCTAAATGTTAGTAGCACTGATTAGTGTTGTCTCCATGTTAGTAGCACTGACTAGTGTTTGTTGTCTCCATGTTAGTTAGCACTGACTAGTGTTTGTTGTCTCCATTTTAGTTAGCAGCACTGACTAGTATTCGTTGTCTCCATGTTAGTAGCACTGACGAGTGCTTGATGTCTCCATGTTAGTTAGCAGCACTGATTAGTGTTTGTTGTCTACATGTTAGCAGCACTGACGAGTGCTTGTTGTCTCCATGTTAGTTAGTAGCACTGACAAGTGTTTGCTGTCTCCATGTTAGTAGCACTGACAAGTGTTTGTTGTCTCCATGTTAGTTAGTAGCACTGAGAAGTGTTTGTTGTCTCCATGTTAGTATCACTGGCAAGTGTTTGTTGTCTCCATGTCAGTTAGTAGCACTGACTAGTGTTTATTGTCTCCATTTTAGTAGCACTGACAAGTGTTTGTTGTCTCCATGTTAGTAGAACTGGCAAGTGTTTGTTGTCTCCATGTTAGTAGCACTGACTAGTGTTTGTTGTCTCCATGTTAGTTAGCACTGACTAGTGTTTGTTGTCTCCATGTTAGTTAGCAGCACTGACTAGTATTCGTTGTCTACATGTTAGTAGCACTGACGAGTGCTTGATGTCTCCATGTTAGTTAGTAGCACTGACAAGTGTTTGTTGTCTCCATGTTAGTAGCACTGGAAAATGTTTGTTGTCTCCATGTTAGTAGCACTTGCAAGTGTTTGTTGTCTCCATGTTAGTTAGCAGCACTGGCAAGTGCTTGTTGTCTCCATGTTAGTTAGTAGCACTGGCAAGTGCTTGTTGTCTCCATGTTAGTTAGTAGCACTGGCAAGTGTTTGTTGTCTCCATGTTAGTAGCACTGGCAAGTGTTTGTTGTCTCCATGTTAGTTAGCACCACTGGCAAGTGCTTGTTGTCTCCATTTTAGTTAGTAGCACTGGCAAGTGCTTGTTGTCTCCATGTTAGTTAGTAGCACTGACAAGTGTTTGTTGTCTCCACGTTAGTAGCACTGACTAGTGTTTGTTGTCTCCATGTTAGTTAGTAGCACTGACTAGTGTTTGTTGTCTCCATGTTAGTTAGCACTGACTAGTGTTTGTTGTCTCCATGTTAGTTAGCAGCACTGACTAGTATTTGTTGTCTCCATGTTAGTAGCACTGACGAGTGCTTGATGTCTCCAAGTTAGTTAGTAGCACTGACAAGTGTTTGTTGTCTCCATGTTAGTAGCACTGGCAAGTGTTTGTTGTCTCCATGTTAGTTAGCAGCACTGGCAAGTGCTTGTTGTCTCCATGTTAGTTAGTAGCACTGGCAAGTGCTTGTTGTCTCCATGTTAGTTAGTAGCACTGGCAAGTGTTTGTTGTCTCCATGTTAGTAGCACTGACAAGTGTTTGTTGTCTCCACGTTAGTAGCACTGACTAGTGTTTGTTGTCTCCATGTTAGTAGCACTGACTAGTGTTTGTTGTCTCAATGTTAGTTAGCACTGACTAGTGTTTGTTGTCTCCATGTTAGTTAGCAGCACTGAGTAGTATTCGTTGTCTCCATGCTAGTAGCACTGACGAGTGCTTGATGTCTCCATGTTAGTTAGTAGCACTAACAAGTGTTTGTTGTCTCCATGTTAGTTAGCAGCACTAATTAGTGTTTGTTGTCTACATGTTAGCAGCACTGACGAGTGCTTGTTGTCTCCATGTTAGTTAGTAGCACTGACAAGTGTTTGCTGTCTCCATGTTAGTAGCACTGACAAGTGTTTGTTGTCTCCATGTTAGTTAGTAGCACTGAGAAGTGTTTGTTGTCTTCATGTTAGTATCAATGGCAAGTGTTTGTTGTCTCCATGTCAGTTAGTAGCACTGACTAGTGTTTGTTGTCTCCATGTTAGTTAGCACTGACTAGTGTTTGTTGTCTCCATGTTAGTTAGCAGCACTGACTAGTATTCGTTGTCTACATGTTAGTAGCACTGGCAAGTGTTTGTTGTCTCCATGTTAGTAGCACTGGCAAGTGTTTGTTGTCTCCATGTTAGTAGCACTGACAAGTGTTTGTTGTCTCCATGTTAGTAGCACTGACTAGTGTTTGTTGTCTCCATGTTAGTTAGCACTGACTAGTGTTTGTTGTCTCCATGTTAGTTAGCAGCACTGACTAGTATTCGTTGTCTACATGTTAGTAGCACTGGCAAGTGTTTGTTGTCTCCATGTTAGTAACACTGGCAAGTGTTTGTTGTCTCCATGTTAGTTAGCAGCACTGGCAAGTGCTTGTTGTCTCCATGTTAGTTAGTAGCACTGGCAATTGTTTGTTGTCTCCATGTTAGTAGCACTGGCAAGTGTTTGTTGTCTCCATGTTAGTTAGCAGCACTGGCAAGTGCTTGTTGTCTCCATGTTTGTTAGTAGCACTGGCAAGTGCTTGTTGTCTCCATGTTAGTTAGTAGCACTGGCAAGTGCTTGTTGTCTCCATGTTAGTTAGTAGCACTGGCAAGTGTTTGTTGTCTCCATGTTAGTAGCACTGGCAAGTGTTTGTTGTCTCCATGTTAGTTAGCGCACTGGCAAGTGATTGTTTGTCTCCATGTTAGTTAGTAGCACTGGCAAGTGTTTGTTGTCTCCATGTTAGTTAGTAGCACTGGCAAGTGTTTGTTGTCTCCATGTTAGTTAGTAGCACTGACAAGTGTTAGTTGTCTCCATGTTAGTAGCGCTGACAAGTGTTTGTTGTCTCCATGTTAGTAGCACTGACAAGTGTTTGTTGTCTCCATGTTAGTAGCACTGACAAGTGTTTGTTGTCTCCATGTTAGTTAGCAGCAATGGCTAGTGTTTGTTGTCTCCATGTTAGTTAGCACTGACAAGTGTTTGTTGTCTCCATGTTAGTAGCACTGACAAGTGTTTGTTGTCTCCATGTTAGTAGCACTGACTAGTGTTTGTTGTCTCCATGTTAGTAGCACTGACTAGTGTTTGTTGTCTCCATGTTAGTTAGCACTGACTAGTGTTTGTTGTCTCCATGTTAGTTAGCAGCACTGACTAGTATTTGTTGTCTCCATGTTAGTAGCACTGACGAGTGCTTGATGTCTCCATGTTAGTTAGTAGCACTGACAAGTGTTTGTTGTCTCCATGTTAGTAGCACTGGCAAGTGTTTGTTGTCTCCATGTTAGTAGCACTGGCAAGTGTTTGTTGTCTCCATATTAGTTAGCAGCACTGGCAAGTGCTTGTTGTCTCCATGTTAGTTAGTAGCACTGGCAAGTGCTTGTTGTCTCCATGTTAGTTAGTAGCACTGACAAGTGTTTGTTGTCTCCATGTTAGTAGCACTGGCAAGTGTTTGTTGTCTCCCTGTTAGTTAGCAGCACTGGCAAGTGCTTGTTGTCTCCATGTTAGTTAGTAGCACTGGCAAGTGTTTGTTGTCTCCATGTTAGTTAGTAGCACTGGCAAGTGTTTGTTGTCTCCATGTTAGTAGCACTGACAAGTGTTTGTTGTCTCCATGTTAGTAGTACTGACTAGTGTTTGTTGTCTCCATGTTAGTTAGCAGCACTGACAAGTGTTTGTTGTCTCCATGTTAGTTAGCATGTAACAATGACCACTAACTAAGGAAATTGTATTAAGACGATTACAAGCAAATAAGGGAAAGGGGAAGGGTGGAGGGTTGAACTAATGGCGATCGAGTCCTAAAACTCACAGGAGTGTGTGTTAACCATTCGTTCAGCTGGCTCTAACACATTCATACAACTAGGCGCATTTCTCTATACCATACGGAAGCAAGTCGTAAGTAGAAACGCTACTAGCACTGTCCCACCTCCAGGACTCGTGTCCCTCTAACTCTAACCAGTTTCCCTAAACATCTTCATACATGTTACTCTGCTCACATTCAGAAATCACTTCATCTTGTATGAAATAACTTGCCTCCACTTCTAACACACACACACACACCAGGAGCTTGGACTCGACCCCTGCAAAATCAACTAGGTGAGTACACAAACACTTTATCTTAAGTCACTCGGTTGCTCGGTTGGTAGAGCACTCAGCTCATACTTTGAGGTCCATGGTTCAATCCCCGATATGGTTGGAAACATTAGGGTGTATTTCCTTAATTTGTATTAGCAACTAGCGAAGAGGAGAGGGCCAGAAGCTGTGAATCGACGCCTGCAACCTCAAACATATGAGTACAAATAGGTAAATACACACAAAACAGGAAGTTGACAACTCATGAGAGTCATAGAGTTGGCAGGAAATATTTCTTCAGCCTTAGAGTTGTCAGGAAGTAGAACAATCTGTAGTGTAGTGGAGGCGGGATCCATACATAGCTTTAAGAAGAGGGATGACACATCTCATGGAGCAGGGAGTAGCCTGCAGTCAGCAGGATTCGAAGCCACGTCAGGAAGGCGTGACGATGTGGACCACTCAGCCACAGATACCTTGTTTACAACTCACATATCTCCCAGCCAGGGCATCAGTGTCTTAAGTACGGTTTCAAGTTATTTCGTTCTCCTGTGTGTTGTGACCTCTCAAGCGATTTTTATATAAATGCGTCATGCAGAAACAATCGGGTATATACACAGAAAGATCACAATCAGATCAGAGTAATCAGGTGATATCACAAATATGCAAAATAACAAAATTACCACTGTGAAAATGCAATGAAGTTTATTATGGTCAGACTGAAAAAAGACTTGAACTAAAATTACAACATAAATATAGCATTAGAATTAAGAATGACAGATGACAGCGCCGTCTGCCTGCATCTTGCCACTCTAATGTTTGGGGTGGCAGGTGATGTGTAGCGCTAGGAATCATGAGACCTTCACTTCGCTACTTAGCTCTCAGATGATCGTAAGTATTCATTATATGATGTACATGTTTGGCGTCTCTAAGATTTACATTTTCCACATGTCTTACGTTGTGAAACCATGGTATGTGAGGTAACATTAGACTATTTGTTTATTCTCTCACCCGTCTGATAACCTTCAGCTTATCAAGTGAGTGAACAACTTGTCGTGCTGGAAATTACCGAGACTGCTTCTCATACATAGCTCACGTGTTTTCATCAGGCCAACAGTACTCTGAGTCGTGAATTATTTACTCAACTTTACCTTCATCATTTGTGGAAAGGTGCAATATGGTGTGGTCGTGTTTATTTGT
>NC_069412.1:13156395-13211395 GCF_026875155.1 Cherax quadricarinatus
TCTTTAATAAAAAATGGTATAAGTCCTTGTCCAATGCATGAAATCAGTGAGCAAACATTAAGAAATCTATTTGAATGTATGACGCCACAATCTTAGTGGTTCAGGCTAGCTGAATTTTAATGTCATCTTTCTCTGGCAAAACAATATTCATTATAATTTTGTGTTTAACTGTTTCTAAACATTAATGTGCAAGCAACATTTTTTTTCTAGTTACTCTAATATGACTGTATTATTTAATATCTCGCACTGAGATGCAGCAAGCTGATTACGATTTTTTTCTGTTGACTTATTATTGTGCTGGAAAATGACAGTATCGGTTTAATATTGATCAACTTCCATCACGTCTGCTCATACACTGACACTAATATACTTTACCATATACTCAGTTAACTTCGGAAAATATTCTTAAAGGTATATGAGGAAAGGTATATGAGAAACTAGAGATATG
This sequence comes from Cherax quadricarinatus, assembly GCF_026875155.1. Classification (NCBI taxonomy): domain Eukaryota; kingdom Metazoa; phylum Arthropoda; class Malacostraca; order Decapoda; family Parastacidae; genus Cherax; species Cherax quadricarinatus. The sequence continues at coordinate 13,156,844 of NC_069412.1, forward strand.
CATTTCGAATATACAGAAAAAAATGACCGGCTCTGCAGAACCCAAAATTTTCAGGAGGAATTGAGGAAGGCAAAGGATACTGTTAGAAAGTGAGAGAGATAATTTATGGGACTGTAATAATAAATGGAAGAACAGCTACACAGAAATCTGTATAGCGTCAATAAACAAACGAAATTAGGGGAGACGTTCACTGGAAACTAGGAAGCTTATGGGATAAGAGAGACGCAAGTAAATTGATGTCATGGCTATCTGGAGTGAAGGAATATAGGCGGATGCTAGATTACTGATGATCTATGGATTTGAAGAGACTTATAGTATGAAGAAGAAATATATATTGAAGAAAGAGGAGAAAATAGAGTAGATTACAATAAAAGGCAATTAGAGTAAAAAGGAGCTAGAAATATGTCAATCCAGACTATTTCTGGCCTGTAGGAGCTCTAAACTGCACCTTCAAGCAGAAAACCTAGAGGAGCACTCTAAGATATCGTAATTTAGTTATTGATTGTTTAGAACACAGATGGAAAAGGAGCAGCTGATGGAGCATGAAGAAAATCATTAATCATGGGAAGGCGTAACGGGAGTGGCGACAGGAGAGACACCCAACCTCTATAAATCTCTCAAGGTTCGCTCACTGCCAATTCCTCGTCAGGTCCATTTCTAGACTCACCCGTCTTCCCCTGGTAGAACAATAACTTAGCATTATATATACTTCACTTTCCCCTTCATCAATAAATTTAAACCTAACCATTCAACCTTTGTATATGCACACACCAATCCCAGTTCTATTCCTCGATCTCCTAAAATGTGGGTAAAACAAGAAAGCAGGGACATTACATGCCAGAGAATAAATGTAAAAACTCAGAGTTTGGCACACAAAGGCAGATGGAATTTTGATCAATAGTGACGAATTGAAAGAATGAATAGCAGGGGCTGCCCTCAGATGTCTTAGTTCTCATACAGATAAACTAACTGATCACAGAGGCAGTGTGTCCAACAAGATAACACGTAATGAAGAAAGAGATGGAAAGCAGAGCAGAGAGAGAGCTAGAGAGAGAGAGAGAGAGGAGAGAGAGAGAGAGAGAGAGAGAGAGAGAGAGAGAGAAAACACTGCTAATCAGAAATTAGCAGAATTATAAGATTAAAATGATCAACGGAAATGACTAAAATTACTATATATTAAACTTATAATGAACCCAAATAATGGTACCAATGATTTATAAATCACTAAATAGTACGAGAGGAGGACAGAAATTTGACGATAGGTTCTTCGGGTAAGTAGGTTTTCCGTGCTGATTCTATAGCAAGAAGAACCTACCTGACCAAATCTAAGGTACTAATAATCGGTGATTTTAACTACATAGTAAAAGACTGAGTAAACTGGGACCTACGCAGGAGGCTAGAAAATTGGAGGCTCTCTTAGTCCTCAAATTTTGTGGCTTCCTGTGCCACCATCTATGTGGAGGAGATGAAAGGAAATATTATGTAGGAGCATTTCAAAAACTCAGCAAAGGATAGAGAGAGACAGACAGAGAGTGAGAAATAAACCAGCATAACTGTACCTAGTATTTGCCAAAAAGTGCATCTGATACAGGCAGAAATGAATATGAGAGGCATCCTGGTAATAGCGACTGTACAGAAGCCAGATCTGAATATACAGTAGACGCCAAAATTAAGAAAAGATTGGCAGGTATGAAAGAGGAAAATACACATTTCAGAAAGGAGAATTATGCAAGAATAAGAGAACCCTTGAACGAATTTCAATAGAAAAAGAAACTGGAAGAAGAGCATGAGTGAGATGAAGTGACACCTAGTCGGAAAGTGTGTGAGGCTGAAGAGAACTTCATAACTAAAAAAAAAATTCAGTTATATGAAAAAGAGAGTTCCTGTGGTTTAACGAAAGATGCAGAAAAGGAAAACAACAACTAAATTTTCAAGTGCGGGTGGAAAAAATAAAAATGATAGGACAGAAGAAAATAGAAAATCAAGCAGAACAGCCGGAAATGAATGTGCAAGGGTCATGGGTGAGCTGAGAAGCTGACTGACATTTTGAGAATGACACTGTATCAAAAGATAAATCTGAAGCAATCTTCCTACACAGTCACATCCTAAGTGAAATGACTGTTAAAGACCAGGAAATAAAACAGAAGAGAAAAGGAGGATTACTTAGGGAAGTGTTCATGTTGATTGAATTTTGCCACAAAACTGATAGCAAAATGTCTTTTTCAGTATTTAAAAAAGGAAACAGACAGAAAGAATTAAACTACAGGCCAGTAGCACTTAAGGGAGGTAAGGTCTGTCAGGAAACACGACAAGTGTTTCCTGTTGCGGGTCTTAGTCATATGATGACCCGCTGCTCAAGAATTTGTCATCTGGCTGAGACCTTCCACTGGCCTACTGGTCCACCCGTTTACCAGTAAGGCAATGGAGAAGATAATTTGGAGAGAGTTTGATCACCTGGTGAATACAGAGTTACAAAAACAACTAGCAAGGGTTTAGAGATGATAAATCATCTCACAAACCTGCTGGAGATCTGTCAGTATGAAACAGAAATGAGGGAAGAGAGAGAGAGAGAAAAAGAGAGAGACGAGAGACGAGAGACGAGAGACGAGAGACTTCGGTATACTTCATGTTTTAGGACTCCAAGAAGGCATATGACACCGTATTGCATAAGAGACTGGGATTAAACGTTAGAGAAAATGCAGGTTTAACAAGTGGGAAGTACAGTGAAGGCGGACAGAGTGTATGAGAAGAGGTTTTAGAATTGGTAAATAAAAGATGTGTATCCCAACAAAGATCAATTTTCGGACCAGTATTATTTCTTGTATATGTGAATAGAAGACCAGAAGTGATAGACTAATCCTTGTTTATAGATTACGTAAAAATTAATGAGAAGAATAAAAACTGATGAGGGCATGGAAAGCCTAAAAATGGGCGGTGTGCAACTTCATGATTGGTCATCCATTTGGCTTCTCGAATTCAACCCTGCAAAAGCAATGTATAATAATTATGTAAAGGAGAATAAGACGAAAACTGAGTGTAAATTTGGGTAGCAGAGGATCCAAAACTAATTCATGGGGACAAACTTAAGAGTTGAGAATAATGAGAAGTATTTTGCTGTAAACTCACACTATCCAAATACCCTCAACAGCAAATAATTGTATAGTGAATCTAAGATTACCTTTAAATAATTACAACAATGAATCTTTCATGACCCATCATGCAACATACACCAGGAACCAGGAGAGGCAGGAGGAACTTAAAGCTATTAGTGAAATTGAAAGAAATTCAAAATATTTCTTTTCATATGCCAAAAACAAGGCAAATACCACATCTAGTATCGGGCCCTTACTCAGACATGATGGGACTTACACAGACGACAACAAGGAAATGAGTGAAATATTGAAATCCCAGTACGACTCTGTGTTTAGTGAACCACTAATCGGTCTGAGGATCGACGACCCAAATGATTTCTTCATGAATGAGCCTCAAAACTCCATAAATGTATGCCAGATTTCCGACATTACCCTAACTCCGATAGATTCAGAAAAAGCCATTGACAACATGCCTATGCACTCAGCCCCGGGCCCAGGCTCGTGGAACTCTGTTTTCATTAAGAACTGCAAGAAACCCCTCTCGCGTGCCCTAAGTACACTATGGAGGAGGAGCTTGGACATGGGTGAAAATCCACAGTCACTTAAAACGGATATAGCCCCACTCCATAAAGGTGGCAGCAAAGCATTAGCTAAGAACTATAGACCAATAGCTCTGACGTCCCACATCATAAAAATCTTTGAAAGAGTGCTAAGAAGCAGGATTGCAAATCACCTGGATGCCCAAAATCTGCACAATCCAGGGCAACATGGGTTCAGGGCAGGTCGCTCCTGCCTCTCACAACTACTGGATCACTATAACATGGCCTTGGATGCACTGGAAGAAAATCAGAATGCAGATGTAATATACACAGACTTTGCAAAAGCATTTGACAAATGCGATCATGGCGTAATAGCCCATAAAATACGTGCTAAAGGAATAACTGGGAAAGTGGGGTGATGGAGCTTCAACTTCCTAACAAATCGAACACAGAGAGTAGTGGTCAACAGAGTTAAATCGGAGGTTGCCATAGTGAAGAGCTCTGTTCCACAAGGCACAGTACTCGCCCCCATCTTATTCCTTATCCTCCTATCAGACATAGACAGAGATATACACCACAGCACCGTATCATCCTTTGCGGATGATACTAGGATCTGCATGAGGCTGTCATCTGCTGAGGACGCGGTTAACCTCCAAGAAGATATAAACAAAGTTTTCCAGTGGGCAACGGTGAACAACATGATGTTCAATGAGGACAAATTCCAACTACTCCGTTATGGAAAACTGGATTAGATAATAACTAGAACAGAGTATACTACTGACTCCGGCCATACAATAAAGCGGGAAATAATGTAAGGGACCTGGGAGCAGTAATGTCAGAGGATCTCACTTTCAAGGATCACAACAGTGTCACGATCGCACGTGCAAAGAAAATGATAGGATGGATAATGAGAACTTTCAAAACGAGAGATGCCAAGCCAATGATGATCCTTTTCAAATCCCTTGTTCTCTCTAGGCTGGAATACTGCTGTACATTAACATCTCCATTCAAAGCAGGTGAAATAGCAGATCTAGAGAGTGTACAGAGATCCTTTACTGCACGTATAAGTTCTGTCAAGCACCTTAACTACTGGGAACGCTTGGAAGCACTTGACTTGTACTCGTTGGAACGCAGGAGGGAGAGATATATCATAATCTACACTTGGAAAATCTTGGAAGGAATGGTCCCAAATCTGCACACACAAATCACTCCCTACGAAAGTAAAAGACTGGGCAGGCGATGCAAAATGCCCCCAATAAAAAGTAGGGGCGCCATTGGTACATTAAGGGAAAACACCATAAGTGTCCGGGGCCCAGAACTGTTCAACAGCCTCCCATCAAGCATTAGGGGAATTGCCAATAAGCCCCTGGCTGCCTTCAAGAGAGAGCTGGGCAGATACCTAAAGTCAGTGCCGGATCAGCCGGGCTGTGGCTCGTACGTTGGACTGCGTGCGGCCAGCAGTAACAGCCTAGTTGATCAGGCCCTGATCCATCGGGAGGCCTGTTCATGGACCGGGCTGCGGGGACGTTGATCCCCGGAATAACCTCCAGGTAACCAGGAATATCTTTGAGAATGCAGCACCAACATGGAAATCACACCTGATTAATCACATCAAGAAAATAGTAATAGTTCTGTGGTTATCAACGAGACTACTTGTAGAACTAAGCGAAATGAAAGTGAGTTGAATTAATTAACACTAAATAGCACAAGAACCCAGAAAGACTTGATACTAACATATAAATTACTCATGGGACTTGTTCAGATGGATAGGGATAGAATGTTTAAGAAATGTGACCACAAGGCTCAGATGGAGGTCAGAGTCTCAGAAAAATCACATAGACTTTAGAAATAATTTCTTCTGTCTTAGAATTCTCGGGAAGAGAAATTTGTTTGATGATGAGGTAGTGGAGGCAGGATCTATACGTTATAATAATTACAGGTATGACAGGATCCACTCCGCTGGGAGAATTAAATCCTTCAGGCAGCAAGATAAGATTCAAGGTTAGTACCCGAGACTCTGCAACCACATACAGTGGAGTATAAATAGGAGAACACACAAACACACACACACACACACACACACACACACACACACACACACACACACACACACACACACACACACACACACACACACACAGTTCCACACAAGAGATTGGTGCAAAAACTGGAGGACCAAGCAGGGATAACAGGGAAGGCACTACAATGGATCAGGGAATACTTGTCAGGAAGACAGCAGCGAGTCATGGTACGTGGCGAGGTGTCAGAGTGGGCACTGTGACCAGCGGGGTCCCGCAGGGGTCAGTTCTAGGACCAGTGCTGTTTCTGGTATTTGTGAACGACATGACGGAAGGAATAGACTCTGAGGTGTCCCTGTTTGCAGATGACGTGAAGTTGATGAGAAGAATTCACTCGATCGAAGACCAGGCAGAACTACAAAGGGATCTGGACAGGCTGCAGACCTGGTCCAGCAATTGGCTCCTGGAGTTCAATCCCACCAAGTGCAAAGTCATGAAGATTGGGGAAGGGCAAAGAAGGTCGCAGACGGAGTACAGTCTAGGGGGTCAGAGACTACAAACCTCACTCAAGGAAAAAGATCTTGGGGTGAGTATAACACCAGGCACATCTCCTGAAGCGCACATCAACCAAATAACTGCTGCAGCATATGGGCGCCTAGCAAACCTCAGAACAGCATTCCGACATCTTAATAAGGAATCATTCAGGACCCTGTACACCGTGTACGTTAGGCCCATATTGGAGTATGCGGCACCAGTTTGGAACCCACACCTAGCCAAGCACGTGAAGAAACTAGAGAAAGTGCAAAGGTTTGCAACAAGACTAGTCCCAGAGCTAAGAGGTATGTCCTACGAGGAGAGGTTAAGGGAAATCAACCTGACGACACTGAAGGACAGGAGAGATAGGGGGGACATGATAACGACATACAAAATACTGAGAGGAATTGACAAGGTGGACAAAGACAGGATGTTCCAGAGATTGGACACAGTAACAAGGGGACACAATTGGAAGCTGAAGACACAGATGAATCACAGGGATGTTAGGAAGTATTTCTTCAGCCACAGAGTAGTTAGTAAGTGGAATAGCTTGGGAAGCGATGTAGTGGAGGCAGGATCCATACATAGCTTTAAGCAGAGGTATGATAAAGCTCACGGCTCAGGGAGAGTGACATAGTAGCGATCAGTGAAGAGGCGGGGCCAGGAGCTCGGACTCGACCCCCGCAACCTCAACTAGGTAAGTACAACTAGGTGAGTACACAGGAGGGTCAGGGGAGACATGATAACGACATACAAAATACTGCGTGGAATAGATAAGGTGGACAGAGACAGGATGATCCAGAGAGAGGACACAAACAAAGGGTCACAATTGGGAGCTGAAGACTCAGAAGAGTCATAGGGATGTTAGGAAGTATTTATTTAGTCTCAGAGTCGTCAGGAAGTGGAATAGCCTAGCAATGATGTAGTGGAGGCAGGAACCATACATAGCTTTAAAACGAGGTATGACAAAACTCAGGGAGCAGAGAGAGGACCTAGTAGCGATCAGTGAAGAGGCAGGGCCAGGAGCTGAGTCTCGATCCCTGCAATTATAATTACGTGAGTACAGTTAGGTGAGTACACACACAATATAGGCTTAGGGGAACAGAGACATCAGATCTCATTGAAAGATAAAACATATATCGCCATAGGCTGGCATTAGCCAAATCACCTCTGCAGTCAATGCTCGCCTGACAAATATGAGAGTGACCTTCAACAATAGCAACAAAAAGTCATTGCGGGTGACTTGTACAGCATATCTCACGCCTACCTTCGAGAACGCAGCACCAATATGGAACCCACACCCGAGGAAGCATATCAAGAAATCGAAGTGAAAAAGTATGCAACAACTTCAGTTCCAGAGCTAAGTATTATGAGCTACATGAAAAGGCTGAAGGAATTTAATGACTCTGGAGGACAGAACCAAGGGAGACATGATAAAGACGAAGAAAATGCTCAAAGGAATTGTTAACAGAGAGAGGGACAGACTGGAAGGAGGGAAGTAGTTACTTGGGATGTACAGTTGGATGTTAAAAACACGTACTAGTCACTGGGTTGTCAGGAAGTATCTCTTGATTCTCAGGGTGTTCGGAAAGTGGAATGACCTCGACAAAAAAGTGGTTACGGCAGACTCCGTACATAATTTTAAAAATAGGTACTATACGTGCCACGTGGGTTGAAGATAGTAAATCTAGCTGGGGGAAAATTGTTAGGCGGAGCCAGGAGCTAAGACTCGACCCCTGCAACCACATATAATAAGTACACAAAGGTAGGTGAACAGCCTTGCATATCTCTAAGAATTAGCTGTATGCATATTGAGTTATCCTAAACTGAACTGTTGACACTGGCCGGAGGCTCCAACAAAACACATCACGTTCATCTACCCTAACATGTTCATCCGCCTGCTGCATGTTCCCCTCCCCTTCCCTTATCTCTGGTGTACTGTCCTTCCCAGGATTATGGTTTTACTGCCAATTCATTATATCTCTCCATCCCTTCCCTCCTTTACTCATCCCTATCCTCCTCTTCCATGCATATAAATAGCAGATTGGAAATCTTTTCCTACATTTCTGAAATAAAGATAAATGAGTAAATTATATTTGTCGCATGAATCTTTATTGCTAATTCGTTTCTTTGTTATGCTAGGTTTTCCCTTCCATGAAAATGTAATTACAAATGAATGAGCCTAAATACTGGCTGTGTTAGGATATATATGTTATTGCAGTAAAAGGATCAGCATATCTGAGGAAATGTAAATATGATATTAATGATTGCAGGTTATATAGAATCATAACATTAAAAAGACCAGAATGCGATTATCAAGACATTTATTAAGAGTATCGCTTCTACCACCAGCGGCTTTAGTCCAGTACGGAGAACATTGTCAGGTTTGGTAAGATTCGTCAGGAAACGGAACAAGTATTTTATGACTCGGGTCTTAGTCATATGATGACCCACCACTGGAGCTTTTGGTCATCTGACCGATGCCTTCAACTGGCTTACTGGTCTATCCCTTTAAAAATTAAGGTTATAATTATAACCATTTCACAGAGAACAAGAGATAGTTTATATAGTGGGGAGGTGAAGTGAGAGTCACAGTTAGCTACGCTGAGGGGAGAGTAATAGACGTGGCTAAGTGGTGGCTGCATTCTGCTTTGATAAAACACATTGTGTTAATATTGTAGGTATGATGAAACTTCCTGTATTCAGAGATATGGTATTCCTGGTAGCAAGAAAAAATTATAATATACAGCATCTGCTAATCTGACTCCTTTATGACTATTTTGGCTTTCTTGAATCTCACGAGATGAATGGCACAAGTAGTGTTAAGTCATCGCTCTGACAAATGTATCAGTGTTAATAGACTTGAAGTGTGATTTTCTTCAGGTATTTCCTAAAAAAAATTTCGTCACTTGAACCACATGGATTAGTGCATACTTCGGCAGTGGTTTTATGGAATTGTCTGTTTTCAGAACCTACGAAATCTTTAATATAGCCTTGGTATAATTCTTAGCAATGCAAATGACTAGGTTCTTGGAGTTTTAGGCAAGATGATGATTCTCTCCATGGCGCGTTTTTCTCTAGCGATGTTATTCATCCTCTCTGCCTTTTTCATAGTTACTGATAATGTGGGCAGAGTACCTGACCTTGTAGAAAACTCTGTGAATGCAACTAAATTTTTCTTATAAGAAATGCGGACTGAAAATTTGAAAAAGCCTCCCCCCCCCAAAAAAAAAAAATAAAAAATAAAATAAACAATCATCAGGGAGCAACAGATGGTCCTGAGAATCCTCTCTAATCGCTGTTAGCAACAGCCATCACTTAGTCCTGTCCATTTGCCTTCTTTAAACTTACCTTGTACTAACTCATCTATATTCCGCCACGATATAAACTCGTTGAATTTTGTTGTGTGTTGTGGACTGACGATGTCCCTGGTGAACAAAGGCTATCCAAAATAACTCTCTTGATAATAGCTTCCATCTGTTTTTGCAAACAGAGTTGTGTTAACCCTCCCCCCCCCTCTCTTTCTCTCTCTCTCTCCCTCTTCCTCTGTTACATGTTCTAGAATAGAACACCTCACCACGTATTAGCACAGAGCACTACATGAAGGAAGAGGGCAGCAGGTCTTGTGGCTTTATGCCTAAGAATATTACACCCGGCCATGTATGAGCGAAAGCTAATACAATAAGACGTACATGTTCTTATAATTGTCACAACTGTTTACTGAGATATACAGAAAACATGGAAGAGGTTTATCTATATTTTTACATGTGCTGAGTACAGGAAATATTGTTATACTGAGTTTAGTGTAAATATTTTGTAAAATTTTATTGTGACGACAGTGAGTCTTAATAACAAACATGAGCCTAATAATCCTTGATACTGGTGCTCAGTTTAGAGAGGAAAACCTTGAGTCAAAAAACACTACGACTTGTGTTTTACAATAATGCTAAAGTAATTAAAGTGACTGTTGCTTCAAACTAAGGAAAAGGAGGAGCTACAGAGGCATTAAGGATCCTTTATTATTGTTTCCTGTGGACACTGACAAGTGTTTGTTGTCTCCATGATAGTTAGCAGCACTGACTAGTGTTTCTTGTCTCCATGTTAGTTAGCAGCACTGACTAGTGCTTGTTGTCTCCATGTTAGTTAGTAGCACTGACAAGTGTTTGTTGTCTCCATGTTAGTAGCACTGACAAGTGTTTGTTGTCTCCATGTTAGTAGCACTGGCAAGTGTTTGTTGTCTTCATGTTAGTAGCACTGGCAAGTGTTTGTTTTCTCCATGTTAGTTAGCAGCACTGGCAAGTGCTTGTTGTCTCCATGTTAGTTAGTAGCACTAGCAAGTGCTTGTTGTCTCCATGTTAGTTAGTTGCACTGGCAAGTGTTTGTTGTCTCTATGTTAGTAGCACTGGCAAGTGTTTGTTGTCTCCATGTTAGTTAGCAGCACTGGCAAGTGCTTGTTGTCTCCATGTTAGTTAGTAGCACTGGCAAGTGCTTGTTGTCTCCATGTTAGTTAGTAGCACTGGCAAGTGTTTGTTGTCTCCATGTTAGTTAGTAGCACTGGCAAATGTTTGTTGTCTCCATGTTAGTTAGAAGCACTGGCAAGTGTTTGTTGTCTCCATGTTAGTTAGTAGCACTGACAAGTGTTAGTTGTCTCCATGTTAGTAGCGCTGACAAGTGTTTGTTGTCTCCATTTTTGTGGGCACTGACAAGTGTTTGTTTGTCTCCATGTTAGTAGCACTGACAAGTGTTTGTTGTCTCCATGTTAGTTAGCAGCACTGGCTAGTGTTTGTTGTCTCCATGTTAGTTAGCACTGACAAGTGTTTGTTGTCTCCATGTTAGTAGCACTGACAAGTGTTTGTTGTCTCCCATGTTTAGTAGCACTGACTAGTGTTTGTTGTCTCCATGTTAGTTAGTAGAAACTGCTAGTGTTTGTTGTCTCCATGTTATTAGCCACTGACTAGTGTTTGTTGTCTCCATGTTAGTAGCACGACGAGTGCTTGATGTCTCCATTTTAGTTAGAAACACTGACAAGTGTTTGTTGTCTGCATTAGTTAGCAGCTGCTGTATTTGTTGTCTCCATGTTTAGTAGCACTGACGAGTGCTTGTGTCTCCATGTTAGTTAGTAGCACTGACAAGTGTTTGTTGTCTCCTTTTAGTTAGAAAGCACTGATTAGTGTTTGTGTCCTACATGTATTTGTAGCAGCACTGACGAGTGTTGTCTCCATGTTAGTTATAGCACTGACAAGTGTTTGTGTCTCCATGTTAGTAGCACTGACAAGAGTTTTTTTGTCTCCATGTTAGTTGTAGCACTGAGAAGTGTTTGTTGTCTCCATGTTAGTTAAGCACTGACAAGTGTTTGTTGTCTCCATGTCAGTTAGTAGCACTGACTAGTTTTTATTGTCTCCATGTTAGTAGCACTGACAAGTGTTGTTGTCTCCATGTTAGTAGCATTGGCAAGTGTTTGTTGTCTCCATGTAGTTAGTAGCACTGGCAAGTGCTCGTTGTCTCCATGTTAGTTAGTAGCACTGGCAAGTGTTTGTTGTCTCCATGTTAGTTGGCACCTGGCAAGTGCTTGTTGTCTCCATGTTAGTTAGTAGCACTGGCAAGTGTCGTTGTCTCCATGTTAGTTAGTAGCACTGGCAAGTGTTTGTTGTCCCCCATTTTAGTTAGAAGCACTGGCAAGTGTTTGTTGTCTCCATGTAGTTAGAGCACTGGCAAGTGTTTGTTGTCTCCATGTTATTTAGTAGCACTGTCAAGTGTTAGTTTCCCCGTTAGTGCGCTGAAAATGTTGTTGTCTCATGTTAGTAGCACTGACAAGTGTTTGTTGTCTCCATGTTATTACGCACTGGCTAGTGTTTGTTGTCTCCATGTTAGTTAGCACTGAAAAGTGTTTGTTGTCTCCATGTTAGTAGCACTGACAAGTGTTTGTTGTCTCCATGTTATTTAGCACTGACAAGTGTTTGTTGTCTCCTGTTAGTAGCACGGGATATGTTTGTTGTCTCCATGTTAGTTAGCACTGACTAGTGTTTTTTTGTCTCCATTTTAGTTAGCAGAAACGGGACTAGTATTCGTTGTCTCCATGTTAGTAAGCACTGACGAGTGCTTGATGTCCCCATGTTAGTTACAGCACTGTTAGTGTTTGTTGTCTACATGTTAGCAGCACGGGACGAAGTGCTTGTTGTCTCCATTTTAGTTAGTAGCACGGGACAAGTGTTTGCTGTCTCCATGTTAGTAGCAACTGACAAGTGTTTGTTGTCTCCATGTTAGTTAGTAGCACTGAGAATTTGTTTGTTGTCTCCATGTTAGTATCATGGCAAGGTTTGTTGTCTCCATGTCAGTGTAGCACTGACTAGTGTTTATTTTTCTCCATTTGTAGCACTGCAAGTGTTTGTTGTCTCCATGTTATTTAGAACTGGCAAGTTTGTTCCCTCCATGTTAGTAGCACGGGACAAGTGTTTGTTGTTCCATGTTAGTTAGCACTGACTAGTGTTTGTTTTCTCCATTTAGTTAGCAGCACTGACAAGTATTCGTTGTCTACATGTTAGTAGCACGGGACGAGTGCTTGTTTGTCTCCATGTTAGTTATTTAGCACGGACATGTGTTTGTTGTCCTGTTAGTGCAAGAAATGTTTGTTTTCTCCATGTTAGTAGCACTTGCAAGTGTTTGTTGTCTCCATGTTAGTTAGCAGCACTGGCAAGTGTTGTTGTCTCCATTTAGTTAGTAGCACTGGCAAGTGCTTTTGTCTCCATGTTAGTTGTAGCAGGGCAAGTGTTTGTTGTCTCCATGTTAGTAGCACTGGAAAGTGTTTGTTGTCTCCAGTTAGTAGCACTGCAAGTGTTTGTTGTCTCCATGTTAGTTAGCAGCCTGGCAGTGCTTGTTGTCTCCATGTTAGTTAGTAGCACGGGCAAGTGCTTGTTGTCTCCATTTTTGTTTAGGCACGGGCAATGTTGTTGTCTCCATGTTAGTAGCACTGGCAAGTGTTTGTTTCTCCATGTTAGTTAGCAGCACTGGCAAGTGTTGTTGTCTCCATGTTAGTTAGTCACTGGCAATTTGCTTGTTGCCCATGTTAGGTATAGCACTGGCAAGTGTTTGTGTTTCCAATGTTAGTAGACAGGAAGTGTTTGTTGTCTCCATGTTAGTTGCAGCACTGGCAAGTGTTTTGTTGTCTCCTGTTAGTTAGGCACTGGCAAGTTCTTGTTGTCTCCATGTTAGTTAGTAGCACTGGCAAGTGTTTGTTTGCCCTCCATGTTAGTTAGCAGCACTGGAAATTGTTTGTTGTCTCCATGTTAGTTAGTAGCACTGCAAGTGTTTTTTGTCTCCATGTTAGTTTAGTAGCACTGACAAGTTAGTTGTCTCCATTTTAGTAGCGCTGACAAGTGTTTGTTGTCTCCATGTTAGTAGCCTGCAAGTGTTTGCTGTCTCCATGTTATTTAGAAACTGACAAGTGTTTGTTGTCTCCCCATGTTAGTTGGCAGCACTGGCAAAGTGTTTGTTGTCTCATGTTAGTTAGCACTGCAAGTTTTGTTTTCTCCATGTTAGTTAGCACTGACAAGTGTTTGTTGTCTCCATGTTAGTAGCATGGACTAGTGTTTGTTGTCTCCATGTTAGTTAGTAGCACTGGACTAGTGTTTGTTGTCTCCATGTTAGTTAGCACTGATAGTGTTTGTTGTCTCCATGTTTAGTAGCACTGACGAGTGCTTGTGTCCCATGTTATTTTAGTAGCACTGACAAGTGTTTGTTGTCTCCATGTTAGTTAGCAGCACTGACTAGTATTTGTTGTCTCCATGTTAGTAGCACTGACGAGTGCTTGATGTCTCCATGTTAGTTATTTAGCACTGACAAGTTTTTGGGTTGTCTCCATGTTAGTTAGCAGCACTGATTAGTGTTTGTTGTCTACATGTTAGTTAGCAGCACTGAGGAGTGCTTGTCTCCATGTTAGTTAGTAGCACTGACAAGTGTTTGCTGTCTCCATGTTAGAGCACTGACAAGAGTTTGTTGTCTCCATGTAGTTAGTAGCACTGAAAGTGTTTGTTGTCTCCATTTTAGTTAGCAGACTGAAAAGTGTTTGTTGTCTCCATGTCAGTTAGTCACTGACTAGTGTTTATTGTTCATGTTAGTAGGCACTGACAAGTTTTTGTTGTCTCCATGTTAGTTAGTACACTGGCAAGTGTTTGTTGTCTCCATGTTAGTAGCACTGGCAAGTGTTTGTTGTCTCCATGTTAGTTAGCAGCACTGGCAAGTGCTTGTTGTCCCCATGTTAGTTAGTAGCACTGGCAAGTGCTCGTTGTCTCCATTTAGTTAGAGCACTGGCAAGTGTTTGTTGTCTCAATGTTAGTTAGAAGCACTGGCAGTGTTTTTTGTCTCCATGTTAGTTATCACTGGCAGTGTTTGTTGTCCCCCATGTTAGTTAGTAGCACTGACAAGTGTTTTGTTAAATGTTAGTAGCGTGACAAGTGTTTGTTGTCTCCATGTTAGTAGCACTGACAAGTGTTTGTTGTCTCCATGTTAGTTAGCAGCACGGGGCTAGTGTTTGTTGTCTCCATGTTAGTTAGCACTGACAAGTGTTTGTTGTCTCCATGTTATTTAGCACTGACAAGTGTTGTTGTCCATGTTAGTAGCACTGACAAGTGTTTGTTGTCTCCAGGGTTAGTAGCACTGACTAGTTTTTGTTGTTCCATGTTAGTTAGCACTGACTAGTGTTTGTTGTCCCCATTTTAGTTGCAGCACTGCTAGTATTCGTTGTCTCCATGTTAGTCGCACTGACGAGTGTTTGTTGTCTCCATGTTAGTTAGCAGCACTAAATAGGTTTGTTGTCTACATTTGCGCACGACGAGTGCTTGTTGTCTCCATGTTAGTTAGTAGCACTGACAAGTGTTTGCTGTCTCCATGTTAGTACACTGACAAGTGTTTGTTTGTCTCCATGTTAGTTAGAACCACTGGAAGTGTTTGTTGTCTCCATTTTAGAAATCACTGGCAAGTGTTGTTGTCTCCATGTCAGTTAGTAGCACTGACTATGTTTATTGCTCCATTTTATAGCACTGACAAGTTTTTTGTTGTCTCCATGTTTAGTTGAACTGGCAAGTGTTTTTGCCCCCATTTAGGTACACTGACTGTGTTTGTTGTCTCCATGTTATTTTAACAGGGACTAGTGTTTGTTGTCTCCATGTTAGTTAGCAGCACTGACTAGTATTCGTTGTCTACATGTTAGTAGCACTGACGATTTGTTGATGTCTCCATGTTAGTTAGTAGCACTGACAAGTGTTTGTTGTTTCTCCATGTTAGTAGCACTGGAAAATGTTTGTTTTTCTCCATGTTAGAGCACTTGCAAGTGTTGTTGTCTCATGTTAGTTTAGCAGCACTGGCAAGTGCTTGTTGTCTCCATGTTAGTTAGTAGCACTGGCAAGTCTTGTTGTCTCCATGTTATTAGTAGCACTGGCAAGTGTTTGTTGTCTCCATGTTAGTAGCACTGGCAAGTGTTTGTTGTCTCCATGTTAGTTAGCCCCCTGGCATGTTGTTGTCTCCATGTGTTAGTTAGCACTGGCAAGTTTTTGTTGTCTCCATGTTAGTTATAGCACTGACAATGTTTGTTGTCTCCACGTTAGTAGCACTGACTAGTGTTGTGTCTCCATGTTAGTTAGAGCACTAAACTAGTGTTTGTTGTCTCCATGTTAGTTAGCACCTGATAGTGTTTGTTGTCTCCATGTTATTTGCAGCACTGACTAGATTTGTTGTCCCCATGTTTATAGCACGACGAGTGCTTATGTCTCCAATTATTTTGTCCTGACAAGTGTTTGTGTTCCATGTTAGTGCACTGGCAAGTGTTTGTTGTCTCCATTTTAGTTAGCAGCATGGCAAGTGCTTGTTGTCTCCATGTTATTTTAGTAGCACTGGCAAGTGCTTGTTGTCTCCATGTTAGTTATGCACGGGCAAGTGTTTGTTGTCTCCATGTTAGTAGCACTGACAAGTGTTTGTTGTCCACAGTTAGTAGCACTGACTAGTGTTTGTTGTCTCCATTTTAGTAGCACTGACTAGTGTTTGTTGTCTCCATGTTAGTTAGCACGACTATGTTTTTTTGTCTACATGTTAGTTTGCAGCACTGACTAGTATTCGTTGTCTCAATGTTAGTAGCACTGACGTGCTTGATGTCTCCATGTTATTAGTAGCACTAAAGGTTGTGCCAAGTTAGTTGCAGCACTATTGTGTTTGTTGTCTACATGTTAGCAGCACTGACGAGTGCTTGTTGTCTCCATGTTAGTTAGTAGCACGGGACAAGTGTTTGTTTTCTCCTGTTTGTTAGTGCACGAGAAGTGTTTGTTGCCCTCCATGTTAGTAAAATGGCAAGTGTTTGTTGTCTCCATGTCAGTTAGTAGCACGGGGACTAGTGTTATTGTCTCCATTTTTAGTAGCACTGGACAAGTGTTGTTGTCTCCATGTTAGTAGCACTGGCAAGTGTTTGTTGTTTCCATGTTAGTAGCACGACTAGTGTTTTTGTCTCCATGTTAGTAGCACTGACTAGTGTTTGTTGTCTCCATGTTAGTTAGCACTACTAGTGTTTTTTGTCTCCATGTTAGTTAGCAGCACTGACAGTTTCGTTGTCTACATGTTAGTAGCACTGGCAAGTGTTTGTTGTCTCCATGTTATTTAAGCACTGGCAAGTGTTTGTTGTCTCCATGTTAGTTAGCGCACTGGCAAGTGTTTTGTTGTCTCCATGTTAGTTAGAGAAAGGGCCCAAGTGCTTGTTGTCTCCAGTTAGTTAGTAGCACGGGCAAGTGTTTGTTGTCTCCATGTTAGTAGCACTGGCAAGTGTTTGTTGCCCTCCATTTTAGTTGGGCCACTGGCAAGTGCTTGTTGTTCCAGTTTTAGTAGCACTGGAAAGTGCTTGTTGTCTCCATGTTAGTTATAGCACTGCAAGTGCTTGTTGTCTCCATGTTTAGTAGCACGGGCAAGTGTTTGTTTGTCTCCATGTTAGTAGCACTGGCAGTGTTTGTTGTCTCCATGTTAGTTAGCAGCACTGGCAAGTGCTTGTTGTCTCCATGTTAGTTAGTACACTGGCAAGTGCTTGTTGTCTCCATGTTATTTAGTAGCACTGGCAAGTGTTTGTTGTCTCCATGTTTTAGTAGCACTGACAAGTGTTAGTTGTCTCCATGTTAGTAGCGCTGACAAGTGTTTGTTGTCTCCATGTTATTTAGCACGGGCAAGTGTTTGTTGCCCTCCATGTTAGTAGCACTGAAAAGGGTGTTTGTTGTCTCCATGTTAGTTAGCAGCAATGGCAGTGTTTGTTGTCTCCATGTTAGTTAGCACTGCAAGTGTTTGTTGTCTCCATGTTAGTAGCACGGGCAAGTGTTTGTTGTCTCCATGTTAGTAGCACTGACTAGTGTTTGTTGTCTCCATGTTAGTAGCACTGACTAGTGTTTGTTGTCTCCATGTTATTAGCACGGGACTAGTGTTTGTTGTCTCCATGTTAGTTAGCAGCACTGACTAGTATTTGTTGTCTCCATGTTAGTAGAAACTGACGAGTGCTTGATGTCTCCATGTTAGTTGTAGCACTGACAAGTGTTTGTTGTCTCCATGTTAGTAGCACTGGCAAGTGTTTGTTGTCTCCATTTTTAGTACACTGGCAAGTGTTTGTTGTCTCCATGTTAGTTAGCAGCACTGGCAAGTGCTTGTTGTCTCCATGTTAGTTAGTACACGGGCCAAGGCTTGTTGTCTCCATGTTAGTTAGTGCACTGACAAGTGTTTGTTGTCTCCATGTTAGTAGCACTGGCAAGTGTTGTTGTCTCCCTGTTAGTTAGCAGCACTGGCAAGTGCTTGTTGTCTCCATGTTAGTTAGTAGCACTGGCAAGTGCTTGTTGTCTCCATGTTAGTTAGTAGCACTGGCAGTGTTTGTGTCTCCATGTTAGTAGCACTGGCAAGTGTTGTTGTCTCCATTTTAGTAGTAGCACGGGCAAATGTTTGTTGTCCCCATGTTAGTTAGTAGCACTGACAAGTGTTGTTGTCTCCATGTTAGTAAGCGCTGACAAGTGTTTGTTGTCTCCAAGTTAGTTAGAGCACTGACAAGTGTTTGTTGTCTCCATGTTAGTAGCACTTGACAAGTGTTTGTTGTTCCATGTTGTAGCAGCACTGGTAGTGTTTGTTGTCTCCATTTTATTTAAAGCACTGACAAGTGTTTGTTTTTCTCCATGTTAGTAGCACTGACAAGTGTTTGTTGTCTCCATGTATAGCACGATAGTTGTCTCCACGTTGTTATAGCACTGATAGTGTTTGTTGTCTCCATGTTGGGTTAGCACTGACTAGTGTTTGTTGTCTCCATGTTAGTTAGGCACTGACTAGTATTTGTTGTCTCCAGGGTTAGTAGCACTGACGGGGTGCTTGTTGTCTCCTTTGTTGTTAGTAGCACTGACAAGTGTTTGTTGTCTCCAGTTATTTTAAGCAGCACTGATTAGTGTTTGTTGTTCATGTTAGTTAGCAGCACGGGACGAGTGCTTGTTGTCTCCATGTTAGTTAGTAGCACTGACAAGTGTTTTTGTCTCCATGTTAATTAGTAGCACTGAGAAGTGTTTGTTGTCTCCATGTTAAGCGCACTGACAAGTGTTTGTTTCCCCATGTAGTTAGTAGCACTGACTAGTGTTTATTGTCTCCATGTTAGTAGCACTGACAAGTGTTTGTTGTCTCCATGTTATTTAGCACTGGCAAGTGTTTGTTGTCCATTTAGTCCTGGAAGTGTTTTTTTTCTCCATGTTAGTAGCACTGGCAAGTGTTTGTTGTCTCCATGTTAGTTAGCAGCCCGGGCAAGTGCTTGTTGTCTCCCCATGTTGTAGCACAGACAAGTGTTGTTGTCTCCATTTGTTAGTAGCACTGGCAAGTGTTTGTTGTCTCCATGTAGTTAGTAGCACTGGCAAGTTTTTGTTGTCTCCATGTTAGTTAGAGCACGGGCAAGTGTTTTTTATCTCCATGTTAGTTAGTAGCACTGACAAGTGTTAGTTGTCTCCATGTTAGTAGCGCTGACAGTGTTTGTTGTCTCCATGTTAGTAGCACTGACAAGTGTTTGTTGTCTCCATGTTGTAGCACTGACAAGTGTTTGTTGTCTCCATGTTAGTTAGCAGCACTGGCTAGTGTTGTTGTCTCCATGTTTAGTTAGCACTGACAAGTGTTTGTTGTCTCCTGTTAGTAGCACTGACAAGTGTTTGTTGTCTCCATTGTTAGTAGCACAGACAAGTGTTTGTTGTCTCCATGTTAGTGGGCACTGACTAGTGTTTGTTGTCTCCATGTTAGTAGCACTGACTAGTGTTTGTTGTCTCCATGTTAGTTAGCACTGACTAGTGTTTGTTGTCTCCATGTTAGTTAGCAGCACTGACTAGTATTCGTTGTCTCCATGTTAGTAGCCTGACGAGTGCTTGATGTCTCCATTTTAGTTGAGCACTGCAAGTGTTTGTTGTCTCCATGTTAGTTAGCAGAACTGATTAGTTTGTTGTCTACATGTTAGTTAAAGCACTGACGAGTGCTTGTTGTCTCCATGTTAGTTAGTACACTGACAAGTGTTTGCTGTCTCCATGTTAGTAGCACTGACAAGTGTTTGTTGTCTCCATGTTAGTTAGCAGCACTGACAAGTGTTTGTTGTCTCCATGTCAGTTAGTAGCACTGACTAGTGTTTTATTGTCTCCATGTTAGTAAGCACTGGCAAGTGTTTGTTGTCTCCATGTTATTAGTAGCACGGGCAGTGTTTGTTGTCTCCATGTTAGCAGCACTGACAAGTGTTTTGGGTTGTCTCCTGTCAGTTAGTAGCACTGACTAGTGTTTATTGTCTCATGTTAGAAGCACTGACAAGTGTTTGTTGTCTCCTATTAGGTAGCACTGGCAAGTGTTTGTTGTCTCCATGTTAGTAGCACTGACAAGTGTTTGTAGCCCTCCATGTTAGTTAGTAGCACTGGCAAGTGTTTGTTGTTCCTTTTTAGTAGCACTGACAAGTGTTTGTTGTCTCCATGTTAGTTATAGCACTGGACTAGTTTTTTGTTGTCTCAATGTTAGTTAGCACTGACTAGTGTTTGTTGTCTCCATGTTAGTTATCAGCACTGACTATATTCGTTGTCTCCATGTTAGTAGCACTGACGGTGCTGATGTCTCATGTTAGTAGCACTGACAAGTGTTTGTTGTCTCCGTGTTAGTTAGCAGCATGATAGTTGTTTGTTGTCTACATGTTAGTTAGCAGCATGACGAGTGTTTGTTGTCTCCATGTTAGTTAGTAGCACTGACAAGTGTTTGGGGTCTCCCTGTTGGGTAGCACTGACAAGTGTTTTTTTGTCTCCAGGGTTAGTTAGTAGCACTGACAAAGTGTTTGCTGTCTCCATGTTAGGAGCACTGAAAATTTGTTTGTTGTCTCCATGTTAGTTAGTAGCACTGAGAAGTGTTTGTTGTCTCCATGTTAGTATCACTGGCAAGTGTTTGTTGTCTCCATGTTAGTTAGCAGCACTGACAAGTGTTTGTTGTCTCCATTCAGTTAGTAGAAAGACTGTGTTTATTGTCTCCATGTTAGTAGCACGGGACAAGTGTTTGTTGTCTCCATGTTAGTTAGTAGCACTGGCAAGTGTTTGTTGTCTCCATGTTAGTTAGTAGCACTGGCAAGTGTTTGTTGTCTCCACGTTAGTTAGTAGCACTGGCAAGTGTTTGTTGTCTCCATGTTAGTAGCACTGACAAGTGTTTGTTGTCTCCATGTTAGTAGCACTGGCAAGTGTTTGTTGTCTCCATGTTAGTAGCACTGGCAAGTGTTTGTTGTCTCCATGTTAGAAGCACTGGCAAGAGTTTGTTGTCTCCATGTTAGTTAGCAGCCCTGGCAAGTGCTTGTTGTCTCCATGTTAGTTAGTACACTGACAAGTCTTGTTGTCTCCATGTTAGTTATAGCACTGGAAAAAGGTTTGTTGTCTCCATGTTGTTAGTAGCAGTGGCAAGTTTTTGTTGTCTCCATGTTAGTTAGTAGCACTGGCAAGTGTTTTTTATCTCCATGTTAGTTAGTGCACTGACAAGTGTTAGTTGTCTTCCAAATTTTTAGTAGCCTGACAGTGTTTTTTTTCCCTTGTTGAGCCTGACAAGTGTTGTTTGTCTCCATGTTAGTAGCACTGACAAGTGTTTTGTTGTCTCCTGTTGTTAGCAGCCGGGCTGGTTTGTTGTCTCCATGTTAGTTAGCAGACAATTTTGTTGTCTCCTGTTATAGCACTGACAAGTGTTTGTTGTCTCCATGTTATAGCACAACAAGTGTTTGTTGCCCTCATGTTGTAGCATGACTAGTGTTTGTTTCCCAGTTAGTAGCATGACTAGTGTTTTGTTGTCTCCATGTTAGTTAGCACTGACTAGTGTTTGTTGCTCCATCCATGTTAGTAGCACTGACTAGTATTCGTTGTCTCCATGTTGTAGCACTGACGATGCTTGATGCTCCAATGTTATTTGTAGCACTGACAAGTGTTTTTTGTCTCCATGTTAGTTAGCAGCACTGATTAGTGTTGTTGTCTACATTTAGTTGCAGCACTGACAGTGCTTGTTGTCTTCCAGCTTTAGTTAGTAGCACTGACAAGTGTTTGCTGTCTCCATGTTAGTAGCACTGACAAGTGTTTGTTGTCTCCATGTTAGTTAGCAGCACTGACAAGTGTTTGTTGTCTCCATGTCAGTTAGTAGCACTGACTTGTGTTTATTGTCTCCATGTTAGTAGCACTGGCAAGTGTTTGTTGTCTCCATGTTAGTTAGTAGCACTGGCAAGTGTTTGTTGTCTCCATGTTAGCAGCACTGACAAGTGTTTGTTGTCTCCATGTCAGTTAGTAGCACTGACTAGTGTTTATTGTCTCCATGTTAGTAGCACTGACAAGTGTTTGTTGTCTCCATGTTAGTAGCACTGGCAAGTGTTTGTTGTCTCCATGTTAGTAGCACTGACAAGTGTTTGTTGTCTCCATGTTAGTTAGTAGCACTGGCAAGTGTTTGTTGTCTCCATTTTAGTAGCACTGACTAGTGTTTGTTGTCTCCATGTTAGTTAGTAGCACTGACTAGTGTTTGTTGTCTCAATGTTAGTTAGCACTGACTAGTGTTTGTTGTCTCCATGTTAGTTAGCAGCACTGACTAGTATTCGTTGTCTCCATGTTATTAGCACTGACGAGTGCTTGATGTCTCCATGTTAGTAGCACTGACAAGTGTTTGTTGTCTCCGTGTTAGTTAGCAGCACTGATTAGTGTTTGTTGTCTACATGTTAGTTAGCAGCACTGACGAGTGCTTGTTGTCTCCATGTTAGTTAGTAGCACTGACAAGTGTTTGTGGTCTCCATGTTAGTAGCACTGACAAGTGTTTGTTGTCTCCATGTTAGTTAGTAGCACTGACAAGTGTTTGCTGTCTACATGTTAGGAGCACTGACAAGTGTTTGTTGTCTCCATGTTAGTTAGTAGCACTGAGAAGTGTTTGTTGTCTCC
The DNA here is from genome assembly GCF_026875155.1 of Cherax quadricarinatus. Taxonomy (NCBI): domain Eukaryota; kingdom Metazoa; phylum Arthropoda; class Malacostraca; order Decapoda; family Parastacidae; genus Cherax; species Cherax quadricarinatus. The sequence continues at coordinate 13,179,466 of NC_069412.1, forward strand.
ATGTTAGTATCACTGGCAAGTGTTTGTTGTCTCCATGTTAGTTAGCAGCACTGACAAGTGTTTGTTGTCTCCATGTCAGTTAGTAGCACTGACTAGTGTTTATTGTCTCCATGTTAGTAGCACTGACAAGTGTTGTTGTCTCCATGTTAGTTAGTAGCACTGGCAAGTGTTGTTTGTCCCCATGTTAGTTATAGCACTGGCAAGGTTTGTTGTCTCCATGTTAGTTAGTAGCACTGGCAAGTGTTTGTTGTCTTCCATGTTAGTAGCACTGACAAGGGGTTTGTTGTCTCCATGTTAGTAGCACTGGCAAGTGTTTGTTGTCCCCCATGTTAGTAGCACTGGCAAGTGTTTGTTTGTCTCCATGTTAGAAGCCTGGCAAGTGTTTGTTGTCTCCATGTTAGTTAGCAGCCCTGGAAAGTGCTTGTTGTCTCCATGTTAGTTAGTAGCACTGACAAGTGCTTTTTTGTCTCCCCCATGTTAGTTAGTGGGCACTGGCAAGTGTTTGTTGTCTCCATGTTAGTTAGTAGCACTGGCAAGTTTTTGTTGTCCCCCATGTTAGTTAGTAGCCTGGCAAGTGTTTTTTGTCTCCATGTTAGTTAGTAGCACTGACAAGTGTTAGTTGTCTCCATGTTAGTAGCGCTGACAAGTGTTTGTTGTCTCCATGTTAGTAGCACTGACAAGTGTTTGTTGTCTCCATGTTAGTAGCACTGACAAGGTGTTTTGTTGTCCCCATGTTAGTTAGCAGCACTGGCTAGTGTTTGTTGTCTCCATGTTAGTTAGTTAGCACTGACAAGTGTTTGTTGTCTCCATGTTAGTAGCACAGACAAGTGTTTGTTGTCTCCATGTTAGTAGCACTGACTAGTGTTTGTTGTCTCCATGTTAGTAGCACTGACTAGTGTTTGTTGTCTCCATGTTAGTTAGCACTGACTAGTGTTTGTTGTCTCCATGTTAGTTAGCAGCACTGACTAGTATTCGTTGTCTCCATGTTAGTAGCACTGACGTGTGCTTGATGTCTCCATGTTAGTTAGTAGCACTGACAAGTGTTTGTTGTCTCCATGTTAGTTAGCAGCACTGATTAGTGTTTGTTGTCTACATGTTAGTTAGCAGCACTGACGAGTGCTTGTTGTCTCCATGTTAGTTAGTAGCACTGACAAGTGTTTGCTGTCTCCTTGTTAGTAGCACTGACAAGTGTTTGTTGTCTCCATGTTAGTTAGCAGCACTGACAAGTGTTTGTTGTCTCCATGTCAGTTAGTAGCACTGACTTGTGTTTATTGTCTCCATGTTAGTAGCACTGGCAAGTGTTTGTTGTCTCCATGTTAGTTAGTAGCACTGGCAAGTGTTTGTTGTCTCCATGTTAGCAGCACTGACAAGTGTTTGTTGTCTCCATGTCAGTTAGTAGCACTGAACTATGTTTATTGTCTCCATGTTAGTAGCACTGACAAGTGTTTTGTCTCCATGTTAGTGCACTGGCAAGTGTTTGTTGTCTCCATTTTTAGTAGCACTGACAAGTGTTTGTTGTCTCCATGTTAGTAGCACTGGCAAGTGTTTGTTGTCTCCATTTTAGTAGCACTGACTAGTGTTTGTTGTCTCCATGTTAGTAGCACTGACTAGTGTTTGTTGTCCCCATGTTAGTTAGCACTGACTAGTGTTTGTTGTCTCCATGTTGTTAGCAGCACTGACAAATATTCGTTGTCTCCATGTTAGTAGCACTGACGAGTGCTTGATGTCCCATGTTAGTTAGTAGCATGACAAGTGTTTGTTGTCTCCGTGTTAGTTGGGACAGCACTGATTAGTGTTTGTTGTCTACATGTTAGTTAGCAGCACTGACGAGTGCTTGTTGTCTCCATGTTAGTTAGTAGCACTGACAATTTGTTTGGGGCCCTCCATGTTATAGCACTGACAAGTGTTTGTTGTCTCCATGTTAGTTATTTACACTGACAAGTGTTTGCTGTCTCCATGTTAGGAGCACTGACAAAGTGTTTTTGTCTCCATGTTATTAGTAGCACTGAGAAGTTTTTGTTGTCTCCATGTTAGTTTTCACTGGCAAGTGTTTGTTGTCTCCATGTTAGTTAGCAGCACTGACAAGTGTTTTTGTCCCAATGTCAGTTAGTTAGCACTGACTAGTGTTATTGTCTCCATGTTAGTAGCACTGACAAGTTTTTGTTGTCTCCCATGTTAGTTAGTAGCACATGGCAAGTGTTTGTTGTCTCCATGTTAGTTAGTAGCCTGGCAAGTGTTTGTTTGTCTCCATGTAGTTAGTAGCATGGGCAAGTGTTTGTTGTCTCCATGTTAGTACACTGACAAGTGTTTGTTGTCATCCATGTTAGTAGAAACTGACAAAGTGTTTGTTGTCTCCATGTTAGTTAGCAGCACTGAAAAGTGTTTTTTGTCTCCATGTTAGTTAGCATGTAACAATGACACTAACTAAGGGAAAATTTGTAATAAAGACATTACAAGCAAATAAGGGAAAGGGGAAGGGTGGAGGGTTGAACTAATGGCGATCGAGTCCTAAAACTCACAGGAGTGTGTGTTAAACCATTGTTCAGCTGGCTCTAACACTTTCATACAACTAGGCGCATTCTCTATACCATACGGAAGCAAGTCGTAAGTAGAAACGCTACTAGCACTGTCCCACCTCCAGGACTCGTGTCCCTCTAACTCTAACCAGTTTCCCTAAACATCTTCATACATGTTACTCTGCTCACATTCAGAAATCACTTCATCTTGTATGAAATAACTTGCCTCCACTTCTAACACACACACACACACACCAGGAGCTTGGACTCGACCCCTGCAAAATCAACTAGGTGAGTACACAAACACTTTATCTTAAGTCACTCGGTAGCTCGGTTGGTAGAGCACTCAGCTCATACTTTGAGGTCCATGGTTCAATCCCCGATATGGTTGGAAACATTAGGGTGTATTTCCTTAATTTGTATTAGCAACTAGCGAAGAGGAGAGGGCCAGAAGCTGTGAATCGACGCCTGCAACCTAAAACATATGAGTACAAATAGGTAAATACACACAAAACAGGAAGTTGACAACTCATGAGAGTCATAGAGTTGGCAGGAAATATTTCTTCAGCCTTAGAGTTGTCAGGAAGTAGAACAATCTGTAGTGTAGTGGAGGCGGGATCCATACATAGCTTTAAGAAGAGGGATGACACATCTCATGGAGCAGGGAGTAGCCCTGCAGTCAGCAGGATTCGAAGCCACGTCAGGGAAGGCGTGACGATGTGGACCACTCAGCCACAGATACCTTGTTTACAACTCACATATCTCCCAGCCAGGGCATCAGTGTCTTAAGTACGGTTTCAAGTTATTTCGTTCTCCTGTGTGTTGTGACCTCTCAAGCGATTTTTATATAAATGCGTCATGCAGAAACAATCGGGTATATACACAGAAAGATCACAATCAGATCAGAGTAATCAGGTGATATCACAAATATGCAAAATAACAAAATTACCACTGTGAAAATGCAATGAAGTTTATTATGGTCAGACTGAAAAAAGACTTGAACTAAAATTACAACATAAATATAGCATTAGAATTAAGAATGAGATTCTTTGCAAGTGTAAGCACTAGCTACAGAGGGCTGCAGATGACAGCGCCGTCTGCCTGCATCTTGCCACTCTAATGTTTGGGGTGGCAGGTGATGTGTAGCGCTAGGAATCATGAGACCTTCACTTCCCTACTTAGCTCTCAGATGATCGTAAGTATTCATTATATGATGTACATGTTTGGCGTCTCTAAGATTTACATTTTCCACATGTCTTACGTTGTGAAACCATGGTATGTGAGGTAACATTGTTTATTCTCTCACCCGTCTGATAACCTTCAGCTTATCAAATGAGTGAACAACTTGTCGTGCTGGAAATTACCGAGACTGCTTCTCATACATAGCTCACGTGTTTTCATCAGGCCAACAGTACTCTGAGTCGTGAATTATTTACTCAACTTTACCTTCATCATTTGTGGAAGGCTGCAATATGTGTGTGGTCGTGTGTCATTCTGTGAGTTGTCTGTCTCTTCTTGACCACTCGTCACTTCCGACGCTTTAAACACCTTCATTCATCGTTTATACATTGGTTCTCTCTAACCTGCGTGATTAACTACACTACACCACGAGCTTAATAACATTAGTGCATATGTTTTTTAAAGCACGTGCGTCTATCTTCAGTTTATAGTGGTAATAACTTTTATTTCTGTGAATGTGCCATTCACTTAACATTTAATCTCTGTGTATCAGAGCCAGTCTGTATTGTCACGAGCAGATTTATACTTGCTTGCTGTTCTTTTATGACTGCCTTACTTACCTTTCATCCATTCTGTTTGAATATTTTTTATTAAGCAAATCGCATGAATTTTGTATCTTAAGTTTTCTACATTGCTTATATTTTCGCGCTACTTAACATGCATTTTCCATTTATAATTTTCATAAGAATAGCGAAGGGATCTCCGAAATCATGAGGATTAATTTAATTCACAGACACATGTTATGGCCACCTTGGGTAGCACAGAAGCAGCAAGAATCCAAATCTGAGAAAGCATACCAAAAAACTGAAAAAAGAAATGCTGAAGCTTGAAAATAGGCTAGAAAATACGAAATGAAGCAAACATGAGAACATTCGAGGAATGAATTACAAAGAAAACAGGATTAAGAAATGAATAAAAGACGATCAGAGGAAGTGATAAGGAATATAAGGAGAGACATCAAGACTAGCAAGAGATACATGACAGAACAGCTGGAGTTATATGACTCATGAAACACACGAAGGCCAGTACCTAAAGTTTAAACCTCACAGTGATCAGGAAGAGAAATAAACTAAAAGACAAAATGGTTTAGGAAGGATCTATATATTGTTTTAAGATAAAGCATTATACAGCAATCCAGAAACTACGAGCTGACCTTGTCAACCGCAGATTGGTAAGTGCACATTAAAATTACCTGCCTTTAAATAATAAGCTTATATTCTAAAAACAAGGCAGCAGGTTTCGGCATAGTATAACATTCATTAAGAAAAAAACTGACTCCTGTACCTAATACCACAAAGACGTAAATTAAGAAGTTAAAGAAGAAATGTTAGTGATTCTTTAACATTATTTCATCTTGGATACAGACTGTTCTCTCTAACTACAAGACTAATTTTTTGATAAATATTGTAAAAAGAGAAAATATTACGAAAACTTAATGTTAAGTGCTAAAACTACGGACATATGTGATTATTGTTCTTAATATTACGGAATCTCTTGAAACTATTTTTAATATTTCATGTGTCCTCTTTGCTAACCTTACTATCACAAGCTCAATTTAATTTAGCCTAATCCAGCAAAACATATTTTAGATAGGTTTACAATAATTTAATAATGAACACAATTAATTATATTTTCTCCGTTAGGTTCAGAATGATTTTTGCGAAATTATTGCATACACAAGTTTCCGATTGCCTTATTCGGATAAGTTTTATCTATTCTGAACGACATTATATATATATATATAATATATATATATTTATATATATATATATATATATAAATATATATATATATATATATATATATAATAAATATTATATATATATATATATATATATATATATATATATATTATATATATATATATATATTGTAACCACGAACGAGTGGTATTTAATCAATAACAACACAGCGATTAGCCAAGGACTCGAACCCATGTCTCTTTGGTTCGCCTCATAGTAAGCGAAAAGCACATGATGCTCTAACCCACAAGACAACCAAATCCTACAAGAATCAAGCACCCAGCAAGGCTAGGTGTTTTACCTCAAATCAAGGTAAAACACCTAGCTCTGCTGGGTGATTGATTCTTGTAGGATTTCGTGATCCTGTTTGTAAGAGCTTCATGTGATTTTTGCTCACCCTGAGGAGTGCTAAAGCGACATGGGTTCGAGTCTGTGCCGAGTCGCAGTGTTATTGATTAAATACCACTGATTCGTGATTACTGTAATATAAATACTGCTTGTGGAGACTAGTACAACAAACGGGGAGTAAAACGAAATTAGCTCAGAGGCACCCACACCATGGTATGTCCTCGGATCAAGGTAAAACACCTAGCTCTGCTGGGTGCTTCATTCTTTTAGGATTTGGTGGTCCTGTGGGTTAGAGCGCCATTTGATTTTCACTCACCATGAGATGGGCCAAAAAAAACATTGGTTTGAGTCCTTGGCTAGTCGCATTATCTCTCTCTCTCTCTCATATATATATATATATATATATATATATATATATATATATTATATAAATATATATATATATATATTATATATATATTATATAATATATACAAGAATAAATAATCATAAAAATAAAACATAGAGAGGTACCACCTCTTGAACTGGACTGGAGACCCTCATCCTCAGAGAAGTGAATAAATGTACTTCAGGGAAAACTCAAGGTTCTCCTCGGAGCTGTCTGAATATTTTCTTCTCCTAGCACTCCCTATATTCTATATTCTATGTGCCCTTATTTAATAGATCACAGTGACAAAAGAACAAATACATGAATACATTGGTGCAATATATTAAAGATTATGAATCTCCTCCAGCTCTTGCGAAGCCAGACGCGAGCCAAGTATGCAGCAAGCATTTTCCCACTTTCATGTTCCAAAGCCCTCGGGTCCCTGGTGGTGTCGATAAATCTGAACCTCAGTTTTTTTAAAGAAATGTGTGGCGTTTTTTTCCCCATGATCCCAAAGTCTCTGATCCCACTGGGACAAATTGATGCTGTTGGCTTATGTCTCGACTTGCCGAAATTGTACTCCTCTCTGTGATCAGCAGCTCCTCCCTGTTGCCCGACACTGTGATAGATGTAGGTGTTAACCAACGTCGACACGCAGGTACAATCCCATTCTAAGTATTTGCTATTCTTCGAAGGATAGATGGTGATCCCTCGTGGCAATATGCTGGGTTGTGTGTATTGTAGATTGCTAGTGATGGGGGCTCTCTCCGCTGGGCATCCAGCTGTAGAAAGGCTTCTCTTTATGATGATTTGTGTCTTGCGTATCAGCCCTTGGTTTTGGAGCAGTTAAGACCATGTAGACTATATTGGTTGGCTTGCATATCACAACAAATACATGCATATTCCGAGCAAACTGGGGCAACAAGGCATAGAGCCTCTGCAATACGGAGGGTCTCAGGGTCGAAGTGCGTTTCCATTTCCCAAACGAGAACTGCTTGAAGGAAGACCCCAGAGTGATGTGCACTCACAGCATGGAGACGGGCAGTCTCTCTGTCTGATGTTACAGCCCTAAACATGTTGGCAAGCACCTTTTCAGTTTGCGGCCATCCCAACTTGACTATCTGTAGGCCAGTGCTGCACCAGGTTTTAGTGCTGGAGCAGAAAGTCTCCAATTCAGTGATGGCACTGGTGTAGCTAGGGTTCTGTATTCCGGCTTGTAATCACTGTCTATCTTCAAGGGAAAGATTCAATGCACTCTCTAGCATGGACATTAGAAGGGAGTCATATTCCTTGAGCTTTAGACTGCCGAAGGCTGAGGAGCATTTCAGGAAGTTGGTAAGTTTTGGGATGGGCAGGCACTTGGTGAGTAGGTAGAAAGCATCATGTGTATCATTGTCTTTTATCCTGCCTTCCATCGTCATGAGGTCTGAAATTTTCTTTCCCAGTATCAGATCAATGTCACTGGGACCAAAAGAAGCACCAAAAAGAGTGCTATATGCTGGATCCATGGCTCGTGCGCCTAGTACAACAGCACTGATATTTTGAATAATTTGTCAGTTGGTAGAAACAATTTTGCATTTGGTGGGGTTTAAAGATAGGAGCAGGCTCTTTCCCATGTCCGCCGTTTTTCTGATGTCCTGTAGGAGAGGTTCTTTGGTGCCAACTAGGGTACCATCTTCCAAGAACCAGATATTGAGCTCATTGGAGAGCGCTTTTGGGACTTCCTTGATAACCAGACAGAAAAGAAAGGGGGCGAGGTCCCCCTGTTGCTCACCCTCATACGAGTCAATTTCATGGTCCCCAAACAGTAGTGTAGAAGTTAAAATACAACACGATTGTATGAAGGGATAGAGGGAAGGGAAGTTTCCAGAAACTGCTTGGAGAGCAACAAACGTAAGTTGAAAACCTTGTCAAAGTCCAATTAGATCAAAACTTTTTCATTGGACCCTTGCTGCGTGTGCAGGTGCTGCTTCACAGCCTTGTTGAACACCAAAACGTAGCTGAGTTGATTCAACACTACGGCATACTCTTGACTCACCATTCTTAATGCAGCCTTGGCGACAAGGTGCCGAAGGGTGTTGCCCACTGCAATGGACCAGATTCCTTCATCTTTTTCCGGAGGGCACATAGTAAGACACCAAAGAAGAGGGGTCTAATAGCCTCTGGGACAATACCAGCCAGGCACAGATTGGAAAATTTGGTGAGTTCAGAAAACAGCCTCTCTGAAACATCAAGTGCTGGATTGAGCTTTTGTTTTTAGTGTTGTGGCATTGAACCAGTGAAACCCCCCTACTGAACCCTGTGGACATGACATAGAGGCTGTATACATATCAGCGTCCTGTGGGGTTAAATGTTCATCTGCTGCAATGTCAGGTAGGTCAATGTTAGTACTGGGAGCCCTGGGTAGATGTTTGTCCTTTAGGGCTTGTGCTGCAACGATGTTCCTATGGGCGAAGGTATCCTCATTGGTTATAAGCCTCAGTTCTCCAGTAGTAAAACCCTCTTTTTTTTTTTTTTTTTTTTTTTTTTTTTTTGCTAATCTGGGCTATTTTATTGAGGCATCAGGTGTTATTGCTGGCATTTGCCAGGTGTGTGAAGAAAATTTCTCCAGGAGGGGGGTATCAGCCCTGAGGGACCCAGCCCTCTTAGAAGGGGCAAGCATCTTGTTTACTGCTACAGCGAGTAATTGATACCAGATGCAGTACCAGTATGTGACGTGGCTCGACGCTCCGTGCTGTCCTGTGTTGCAAAGTGTAGCTTAATAAAAGACAGTTCATCTCTTCCCTTAGGACAATTAAGGAAAATCCTGCTCCCACTTTATTACCATAGTAAAGATAGTGGTCATTGTTGTCTATGCTTAAGACAGCAAGAAACAAATATTCTGCTTTGCTTCATCGAGGAAGTGGCAAGGAAGCAAAAGTACTATGTCACCTTTCCTTTGTGCAAGGGGCAGTAACGGCGAGGGGCGTTGTGGCGTCTTCAGATTACTTTTGACTCTACTGAGAGTGACACTGACGCCAGGATAACCAACAAAGAACGATCTGTGCGTTAGTGTGAACAAAGTGTCTCATAAAACACAATAAACACTTAAGAGAAGCGTGATCAGCTTCTTTAGTGATAAGATTGTGAATAATAAAGACAAATCTTGTGGAACATAGTGTACCAGTGTGCGTTTTCCTAGACTATGGAAGACGTGGACATCCAAGGACACTTCAGCTTCTATCAAGTGACCGATATATGTCGAAGGTGTGAAGAACACCATAGCTCACGCTACAAGAGCAAGGTAGGTTACGAATTTCTTGTAGTACGGGGGACTGCGCAGTTCTTGAGTCGCAAGGAGTTTGTAATCAACCTATAGTCGGCAGTAAGGGGCGGACTTTTGAGTCCACACAAGTAAGTTTGTCAGCAATCAGTGAATGAAATATGCTGACATAACACCCCCTAGGGGTAATTTATAATATTACAAATTATAACTCTTTACAGCCCGTTGAGAGATGACTTCGACAGCTTCTCAAGACCTCGTCTGCAGGGGCGGCTGTGCAGGCGATGAGCTGTCTTTCTAAGTTAAGTTTCCCTTTAAACTTAGCTGGTAATGCCATTTCTCAACAAGGTGGGTATTTGTCACCCTAGAGAGGAGACGGACGAGGTTGTCAGCTCTAAGGAATGCATTTATTGCCCTAATAAGAGACCTTACTAGGGATTTGTCCCTCCTTGGTGGCACAGCCAGACAAGCATTCCCAAATGGCAGTAGGTTGTGCCAGGATCCGCTGTTTGCAGGAGCATCGTTGACTGTCTTCAAGAGGTCAGCGAATTTGCTAGCAGCTTAAGGGTGAGTTGCTTTGGAGATGTGTCAGCGTCCTAGTGGATGTTAATTTGATTGCTGATTTTAGGTCCTCTGTAGAGGTGAAGTCATTGTATTTGTCAGCTCTGTGTGTTGGGAGGGATTGTTTGTTATTCCCATCTGGAGCTCTACTGGAGCCTAGACATCATTATGTGCAGGGATGTTGCCATTTGACGGTGAGAGTACACACGTGGGCGGATTCCTGGGAACCTGGCACATCTTGTGACATTGCTGACATTGTGGGCGTGGGAGGGCGCCAGCTGTGGGATGACAGGTGAAGGACAGCATGGATACATGTGGGATTAGGGTGAGAGAGTAGCGAGCGGCAGTGAGAGTAATTGGTGAGGTACTAAAATGCAACACCCTAGAACAGCAGGCAGAAGGCCTAGACCAGGATGTGGGAAGCGGACCAGGGATGGGTGGCGAGGGGAGTGGCCTTATCCTTTCACTAGAGATGCACATTACTGACAAACTTTTGCTGATAGTTATACACATATTATTCCATTTAGAAAAACCTCGCCATTTAGCACACTAATCACCATGTAGTCACTATTAACCAAGGTGTTCTTTTGTTCACCATCCAGTGATAGGGAGTCCTGAGCGACCATTCCCCCCACCAACTCCGGCCGAACACAGAGGGTAAACAAACCTCCACTGGCAGGATCCCCTCAAGACCAGCACTACTCCCTAACTCCCTACATGCACACTGCACTTTCACTGATGCACAAGCAACGGCCTGATGCAGAGGGCTGTCACTACTATGTAATCTCGAGTAGATACACACGATGACGTCTGCCGAAACTGACTCTCGCCAACTCTGTTGGTTCTTTGTTTACACACAAAATATATGGAGCACCACAAACTAGTTCGCTCCCTCCACGCAACCTTCACACGATATACGCATTCTCTGGCTTCTGCTTTTGCTTTCGTGTCGAATAGGTAAAACTTGAAATTTTGGCTTAAATAGCAACGCTCTTCTTGTTGAGTAAAGTAAGCGAAAAATTTATGTATGCAATGATTTTGCAAAAATCATTCTGAACTCAAAGAAAAAATATATTTCATTGCGCTTGTTTATTAAATTATTAAAAACTTATCTAAAATATATTTAGTTGAATTAGGCTAAATTAAATTGCACTTGTTATAATAAGGTTAGGTAAGTTTTCTAAGATTGTTTTTGGAACAAAATTATTAATTTTTACATTAACTAATGATAAAAATACATTTTTATACGCATAAGAATTTTTTTTAGAATGGATTTAATTGAAATGAGTTCTTGCTAACTGACCAGTTTTACCTATTCGGCACGAAACACACACACACACGCACAATCACAACATATATTAAGCAAATATCGCAAACCAAGCGATACAAGATGCAAAACAACCACGGGGGAGTAGAATGAGAGCTGTCATTCTACTCCCCCCTGATTGTTTTGCAAATATATATTTATATTATATATATATATATATATTTATTATATATATTTTAATATATATTATATTATATATATATTATATATATTATGTCGTGCCGAATAGGCAAAAACTTGCGATCTTGGCTTTTAAATAAAAACGCTCATCTTGCCATATGGACAAGTGAAAATTTGTGTATGCAATTATTTCACCAAAATCATTTTTGAACCTTTAAAGAAAAAAAATATATTTCACTGTTTTTTGTTTAGTATTAAATTATTGCAAACAAAAACTTAAAATATATTTAGTTGAGTTAGGCTAAAATAAATTGCGCTTGTTATAAAAAGGTTAGGTAAGTTTTCTAAGTTCCTTTTGGTGCAAAATTATAAATTTTACATCAGCATTAATGAAAAAAAATATATCTTTAAACGTATAAGAGAAAATTGTAGAAAGGACTAAACTTTTAAATGAGTTCTTGCTAATTGACCAGTTTTAACCTATTCAGCACGACATATATATATATATATATATATATATATTATATTTATTTATATATATATATTTATTATATATAATTTATATATATATGTATAATGTATATATTAGAAGACCGAGGCACCATCCAAGCATGGCGCAACCTGCTCCTGTTCGGCAATGTCTGTCTTGCAGTTCCTGAGAGACGAGGCAAACTGCTAACCACGTCAGTTATCAAGGCAGTGCGCAACCACCCAAGAATGGATAATTGTGTCCCTCTGCCCCATCATCGCAGGAATCACAAAGGTAGACCCAAGAAAAGTCCCAATGAAAACGAGAAAGCTTTGCGCACAGGTTAGCAAAAAAACTGAAGAAGGTAACACAGTGGGAGGAATCCGAATAATTACAAGTGACGACACTGTAACCCCCAAAGATGAGGCCACAGCCCAAGCACTAAGAGACAAGCATCCAACCAGGGTCACCATAGCCATCAACAACAACTCTGAGGAAGACCCCATCACTGAACAATTAATTTTGCCTGAATCGTAAGTCTATAAGGCGATTGTGTCATTTCCTGCAGGATCTGCAGGAGGTTACACGGGAATTCGATCTCAGCACCTCAAGGAGATGGTAAATCCAGTACTCGGTGCATCTGCATCACTTCTTCTCACCGAGTTAACAACTTTCGTCAACAACTGCCTGGCTGGGCGAATCCCAGAAGAAATTAAACCTTTCTTTTTTGGAGCCTCACTGTGTGCGTTGAAGAAGAAGGATGGGGAATCAGACCCATTGCGGTTGGAAACACTCTTCGCCGTCTCGTTGCCAAAGCACCAGTAAGAAACATTCGCCTAGAAGCTGCCAGTTTACTCCAGCCACACCAACTGGGCTTTGGGGTCTCTCAAGGCAGTGAAGCTGCAGCTCATGCGGCAAGGGCCTACATCAGGGACCTACCAGAAGACAAGGCCGTAGTCAAACTTGATTTTAGAAATGCCTTTAATATGGTGAAGAGAGATGCTGTCTTGCCAGCTGTTCGGGATCGGTTCTCCAGTCTTTTTCCCTTCATTTCAGCCGGCTACAGCAAACCCTCAATTCTTTTGTTTGGAGAACATGAAATTCTCCCATCAGAAGGTGTTCAGCAGGGTGACCCACTAGCTCCACTTCTCTTCTGCTTGGCAGTAAGAGAACTAACTTCCAGCCTGCGCAGCGAGCTCAGCATCCGGTACCTGGATGATGGCACTCTGGCAGGTACTGAAGAGTCCCTGATAGGGGACCTACAACTGGTGAAAACACAGGGAGAAGACTTGGGACTCATCCTCAATCCCTCCAAGTGTGAAATCATCACAGCAAACCAGGAAATAATCAATGTTGTGCGAAGAATCCTCCCAGAAGTCTCTACTACCACTCCGTCCAACAGTACCCTCTTGGGAGCACCGCTGGGTCACGAGGCCATCGACACAGTCCTCAAGGACAAATTGAATGAACTGATGAGAATGGAGGAGAGAATAAGCAATCTTGATTCCCATGATGATCTGTATCTCCTCACAAGGTGCCTTACTATTCCAAGACTCACTCACTTCCTGAGGTGTGCACCGCCTCTTGACAACCCAACACTCGACGAATATGACGCACACCTGAGGTCAACCCTTAAGAAGGCACTGAACCTGTCACTAGAGGACCAGCAATGGGATCAGGCAACCTTCCCAGTACGATTGGGAGGTATAGGGGTGCGCAAAGCAATGCATGTTGCTTTACCTGCTTTTCTGTCTTCGTGTTTGGCTTCCAGTGCATTAGTCAAGAAGACTGTTCCCGAACGCTTGAGAGACGTGGTAGGAGCCCAAGACCCCAGGTTTACTGAAGCAGCGATTCAGTGTGATACCCTTACAGATTCCTCCAGTAGACCAGCTCCTCGCAAAGAACACAAACAGTCCCACTGGGACAAACCGATCATGGAAAAAATCGCCAGCACAGTGCTCTACAACGCCTCAGGAAAGGACAAAGCTCGTCTCCTGGCAGTGAAGGCACCACACTCAGGTGATTTCCTGTTAGCTGTTCCCAATTCCTCCTTGGGCACTCGACTAGACTCAAAGGCCATTCGGATTGGTGTTGCTCTTCGCCTAGCCGCCCCCATCCTCACCGAACATAGGTGTATTTGCGGCAGGGCGACAGCTGATCAATTCGGACTTCATGGTCTCGTGTGTCACACAGCAGAATGGAAGTATGCCATTCATGAGGAGGTCAATGACATCATAAAGAGAAGCCTCGCCACAGCCCGTTGCCCAGCTCAACAGTCAAAAGCGTCCTGATGGAGCCACTATGCTACCTTGGAAGGATGGAAAGCAGATTGCCTGGGACTACACATGTGTCGCCACATTGGCAGACACCTACTTGCCATACTCCGTAGTGGAAGGGGGTGGAGCTGCCAGCCACAGGGAGACCCAGAAGATCCGCAAATATGAAGACAGACCCCCCTTGCTATAACTTCATCTCAATAGGGTCGGAGACCCTTGGAGCAATGGGCAAGTGTACTCTAAAGTTCCTAATAGAGCTGGGTGAAAAGCTCATCATAGAAACCAAGGACCACAGGGCGACCAGCTTCCTCTTTCAGAGACTCGGTGTTGCGATCCAGAGAGGAAATGCCTGCAGCATTCTGGGCACGCGGCCCACCGCCGGGGAGCTGGACGAAGTATTCGAGATGTAGCTCTGAGTTACACCCCTATGTTGTTTTACTTTCTATCGTATTTTTGTGAATGTTTTGTCAATGTATTTTGTCTTTAAATAAAATATATATAAAATATAGGGGGTGGTAGGAGAAAATTTTCAAACAGCTTCAGGGAGAACCTTGAGTTTTCCCTGACGCAAGTTTATTCTTTTCTCTGAGGATGAGGGTCTCCTGTAACAGTTCTAGAGGTGGTACCTCCCTATATTTTATATATATCTATCTATCTATCTATCTATATATATATATATATATTATATATATATATATATATATATATATATATAATTTCAACAAGTCGGCCGTCTCCCACCGAGGCTGGGTGACCCAAAGAGAAAGAAAATCCCCAAAAAGAAAATACTTTCATCATCATTCAACACTTTCACCTCACTCACACATAATCACTATTTTTGCAGAGGTGCTCAGAATACAACAGTTTAGAAGTATATACGTATAAAAATACACAACATATTTTTCCAAACTGCCATTATCTCAAACCCCTCCTTTAGAGTGCAGGCACTGCACTTCCCATTTCCAGGACTCAAGTCCGGTTAAATAAAATAGCCGGTTTCCCTGAATCCTTCACTAAATATTACCCTGCTCACACTCCAACAGCTCGTCAGGTCCCAAATGTCATTTGTCTCCATTCACTCCTAACATGCTCACGCACGCTTACTGGAAGTCCAAGCCCCTCGCCCACAACACATCCTTTACCCCCTCCCTCCAACCTTTTCGAGGACGACCCCTACCCCGCCTTCTTCTCCTACAGATTTATGCGCTCTCCATACCATTCTACTTGGATCCATTCTCTCTAAATGACCAAACTACCTCAACAAACCCTCTTCAGCCTTCTGACTAATACTCCTAATTTTCACACTCCGAATTTTCTGCATAATATTTACACCACACATTGCCCTTAGACAGGAAATTTTCACTGCCTCCAACCGCCTCCTCGCTGCAGCATTTACAACCCAAGCTTCACACCCACATAAGAGTGTTGGTACTACTATAATTTCATACATTTCCTTCTTTGCCTCCATAGACAACATTTTTTGCCTCCACATATACCTCAATGCACCACTCACCTTTTTTCCTTCATCAATTCTATGATTAACCTCATCCTTCATAAATCCATCCGCTGACACGTCAACTCCCAAATATCTGAAAACATTCACTTCTTCCATACTACTGCTCCCCAATTTGATATCCATTTTTTTTCATTTAAATCATTTGATAGTCTCATCACCTTACTCTTTTCTATGTAATTTATATATATTATAATATATATATATATATATATATATTATATTATATATATATATATATATATTATATATATATGTATATATATATATATATATAGATATATATATATATATATATATATATACATATATAATATATCATGCATGTGTGTGATGGATAATGTTGAGGATATAAAATGAATGAGACGATGTATTGTAGAGATGAGAGTGGGTTGTTTGGAGTGAATTAACGGAGTCATGTGTATTGTTGAGTGAATGGTGCACCTCGAAGAGTTGTGGAGTGAAGATTGGGTCTTGTGAAGTGACGGTTTGGTTTTGTGGAGTGAAGGACAAGGTCTTATGGAGTTGTGGAGTGAGAGATGAGGTCTTGCGGAGTTGTTGAGTGAAGGCTGGGTCTCAAAGTGATAGGTGGATCTCGTGGAGTGAATGGTGAGTTTTGAGGAGCGAAAGGTGGGTCTTGAGTGAAAGGTGGGTCTTGTTGAGTGAAAGGTGTGTCTTGTTGAGTGAAAGGTGGGTCTTGTTGAGTGAAAGGTGGGTCTTGTTGAGTGAAAGGTGGGTCTTGTTGAGTGAAAGGTGGGTCTTGTTGAGTGAAAGGTAAGTGTAGTTGAGTGAAAGGTGGGTCTTGAGGAGGGAAATGTGGGCCTTGTGGAGTTAAAGGTGGGTCTTGTTTGTGAAAGGTGGTTCTTTTGGAGTGAAAAGTGGGTCTCGTCGTGTGAATGCTGGGTCTAGAGGAGTTAGTGGTGGGTGTTGAGGAGTGAAAGGTGGGTGTTGAGGAGTGAATAGTGGGTGTTGAGTGAAAGATGGGTCTTGAGGAGTAAAAGATGGGTGTTGAAGAGTGAAAGGTGGGTGTTGAGGAGTGAAAGGTGGGTGTTGAGGAGTGAAAGGTGGGTGTTGAGGAGTGAAAGGTGGGTGTTGAGGAGTGAAAGATGGGTCTTGAGGAGTGAAAGGTGGGTCTTGTGACTTGTGAATGCCTCGCCTGATTAACTTCAAATTTCCAGCTTATGCCTCACTCTGCCTGCTTCCACATGTGTGCACCGAAGTGCAGGAGACTCAGGTTATGGAGGATGGAAATAACTTCCTCGGATGGCGCACTCGCCTAAATACATCTAGTTATGCCAAGGAGTTTTAGGTTCAATTATAATAGTACAACATCAATTCTGCGCTATTCGAGCTTCCTGCAGGCAGCTTCTAGCTCTTGATAGCTATCAGGCCTTTCAGCTAAAATAATTTAGTCACAATTGTTATATTATGGTAAATCTTTTCGGTCATTCACAGAAGCTTTCAGTATGTCTCAAAACTCCTATTTATCATTAGGGCTAAAAGTAGGTGAAAACAGCTCTGGAAGATTAGGTAAAGACTGGTGAGATACATTAGTCTGGGATTTGATGAGCTGATTGTATTTGCTAATTGTTTCCACTTGTTTTTTAGAACATTCTCTTATTGGTTATGCAACACTTAATAAGAATTGTACCTATTAGCTCAGAAATTTAAATGCATACTCAAGTAGTGGAAATAAAAAAGGTCTTTTGTCATTAATTCTACATATTTTATCATGAGCCCTCGTAACATGACCTTTAACGCCTTATGCCTTAAGCCGGATGTCTTAATGGCTTTTATATTAATGTTTCTCTTATTTTCCTTTTTTTTCCCTGAAGTGAGCATTACGTATGAAAAGTGATTATAACCTCAGTTATATTATTTCAACCGGCATTTATATCAGTTTCTCCTAGAAATTCTAAATATTGTGTGATTGTGTTTTCCACTATATTTCTTCCCTTAATATTGAGTCTTCCCTAGAAACTCGTGCACCTTGAGACTTGTACACCCCTATTTCATATGTATTAGAGTTACCTAATTTGTCTGTAATTTGACTGTCCTGCTGAACATATCGAATATTTAATGTCCATAGCAGGTCATCAAACTGGACACTGTACCTAGTTCAACACGCAATTAAATGTAAATTTATAATAATTATTAATCTGTTCTGGGCTTTACACACAATTAGGGAAAATATTCTCTCCTAACATGGTTTGGCACTCAATTACGAAAAATTATCCTAGATTAAAAAGGCTTTACAGCCAGTTATATGAAAATGGATATTAAAACTCTCTCGTGATATCTGTGATAGTTTTAGCTGATCAGGGCATCGCAGCTGTGTGTAGGATATTTAAGTTAAATCCTGACCACGTCAGAGTTTCGGTTCCCAGATTCTTTTGGGTGTAGAACAATAATCATTATTTGAGAGTAAACACGAACTAAATATTAAACCAGTTTTGTATTGAGGACTTCGTTTGTTAGCTCCTCAATAACGTTTACAACCATTTCAATAATCCTAATTATTTTGCCGCTTTCAGCTGCAACACCAGTTGTGCTAACCAATTTCTTTTTGAGCCTGTGCTCATTTAATATTATTTTCATCATTTTTCACTTAATCTTTAATTTATCCTGAAGTATGTATGACATATTCAAGTTCATCCCTTTGAACCTTAGACTGTATCCCGGTTCAAGGAGAAAAAACACCCATGTTGGGAAATGTATTAGAAATTACAACTGAGAATTTATGAATGAGAGCATTAAAGGAAGTAGATAAGTTACAGGAAGAAGCTCAAACTTTAGATTCCTATAGGATTTAGGAGAAGCGAGGTCACTTACACCATCCTTTCCACCGATAGTGACTACTGTCGGAGGACAGTGACTACTGTCCAGACCCAGGGTGACACTTTGGGGCTAACAGCAGAGGTTCTATACTTACTCTACATGTACTGATAGAGTATTTTCATAAAGCTGAATGCTAGTAGGTAAGTATAATGTTGTCAGGAAACAGGATAAATGTTTCCTGATGCGGGTCTTAGTCATACGATGATCGGCAGCTGGAACTTTTGGCCATCAGACCGACGCCTTCCGCTGGCTTACCGGTCCGCCCTATTAAACAATACAGTTATTATAACCAAGAGTTCTATGGACGCTGATATAAACATGACCTGACTATCAATAACTACAAAAATTATTAATATCTAACTCAAAGTGTTCAATAAACGTGGTTTAATTTAGATTTACTCTACAATGACTGAGAAATTTGATACAATAATAAATTAACAAGAATTCTGAAGGCCAGCTTAAGATAATTACTACACTGCATAAGTCTTTCCTCGTCTGTCATATATTATAATGCTGCATCGTAAGACCTTCCTCAAGTTTTACAGTGCAACACATTTGGCCAGGTATAGTCATTTCACCTACTTGGTGTACATTTAGAATGAAGGAACATGGAACTGATCCAGTTAACGAGGTCAGGACATTCTGGAGTCTTGTATCCCGTGGGTCATGTACTACTTAATTAACACCACGTTCCTTGCTTCACTCCTTCCTTTTTACAGTCTCCTGGTAGAGAAATCGTATTGCTTCCACTTGTCACTATACATCAGAGCTTAGCAAGAGTAATATATTAGATGAACGTCTGCCTCTGCTATTTCAAAGCTAAATTTTACTTCTTGTTGCAAAACAAATATTTCGGCTTCTTCGCCCTGACTCGCACTTTCCTTTTCTCGACTTGTCTTTCTTACTGCTAAATGTGCTTCACTGTACAGTTTACTAAATCATACTATATTTAAAAAAAAGGCTAAATTTGCACCTTTTAGTTATCTGTATTTATGATATGTTGAAGGTTCATGTAAGTATCAATGAAATTTTAATTCTTTCCCTTGATGTTTGAAGCATTTTATATTTACTCTATACTTTAATTAAGCACCATATTATATATGGACAATTTGCTTGACATTAAGCTGACCATTGTGTTGCTCACTTTGAATTGCATAAAAGTTAATTATAAATGGTTATTTCACTGGAATGTCAAAGATATGTAGTTTAGAATGATCAAGTCACCGTAATGTAGTTGTAGCGTCTCCATGTGTGAGTAAATGTTGGAATCCGAGTTGAAGGAGATTACAGTTTGAAGTAACAGTTATCATGACTCACTAAAATGTAAGTAACACGATTTACTAACAGTTCCTCACGTTCCCGTGACACTGCACGATAAAAGTAAGAGTTGTATATGTTGAATAACGTTTTATTCGAGTTATATAATCCAATTACTGGCCCGTTTTTCACTTAGAGAAAATGTACAGTTGTCTTTTTGACGTTGTGAATGTGACAAGATGACAGCATCCCACATGAGGCACGACTCTCCGCTCAGTCCACAGTGCTTGAATTTGATTAATTAAGAGGTTCATTCATCTGTTCTTTAACATTTAAATTCATCAAATAAAGTTAAAGTTAATGATGAATCTACGAGTATTTGTAATGAGAATTAACATACAGTATGAACATTTTTACATAATGTATTTTTACATTCACTTAACATCTGTGTGTTCTCAAAACTATTTTGGAGTAAAACTTTGAAACTCGTCAGTCTCACATGAGGAAAAGTTTGGAATGACTTCAGCCATTCTCTTTTTTTTATGAAAAATTTAAATACCGATTCATATGCGATAAACACAAGAATGTTTCATGCGGTGTCTTCATCCTTCAACGATTATTACTTGATAATGAACATTGTAAGAAGTTTCAAACTTTATATAGTGATTTTTCGGATAATGGCCTTTGAGATTACAAGAGAATGCCTCCTCAACCAACATTCAAAGACAGTGTATCGTAGCGGAAGTTTTGAATTAAAGTTGTGCCTATGCATTCGTTAATTCGCCATTTATAGTCAAGCTATTGTGTGATAGATAGATATGACACCTTCTACGACAAACACACTGTTAAACATCCAGATTTTCATAGTTTCATCAAACAATAAAGAGCAACAACTCTTCCCAAAACCCTAGCATTCAGTTTCGCTACAACTCCATCTAAAAATATATCACCAACCTCCTCTCTTTCTTCCTTGCTCATTTTCGCTCATACTTTCTATTTTTCCTCTGTGCTTATAGCAGTTCTACCATCTTTAAACAGCCAACCGTTCAGCCGGATTATTCCTCCACTCTCTCGCCCCGTCTTAACTCATGCTAACGAACTTTTAATGTTATGTGCATATCTCAAGATTCCATTCCTTCTTTTATCATATATTAGGTAAATATGCCAGTCACTCTGAGACTACATACACACATCTGCTTTTCCACTACACGGAAATATTAACTCTTAAGATTTGAAAAATATTAACTAAATCTCTTCAACATCAAACAGAAATAAATATCTCAAATTGTTTTATGAATGAGGAAAATCTTCAATTATACATCCTAAAACCAATGAAAACATTACTCTTTGTAAAGTTCACCATTACTGAAAGTCTGAAGTTGATCAAGAGAACAGTTCTTTGGTTAATGCACGATAGCTATGTTTTTATTTTATTGTTTACAATTGGCAAATTTACAGATACAATGAATAAAAATATTTGTGTTTTTTATTGAATGTATCACCTGGTGACAGACCGGGCCTCAGGGGCATTGATCCCTGAAACCCTTTCCAGGTATACACCTGGTATACTCCAGGAATATAAAGTTTAAGCTGTTCACAAGTGACATATCATAAGGACAATAATTTTATTTTTAAGTCCTCAATTTGGCACCTACATATTTTAATAATCCCAGATTTATATTGAGTGTTGGAAGTCTGAAGCTGTAGATAAGCATTGCTGTTACACTGCAAATATGCCAATTAACTAATTGGCATTAATGCAATGCAATGTTGCATTGGAACAATACAATTTTTTTCAAGTGAAATACATCAATACGGAAGTTTGATGCTGATCTAGAGATGTGTTCTCAAGTTATTATACGTACACACTGTAGGAAGAAAAACTAATCCGATAAACAGTTTAGGGGTCCGCTCTAGGTGGATACCTTTAAGCACCACATATCAATTAGACACACTATCATTCGTAGCACAGGTGGCTATCAGGAAGCAATAAATCAACTGTCCTTGTACTCTACTACACAGACTTTCAGCATGGAGATAATAATTCTTCTGTACACTACTGAATACACACACTGGTATTTTTAGTGAAATTTTATACATCTGCAGTGTGCTGCTACCCAATTCCAAGTGATAGTTACATGATAATTACATAGCTAATGATATAATTACATAGCTATCTATATTTCCTTGGGCTGGGAGATTTAGTAGGACAATAAGGGCATGTTCAACCTGGATAATATTACCAATACTTTGGCATTACCTACCATCAAGGTGATTAATCCATTCTGAACCGAGTGGGCAACAAAAATAATTAGAAGAAAGACCGAGAAGGAAGAGTGATATTTAAGCTTCAGCTCTTGGGAATCTTTATTACTGAAACATATCAGTCACAACAGGTACTACTGCTGAATATAGAGGTGATAGAGGTTGAGAGGTTGGTTTTTAAAGTGTTCTGTCCCTACATTTCTGTCTCCTACATTTCTTCCACTGTCTCCAGATTATAAGTTGCCTGTGTATTCGACTGATAAATCTTACTGGTCATGTGGAACGTTCCGGCCATGAAGACATGCAAGTGTTGCACATGTGCCTCACTGATCAACTTACCAGAATTTTGTACCACTAATAGAATGATCATGAGTAATCTCTATTTCATACATGCACACACCTCCGGTAGAGCCCTAATCATTACTTACAGCATTCCTGCAACACCAGTTTATATGCAACATCTAATTTATATACCATCTTAAAGATATGGAACGATAGTTTACCGCACAGTCTACCTTCCTTCAGTGTGTAGAACAGCAATTTACTGCAGTATCCATTACGTCCAGTCCTGAGAAATTCTGAAGTATTCATCACAGATTCCTTGAAGGTGTGGATATACAGAATTTGTATTATTTTCCACACACTAGACTTACGCGGGAAATAGTCTGCGTCATTCTGCTCTCCACATAGAGCGTGTTATGCTGAGTTTATGTAATACAGTATGTTAGTTCTGCATGATTTCACGTTACAAAAATTCTATAATCGATAACTCTTTTACCTCGTTGGTAAGTTTTTGTTAGGTTAACTCCCTTTGCCCGGGTATTACAAAAAATTAACCCAGTAGTGAAATAATTTTTTGTCTCATACGTAGTGTTTTATTGAAATTTCCCTTAGAGGGCCCCTTTTTGGCGTCCATTTTCTCCATAAAGAAAAAAATGGGTTGGGAAATAGAAGGGCCCGGGGTTCCAAAAAAGTTTTAGATTGGGGAGGCGGGGGCCCCCCAGGAACACCGATTCCGCTCGAAAAAAAAAAAAAAATGGGTGAAACTGGTTCACCAATTACGTCTTGCAATACAATATTCGACAAAAGCGAGACCATGAAGTTTATATAAAACACAAGGGGGAAAAAATTTTTTCTCGAATTGCTACTTTTTGGGGTGAAAAAGATAGTAAGATAGATGGGGGGAAGCTACGACTTTCTTCACCACTCATCAGTTACCTCGTTGACCCAACATTAAATTGTACTTCCAAGACGGGTTCCGGGCACGACAATTTTTATACGTTTTCCCGGACTTTTTTTTTTTAAAAGGGTTTTCCGATTCCCCCCCCGGGGGCCTTTTTCCAAGGGGGGCCCCGGGCCCTTTGGCTCCCTCTAGGGAGGGGCTGAACCTAAGTCTCCCATGGGAGGGGCACAAGTCCCTCCTCATTTTTGGGACCAACTGTCCCCAGGCCTAGCCACAAGCAGGCCTCTCTGGTCGCCACCCCGCCCCAAAGGGGGGGCAAGGGAAATGACAGTCTTATGAGCTAAAGGCTGGGGCTCAGGCACCTACCTACCCTAGAAAGGTTTTTGGCATGGTATCGACATTCCATATCGTAATCTTTCACCCTTAATGCTGATTTTTTTTATTTTTACATTTTTTAACGGTGTATATTTTTCGTAAGGTGTAATTAACCATATAATATAAATACAATGTTTTTCTAGATTTATCGTTACAATTTCTGTTTAAAAGTAAATGACATGCACTAACCACTATCCCCCGTACAAAAGGGCGATTTTAACAACCCGGGAGTATTGGGTTAAAAACTTAGCAACAAATTATTATTTTATTATTTTATTATTTTTATGTTTTTATTATTATTATTATTATTATTATATTTTATTTTTATTATTATTATTACTAGATTCGTAAATTTTGAGTTACACGTAAGTTCCTTATATTGAACTTTTGAAACAGGCAACTACCTTGATCCGTATTTTTTTTGCTTCTTGCAGATCTTAAAAAAATTTTTAAGGGAATTTTTTTCCTTATACTGTGTTTAGTGGGTAAATACACGGGACGACCCGGGGCCGGGCACGTCTGGAAAAGAACAAAAGAACGAAGGAACACTGCAGAAGGCCCAAATGCCCATGCGAGGGAGGTCCAAGTCCCTCCGGCTTTAACCCAAAGCACCCCAACCAGTCGTCAGGGCACATTGACTTAAGGGAGGAACACGGGAACCCCACCTTTAGACAAGCTATCAGGTCCAACTCACACCCCCCACATCACTCATGATTTATCCAACCTATTTTAAAAGCTACACAAAGTTCTGGCCTCAAACGGGCTTGGGAGTTTTTTCCACCATCCAAACCTATTACCAAACCAGTTTCTTTCCTATATCCCCCTGAATCTATTTTTCCAACTAAAACCATTGCGCGAGTCCTGTCTAGGCTAGATATTTTCAGCACACTATTTACATCCCCTTTATTTATTCTGTCTTCCACTTATAAACCTAAATCATATCCCCCCTAATTCCTACGTCTTTCTAGAGAGTGCAGTTTCAGGGCCCTTAGTCTATCCTCATGGGGAAGGTTTCTGATACAGGGGAAACATCTTTGTCATCCCCCCTTGTACATTTTTCCAGAGAATTTATATCCATTCTGAATACGGTGACCAAAACTGGCAGCATAATCTAAATGAGGCCTAACCAAGGATGTAAGAGTTGAAGAACAAACCTGAGGACTCCTATTATTTATGCTTCTTGAAAAGAAGCCAAGGATTCTTTTAGCTTTATTGCGAACACTTATGCACTGTTGTCTTGGTTTCAGATTACTGCTAACCAGAACTCCTAAATCTTTTTCGCAATCCGTAATATTAAGATCTACATTATTTATTTATATGTGGCATGGTTATTGTCCGTCCAACATTTAGAACTTTCCCATTTGTCTATATTAAACTGCATCGGGCCACTTCTCCGCCCCACTGCATCAGTCTATTCAAATCTTCCGGGAGTGCTCGAATGTCCTCGCAGAATGAATTCGACGGGCCTATTTTGGTGTCATCGGCAAACTTGCCGATGTCGCTCTTTATGCCCTCATCTATGTCGTTTATGTAGATTGTGAACAACGGGGGCCCAACACGGACCCCTGGGAACCGCTCGTGACGCTTCCCCACTCTGATTTCTCCCCATTTATGCAAACTCTCTGCTGCCTATTTGTCAACCATGGCCTCTATCCAGGGAAAAAATTCTCCTCCTAATTTCCCTGTGCTTTAAAATTTTTTTCAAAAGTCCCCTGATGTGGGACCCTGTCAAAAGCCTTACTGAAGTCCATATACACAATACATATTCATTAAACCCTGATCTACCCCCTCAAATACCTTAGTGAAAAAGTTAATAAATTCGTAAGGCAGAACGCCCCTTTGTAAAACCATGCTGAGATTCGTTGATTAATTTATGCTTTTCAAGGTGGCTACGAACTGCCTCGGCAATTATTGATTCCATAAATTTCCCACTATGGAGGTTAGGCTTATTGGTCCCATATTCGAAGCTAAGGACCTGTCACCTGTTTTGAAAATAGGTATCACAATTTTCCATTTTCACTTATCTGGCACCATGCCAGTTTGTAGTGATATGTTGAAAAGATTACCAAAGGTGTGCTAAGCTCCTCTTTACATCCTTTAGAACCCTTGGGATACAGTTCATCAGGGCCTGGGATTTGTTAGGTTTTAATTTATCCCATTTGCCTAAGGACCATGTCACTTGTGACCCTAATAGTGCACAGTTTATTATCGTCCTGTTCTACATAATTTATCATTACTGGAATATCGCTGGTTACCTCCTGTGTAAAAACTGAGAGGGAAATATGTTTTAAAATTCCCACACATTTCCTTTTCACTGTCAGTGAGCTGACCCGAGGAACTTTGATTGGCCTATCTTGTCCCTGATCTTTCTTCTGTATACCTGAAAAATCCTTTTGGGGTTTGTCTTCGATTCTCTTTCAACTTTTAAAACCCCAAATCTCTATTTGCTTTTCTAATTCCCTTTTTTATTTCTCTCTTTAACTGAATATATCGATTTCTTATTGCCCCTCTCCTCTTTGATTTGCCTATATATGCCTCTCTTTTGACCAATCAGATATTTTAATCTATTGTTCATCCATTTAGGATCATTTTTGTTTGATCTGATTTCCCTATTTGGAACATAATTTGACTGAGCAGCTAGAACTATGCCCTGGAAAGCATCATATCGCAACCATCACCACCTACCTGACCCCTAGTCAGGTCATTCCAGTTCAGCCCACCTAAGTAATTTTTCAGTCCTATGAAATCAGCCAAGCGAAAGTCAGGGACGGAGACTTGATTGCCATTATTAGGGGAATTCCATGATATGTTTAAAACTGAGTGATTTGTGATCACTCTCCCCAAGCTCATCATCAACCTCAAGATTATTAATTAGTGTTTCCCTACTGGCAAGAACCAAGTCAAGGAGGTTATTTTCCCCTAGTTGGCTCTGTCACAAACTGTTTTAAAAAACAATCCTGGATCGTATCAAGAAAGTCACCCGACTCTAAATTTCCTGTCAAATTGCTCCAGTCAATCTGTCTATAGTTGAAATCTCCCATTAGCACAACATTTTCGTATGTAGATGCCTTACGAATTTCGTCCCATAGAAGTTTACTGCACTCCCTATCAAGATTTGGGGCCCTGTAAATCACACCCAAAATTAGTTTTTCTCGGCCCTAGTTAATGTGTTGATTAAACTTTTGATATTTTTTTTTAGATTAAATAAGCAATGTCTTCTCAAAAGCATTACACACAACCGTTGGAGACCCAGGTCAGTAGTAATAATAGCACAGTAGTCAAATTAATACTAGTAGCCGTAGTTGTGGTAGTGGTGGTAATAGTTTTAATAGTAGTAGTAGTAGTAAGAGAAGTAGTAGTAGAAGTAGAATTAGTAGTAGTAACAGTAGGAAATAGTGGTCCTTCCTGGAAAGTGTCATACCAAATTTATGAAAAAAAAAAATAGAAAATCTGATAATCATTCAGCCAATTCTACATACCTTTATTTTAATAACTTCAGCCATGAGTCAAGGTGGTGTCGTGACAAGAAAAAAATAAAAATTCGTTTAATTTTGTTGATACGCATGATTGTTTTGTGTATTACATCCATTGAATAATTTTTTAAGAGTTTTATATAGTGGCAAATCGGGCATGATTCCCTTCTCTCAGCGTAGCTTCACATGCACACTGGGTTGCTAAGTCCTGCCGTGTGCAGATACAATTGACTAAACCCAAGAATTCGGGTCTGTTGCATAAACTTTATTATAAATATAACTAATGAAGCTAACAAGCTCATTCTTGAATATGTAGTACATAAAAGAGTGCTCCAAAATATAGTCTTCATAACTTTTTTCTCATTGCATAGGGATTTTATTTTCAGCGATAAACTGCGTAGGCTATGTGCATTTATTTTTCAACAGATACGCCTGGCAATTTCAACATATATAATAACACCATTATCAAAAGGCATTAACTAAATCATGAAGATATCATTATTAGAAACAAAATATCCGCGTGAAGGACCCCTTTATAAGAATAAAATCACACTATTTTATGTCCCACAATTACTAAGTAAAGAAACACGATAGACGCTCTGCATCAAGCCTACTGGCCCATGGTAGGAAGAATTAAGAATCAGGTAAGGAGAAAGAGGAAGAAAGTGTGATGAAAATACATTTTGTTGATGCAAAATTTGTATTTAATGAAGTGTTTTACACTCAGAAGATTGGTATGGCAATGGGAATCCTATTTCACCTGTTCTTCGTAATTTACACATGGAATTTTTTTTAAACAAGATTGTTTAACACAATCCTTCCTAATAGAGATAAGTGGTATAGATATGTTGATGATATTTTATTTTATGCCTGAGAATGTAGATATAAACCATTTCCATGTTAAATTAAATAGCTTAGGTCATTCTATAAATTTTGCTGTTGAGTTCGAAGTAAATAACTCATTGCCTTTCTAGATGTTTTAATTCTTTAAGGTAAAAATTAATTAAATTTAAAATTTACAGAAACACTACAAATAACTGTTTTTATTTACAACATTATTCTTCACATCAAGATAGAGTTAAACTGTAGGTTTTCTCATCGATTTTGAGAGCTTTAAGTATTCGTAATCCAGAGTTCATACATGAAGAAATATCCAAAATGTCTGAAATAGCTGATGATCTAAAATACCCAAGAATCTTAATTGAAAAATCCTTTAAAATAGCTAGAAATACTTTTAACAATTCAAAAAGGAACAACTAACCTTATTCAACTAAAAATATATTGGTTCTCCCTTACCATGAAAACTTGGTTGATACGCCTTCTATTCTTAAGACTTTTAATATCAAAGTTGTATTTAAAAATCTTGATACAGTAAAAAAAAATTGATAAATTTCCCCCAAAATGCTGACGGATGAGTCTATAAGATTCCTTGTAAAATATGCGATAAAGTTTATTACGGTCAAACTGGTAAAAGTCTCGAACTAAGATGAAAACAACATAAATATGGCATTAGAACTGGAGAAGTCTAATACTCTCTTTATTCATGCGAGAGATTTTAACCATCCAACTGATTTTCAAAAAGCTGAGAAAGTTGTATCAAGCAAGTCCATGGTCGACAGGAATATAATTGAATCATGTTTCATAAAAAGCAGCATTGAAAACAATATGAATATTTCTTTCGGTTTATATAAATTGCATTCATGTATAATTAATAAAATCTGGGAAGAATTTAATGATATATTAAACAAGTAAAAAATCTTAATGCTTGGGTAGAGTATCAGTTGATGTTTTGTTTTTATAGTTCCTTGATAATGTGAAAAGCCACGAAAGTGTTTGGAATTTTGCTATGTTTTCACAGTGGGTGCTTTGCATATTGTGATAACCCCTGATTTCTGTGATCTTATTCATATATATATATATATATATATATATATATATATATATATATATATATATATATATATATATATATATATTTATTTATTTATTTATTTATTTATTTTGCCAGAATCGGAAGTCTATAAGGCGATTGTGTCATTTCCAGCAGGATCTGCAGAAGGTTACACTGGAATTAGACCTCATCACCTCAAAGAGATGGTAAATCCAGTACTCGGCGCACCTGCATCAATTCTTCTCACCGAGTTAACAACTTTCGTCAACAACTGCCTGGCTGGGCGAATCCCAGAAGAAATTAAACCTTTCTTTTTTGGAGCCTTACTATGTGCGTTGAAGAAGAAGGATGAGGGAATCAGACCCATTGCGATTGGAAACACTCTTCGCCGTCTCGTTGCCAAAGCAGCAGTAAGAAACATTCACCTAGAAGCTGCCAGTTTACTCCAGCCACACCAACTGGGCTTTGGGGTCTCTCAAGGCAGTGAAGCTGCAGCTCATGCGGCAAGGGCCTACATCAGGGACCTACCAGAAGACAAGGCCGTAGTCAAACTTGATTTTAGAAATGCTTTTAATATGGTGAAGAGAGATGCTGTCTTGCCAGCTGTTCGGGATCAGCCGGCTAATGCAAACCCTCAATTCTTTTGTTTGGAGAACATGAAATCCTCTCATCAGAAGGTGTTCAGCAGGGTGACCCACTAGCTCCACTTCTCTTCTGCTTGGCAGTAAGAGAACTAACTTCCAGCCTACGTTGCGAGCTCAACATCTGGTACCTGGATGATGGCACTCTGGCAGGTACTGAAGAGTCCCTGATAGGGGACCTACAACTGGTGAAAACACAGGGAGACGACTTGGGACTCATCCTCAATCCCTCCAAGTGTGAAATCATCACGGCGAACCAGGAAATAATCAATGCTGTGCGAAGAATCCTCCCAGAAGTCTCTACTACCACTCCGTCCAACAGTACCCTCTTGGGAGCACAACTGGGTCACCAGGCCATCGACACAGTCCTCAAGGACAAATTGAATGACCTGATGAGAATGGAGGAGAGAATAAGCAATCTTGATGCCCATGATGCTCTGTATCTCCTCACAAGGTGCCTTACTATTCCAAGACTCACTTCCTGAGGTGTGCACCCTCTTTTGACAACCCAACACTCGACGATTATGACGCACACCTGAGGTCAACCTTTCAGAAGGCACTGAACCTGTCACTAGAGGATGAGCAATGGGATCTGGCAACCCTCCCAGTGCGACTGGGAGGTATAGGGGTGCGCAAAGCAACGCATGTTGCTTTACCTGCTTTTCTGTCTACGTGTTTGGCTTTCAGTGCATTAGTCAAGATTGTTCCCGAGCGCTTGAGAAACGTGGTAGGAGATCAAGACCCCAGGTTTACTGGAGGAGCGATTCGGTGGGACACCCTTACAGATTCCTCCAGTAGACCAGCTCCACCCGAAGAACACAAAGTGTCCCACTGGGACAAACCGATCATGGAAAAAATCGCTAACACAATGCTCTCCAACGCCTCTGGAAAGGACAAAGCTCGTCTCCTGGCAGTGAAGGTACCACACTCAGGAGATTTGTATTTGCAGCAGGGCGACAGCTGATCAATTCGGACTTTGTGGTCTCGTGTGTCACACAGCAGAAGGGAAGTATGCCAGGCATGAGAAGGTCAAAGACATAATGAGAAGCCTCGCCACAGCCCGTTGCCCAGCTCAGCGGGAACCCCAAGTGCCGAGGTCTGACGGTAGTCAAAAGCGTCCTGATGGAGCAACTATGCTACCTTGGAAGGATGGAAAGGAGATTGCCTGGGACTACACCTGTGCCACCACATTGGCAGACACCTACTTGCCATTCTCCGTAATGGAAGAGGGTGAAGCTGCCAGCCACAGGGAGACCCAGAAGATCCGCAAATATGAAGACCTTCCCCTTTGCTATAACTTCACCCCAACAAGGTCGGAGACCCTTGATTCGACTTTATCAACTTTTTGAAAATCAATTGGATGATTAAAATCTCTCACATGAATAAATAGAGCATTGGAATCTTGTCTAGTTTTAATGCTATATATATTTTTTAATCTTAGTTCGAGACTTTTAAAAGTTTGACCGTAATAAACTTTATCGCAAATTTTACAAGGAATCTTAGACACTTCCGTCAGCATTTTGAGAGGAATTCTTTATCAAAAGTTTTTTTTACTGTATCAAGATTTTTAAATACAACTATGATATTAAAAGTCTTACGAAGAGAAGGCATATCAATCAAGTTTTCATGGTAAGGGAGAACCAACATATTTTTAGTTGAATAAGGCTGGTTGTCCCTTTTTGGATTGTAAAAAGTATTTCTAACAATTTTAAAAGATTTATCAATTACGTTTCTTGGATTAATCTCAGTCTCCTCCCGCCTAAACAAGCAGTCTATATAGCAATGAAACTTCGAAACAAGTGCTTTTAAATCATTTACCTAACTGCGGCAGGCCAATGTTCGAGCCCATGACACGTTGTTCCTCCTCATGAGGCAGCACAATTTACATGTCATCTAACCACTCAGCCATCGATCCTACATTGATATATATATATATATATATATATATATATATATATATATATATATATATATATATATATATATAATAAAAATATATATATATATATATATATAATATTATATATATATATATATATTATATATAATGTGTGTGTAAACAATCGCAGGCAGGCGATCTTAACTATGCAAGACAAGCACTGTGAAAGAATAATGAAATTCGAAGTGCTTTCGTGACTACTCACGTTATCAAGGAACAATAAAAGTAATGCATCAAAGGAAGGTATACAAAGGGTCTAGACCACACCCCACAATCACATCCCACAGCAAAGCAACACCTGATGCACGACTCTTAAGAGAACACTGCA
>NC_069412.1:13213895-13236395 GCF_026875155.1 Cherax quadricarinatus
ATGTAAAAGTGATGCAAGGAGGGAAGAATATATGGAGAGAAAGAGAGAGGTTAAGAGAGTGGTGAAGCAATGTAAAAAGAGAGAAAAATAGGAGAGGAGAGTTATTAAATGGAGAGTTAGAGGTATCGCGAAGATGGTGGGAATATTTTGAGGAATTGTTAAATGTTGATGAAGATAG
Source organism: Cherax quadricarinatus (assembly GCF_026875155.1). Classification (NCBI taxonomy): domain Eukaryota; kingdom Metazoa; phylum Arthropoda; class Malacostraca; order Decapoda; family Parastacidae; genus Cherax; species Cherax quadricarinatus. Next base: position 13,214,074 of record NC_069412.1, read on the forward strand.
GGAAGCTGTGATTTCGTGTATAGGGCAAGGAGGAATAACATCTTGTAGAGTGAGGAAGAGCCAGTTGTGAGTGTGGGGGAAGTTTCGTGAGGCAGTAAGTAAAATGAAAGGGGGTAAGGCAGCCGGGATTGATGGGATAAAGATAGAAATGCTAAAAGCAGGTGGGGTTATATTTTTTGGAGTGGTTGGTCTATTATTAATAATTATGGAAAAGGGTAAGTACTAGGACTGCAGAGAGCGCATAGTTCCTTTGATAAAGCAAAGGGGACCAAAAGATGCAAAAATTACGGGTGAAAGTCTTTGAGTAAACCTGAAAGTGTATGGAAGAGTTACTACTGAAAGAATTAAGAGTAGGACGGAGAGTAGGATAGATGAACAAGGAGGCTTTAGGAAAGGTAGAGGGTGTGTACACCAAGTGTTTACAGAGAAACATATAGGCGAACAGTATTTAGATAAGGCTAAAAATGCTTTCGTGGCATTTATGGATTTGGAAAAGGCGTATGACAGTGGATAGGGGAGCAATGTGGCAGATGTTGCAGGTGTATGGTATAGGAGGTAGGTTACTGAAAACAGTGAAGAGTTTTTACGAAGATAGTGAGGCTCAGGTTAGAGTATGTAGGGAAAAGGGAGATTATTTTCCAGAAAAGTAGACCTTAGACAAGGATGTGTGATGTCACCGTGGTTGTTCAATATATTTATAGATGGAGTTGTAAGAGAAGTGAATGCGAGGGTCTTGGCAAGAGGTGTGGAGTTAAAAGATGAAGAATCAAACACAAAGTAGGAGTTGTCACAGTTGCTTTTTGCTGATGACACTGTGCTCTTGGGAGATTCTGAAGAGAAGTTGCAGAGACTGGTGGATGAATTTGGTAGGGTATGTAAAAGAAAAAAAATAAAAGTGAATACCGGAAAGAGTATGGTTATGAGGATAAGATTAGGTGACGAAAGATTGGATATCAGATTGGAGAGAGAGTATGGAGGAGGTGAATGTATTCAGATATTTGTGAGTGGACGTGTCAACAGATGGGTTTGTGAAAGACGAGGTGAATCATAGAACTGATGAGGGGAAAAGAATGAGTATAGTTTTACCAACGCTTTTATATGGGTGTGAAGCATGGGTGATGAGTGTTTCAGTGAAGAGAATAAGTAAGTTTATTCAGGTATACACAAATACAGTTACATAGATTATCATATATAGCAGCATATGTGTAGAGAACCTAGGATAACCCAAAAAAGTCAGAGTGACTTATTTCCATTGGGGAAGACTGGAGGCAGTGGAGATGTCATGTACGTCTGAGGGCAATGTGTGGTGTGAATATAATGCAGAAAATTCGTAGTTTGGAAGTTAGGAGGAGGTGCGGGATTGCCAAAACTGTTGTCCAGAAGGCTGAGGAAGGGTCGCTGAGGTGGTTCGGACATGTAGACAGAATGAAACGAAACAGAATGACTTCAAGAGTGTATAAATCTGTAGTGGAGGGAAGGTGGGGTAGGGGCCGTCCTAGAAAAGGGTGGAGGGAGGGGGTAAAGGAGGTTTTGTGTGCGAGGGGTTTGGATTTCCAGCAAACATGCGTGAGCGTATTTGATAGGAGTGAATGGAGACGAATGGTTTTTAATACTTGACGTGCTGTTGGAGTGTGAGCAAAGCAACATTTGTGAAGCGATTCATGGAAATCGGCAGGCAAGACTTGAGTCCTGGATTATTATTATTATAATCAAGGGGAAGCGCCTGGGAGGGATGTGGAAGGCATTCAGGCTTAATTCGGGGAACTGGAGCACAGATCCAGTTCCCTAAATCAAGAGCCCCTCATCAACATCAAGGAACCTTCCTTGAGTCCTGGAGATGGGAAGTACAGTGTCTACACTCTGAAGGAGGGGTGTTAATGCTGCAGTTTTATAAACTGTAGTGTAAAGCACCCCTCTGGCAAGACAGTGATGGAGTGAATGATGAAAGTTCTTCCTTTCTCGGTCCACCCTGCCTTGGTGGGAATCAGTTGATGCGTTTATAAAATATATAAAAATATAATAGCTAAAGATTTCCTTCCCCTGTGGCTTGTCTTGCATAGATAAGCTCGCCTGTGTGCGATTATTTACACACACACACACACACACACACACACACATACACACACACACACACACACACACACACACACACACACATACACACACATACACACACATACACACACACATACACACACACACACACACACACACACATCACACACACAACACACACACACACACACACACACACATATTATATATATATATATATATATATATATATATATATATATATTATATATATATATATATATATATATATATATATATGCAAAACAACCACTCTGAAAAAATAGAGAAATTCCAAGCGCTTTCGTGACTACTCACATTATCAAGGAACTATGAAAGTAAAGCATACAAGGAACCTATATAAGGGGTCAGGCCAGCACCTCACTATCAGATCCCACAACGGTTAAACACCTGACGCGCGCCGACCCAACTTGGATAGGTCCTTTGCACAACTCACCCCACAAACTATTCTACCCTAGAAAATTTAAAAATTATTTGTCCAGTGTATTATTATATTCTTCCCAAATTCTATTAATTATAAATGGATCTAATTTATATAAACCAAAGGAAAATATTCATATTATTGTCAAAACTGCTTTTTATGAAACAAGATTCAATTATATTCCTGTCGACCATGGACTTGCTTGATACTACTTTCTCAACTTTTTGAAAATCAATTGGATGGTTAAAATCTCTTACATGAATAAATAGAGCATTGGAATCTTGTCCAGTTCTAATGCTATATTTATGTTGTTTTAATCTTAGTTCGAGATTTTTACCAGTTTGACCGTAATAAACTTTATCGCAAATTTTACAAGGAATCTTATAGACACATCCATCAGCATTTTGGGGGAATTGTTTATCAAAAGTTTTTTTACTGTATCAAGATTTTTGAATACAACTTTAATATTAAAAGTCTTAAGAGGAGAAGGCACATCAACCAAGTTTTCAAGGTAAGGGAGAACCAACATATTTTTAGTTGAATAAGGCTGGTTGTCCCTTTTTGGATTGTAAAAAGTATTTCTGGCAACTTTAAAAGATTTATCAATTACATTTCTTGGGTATTTTAAATCATTACCTATTTCATAAATTTTGGATATTTCCTCATCTATGAACTCAGGACTACAAATTCGTAAAGCTCTCAGAAACATTGATGAGAAAACAGACAGTTTGACTCTATCTTGATGCGAGGAATAATAGTGGACATAGGAACAGTTATTTGTAGGTTTTCTGTAAATTTTAAATTTGAATTCATTATTACCCTTAATAATTAAAACATCTAGAAAAGCAATGAGTTATTTTCTTCAAACTCAACAGTAAAGTTTATAGAATGGACTAAGCTATTTAATTTTCCAAGGAAATGGTGTATATCTACATTTTTGGGCATAAGACACAAAATATCATCAACATATCTGAACCATTTAGCTCTATTAGGGAGGATTGTGTTAAGTAACCTTGTTTCAAAAAATTCCATGTATAGGTTACTAAGAACAGGTGAAAGAGGATTTCCCATTGCCATACCAAACTTCTGAGTGTAAAATTTATCATTAAATACAAATTTGCATCAACAATGCAAAGTTTAATAAGTTTAATGATAGTAGGAACTGGCAATGGTAAATCATAGTTAACGAGTTCTTCAGATAAGAAACTTAATAAATCATCAACAGGAACTTTCGTAAACAAGGAAGTAACATCAAAACTAACCATGTTAAAATCATTTAAGTCAGTCAAGGAGCTTAATTTATCAACCAAGTCTATGTTGTTTTTAACATTAAAGTTAGAAATTTTGCCAACAATAGGGCTCAAATATCAACAAGCCATTTGGATAATTTATATGAAACTGACCCTATGGAGCTAATAATTGGTCTGACTGGATTCCCTGGTTTGTGTGTTTTTATTAGTTCATACATGTAAGGCAAAGATGGATTAGTGGAAGTAAATTGTTTGACTAATTCATCTTTGCCTTTCAGTAGAAGTTTTATTGTTTTATTGAAATTGCTGTTAACGATTTCTAGGGGATTTTTCCTAAGTTTAGAATAGGTTTCAGTATCATCTAAGAGATTATTCATTTTTTCTTGGTAATCATTTTCTTTCATAATTACTATTGCATTTATTTTGTCTGCTTTAGTAAGGCGCAAATTTTTATTGTTATTAAGTGTATCATAAGATTTAAAGAATCTATGAGGGCAATTGGGAATGTTTGGTTTTAACATAGAGTTATATACCATTCCTTTACTAATATTAATTTCATCAGAGGATAAATCAGAAAATTTTTCAAAGTTACAAAAGGCTTTTGCAATTTCAACATTATTAAGTTTTTTTGAAGTTGCAAAACTTAGGCCAAAACCTAGAGCAGCAGTTGTATGTTTGTCTAAAATTTCATCTGATAAGTTAGTTACAAAATTGTTATTAGCATGCTTTGTCCAATCACTATTTTCAATTAAAATGTCTAATTTTCTTTGTAGTTTGCTCTTGAGTTCATTACAAATTCTTCTGAGTTTATTATAGCAATGATCCAACATACTGTGTTTCCATTCTGATGGAATGGCCTGATTAAAAGAGTATTTTTTCTTTCTCAATATTTTGAATGCTTCCTTCTCCTGTATTTTAGTTATTTCAATATGTTTCTGAAGAATAATTCTCATAAAATCATCAAAAGGACGATCTCTCATGTCAAGGAGTCTATTGGGTAAAAGAGACTTGGGCAGAACTTGTTCATTTAAACAATTTTTTAAGAAATTAAGTCGAATTTTTAACTTGTGGGACTTCATCAGTGCAGAAGAAAACTGTGAAACAAAAGATATATGATTAGGAAAGCTTATCGAGAACATTCTGAAGAGTCGTGTGGTATCCATTAATGCAATAAAATCACAGTAAACAGGTGATTTCGGAATATGCAAAACAACCACTCTGAAAAAATAGAGAAATTCCAAGCGCTTTCGTGACTACTCACATTATCAAGGAACTATGAAATATTGAGAAAGAAAAAATACTCTTTTAATCAGGCCATTCCATCAGAATGGAAACACAGTATGTTGGATCATTGCTATAATAAACTCAGAAAAATTTGTAATGAACTCAAGAGCAAACTACAAAGAAAATTAGACATTTTAATTGAAAATAGTGATTGGACAAAACATGCTAATAACAATTTTGTAATTAACTTATCAGATAAAATTTTAGACAAACATACAACTGCTGCTCTAGGTTTTGGCCTAAGTTTTGCAACTTCAAAAAAACTTAATAATGTTGAAATTGCAAAAGCCTTTTGTAACTTTGAAAAATTTTCTGATTTATCCTCTGATGAAATTAATATTAGTAAAGGAATGGTATATAACTCTATGTTAAAACCAAACATTCCCAATTGCCCTCAAAGATTCTTTAAGTCTTATGATACACTTAATAACAATAAAAATTTGCGCCTTACTAAAGCAGACAAAATAAATGCAATAGTAATTATGAAAGAAAATGATTACCAAGAAAAAATGAATAATCTCTTAGATGATACTGAAACCTATTCTAAAACTTAGGAAAATCCCCTAGAAACCGTTAACAGCAATTTCAATAAAACAATAAAACTTCTACTGAAAGGCAAAGATGAATTAGTCAAACAATTTACTACCACTAATCCATCTTTGCCTTATATGTATGGACTAATAAAAACACACAAACCAGGGAATCCAGTCAGACCAATTATTAGCTCCATAGGGTCAGTTTCATATAAATTATCCAAATGGCTTGTTGATATTTTGAGCCTATTGTTGGCAAAATTTCTAACTTTAATGTTAAAAACAACATAGACTTGGTTGATAAATTAAGCTCCTTGACTGACTTAAATGATTTTAACATGGTTAGTTTTGATGTTACTTCCTTGTTTACGAAAGTTCCTGTTGATGATTTATTAAGTTTCTTATCTGAAGAACTCGTTAACTATGATTTACCATTGCCAGTTCCTACTATCATTAAACTTATTAAACTTTGCATTGTTGATGCAAAATTTGTATTTAATGATAAATTTTACACTCAGAAGTTTGCTATGGCAATGGGAAATCCTCTTTCACCTGTTCTTAGTAACCTATACATGGATTTTTTTGAAACAAGGTTACTTAACACAATCCTCTCTAATAGAGCTAAATGGTTCAGATATGTTGATGATATTTTGTGTCTTATGTCCAAAAATGTAGATATACACCATTTCCTTGGAAAATTAAATAGCTTAGTCCATTCTATAAACTTTACTGTTGAGTTTGAAGAAAATAACTCATTGCCTTTTCTAGATGTTTTAATTATTAAGGGTAATAATGAATTCAAATTTAAAATTTACAGAAAACCTACAAATAACTGTTCATATGTCCACTATTATTCCTCGCATCAAGATAGAGTCAAACTGTCTGTTTTCTCATCAATGTTTCTGAGAGCTTTACGAATTTGTAGTCCTGAGTTCATAGATGAGGAAATATCCAAAATTTATGAAATAGGTAATGATTTAAAATACCCAAGAAATGTAATTGATAAATCTTTTAAAGTTGCCAGAAATACTTTTTACAATCCAAAAAGGGACAACCAGCCTTATTCAACTAAAAATATGTTGTTCTCCCTTACCATGAAAACTTGGTTGATATGCCTTCTCTTCTTAAGACTTTTAATATTAAAGTTGTATTCAAAAATCTTGATACAGTAAAAAAAACTTTTGATAAACAATTCCCCCAAAATGCTGATGGATGTGTCTATAAGATTCCTTGTAAAATTTGCGATAAAGTTTATTACGGTCAAACTGGTAAAAATCTCGAACTAAGATTTAAAACAACATAAATATAGCATTAGAACTGGACAAGATTCCAATGCTCTATTTATTCATGTAAGAGATTTTAACCATCCAATTGATTTTCAAAAAGTTGAGAAAGTAGTATCAAGCAAGTCCATGGTCGACAGGAATATAATTGAATCTTGTTTCATAAAAAGCAGTTTTGACAATAATATGAATATTTCCTTTGGTTTATATAAATTAGATCCATTTATAATTAATAGAATTTGGGAAGAATATAATAATACACTGGACAAATAATTTTTAAATTTTCTTGGGTAGAATAGTTTGTGGGGTGAGTTGTGCAAAGGACCTATCCAAGTTGGGTCGGCGCGCGTCAGGTGTTTAACCGTTGTGAGATCTGATAGTGAGGTGCTGGCCTGACCCCTTATATAGGTTCCTTGTATGCTTTACTTTCATAGTTCCTTGATAATGTGAGTAGTCACGAAAGCGCTTGGAATTTCTCTATTTTTTCAGAGTGGTTGTTTTGCATATTCCGAAATCACCTGTTTACTGTGATCTTATTGCATATATATATATATATATATATATATATATATATATATATATATATATATATATATATTATATATATATATATATTGATCTCTGGCTGAAGGAGACTCGAACCTACGAACCTTAGAACAAGGTACGCAGTGCTATACCAATCTACCCACACTGGACAATACCTTGGCGTGTAGCCAGCGCTACACATTGATCCAAGGCAGCCAGCTTTCAGGGAGAAGGCTTACAGCTTTTCATCTCATCCCCTGCATACATCAGCCTTACTAGAGAATTTTAACAATGCAAGGAATTCGCAAGAGCAGGTGAAATATACACAAACACTGATCTCTGTCTGAAGGCCAGAGATCAGGGACTATACACACTCTTCACCAATCCTTAGGTACCTTCACCTCTTTCATGCATTTATTAAACAAAAATACCAACCACTCCAACACTATGTCCCCCTCTGCTTTTAACATTTCTGTCATGATCCCGTCAGTTCCAGCTGCTTTACCCCCTTTCATTCTACGTAATGCCTAAACGCACCTCCCCCACACTCACATCCTGCTCTGCTTCATTCCTAAAAGATGGAATACCTCCCTGGCCAGTGCATGAAATTACCGCCTCCCTTTCTATGTCGACATTTAAAAGTTCCTCAAAATGTTCTCGCCATCTACGCAATACCTCCCTCTCCCCATCTACTAACTCCCCTACACTGTTTTTAACTGACAAATCCATTTGTTTCCTAGGCTTTCTTAACTTGTTTAACTCACTCCAAATTTTTTTCTTATTGTTATTAAAATTTCTTGACAGTACCTCTCCCACTCTATCATCAGCTCTCCTTTTGCACTCTCTCACCACTCTCTTCACTTTCTTTTACTCTCCATATACTCTACTCTTCTTATAACACTTCTGCTTTGCAAATACCTCTCATAAGCTACCTTTTTCTCTTTTATCATACCCTTTACTTCATCATTCCACCAATCACTCCTCTTTCCTCCTGTCCCCACCCTCCTATAACCACAAACTTCTGCCCCACATTCTAATGCTGCATTTCTAAAAATATTCCAACCCTCTGCAACCCCCCCCTACTACTCATACCTGCACCAGCCCACCTTTCCGCCAATAGTTGCTTATATCACCCAAACTTCCTCCTCCCTTAGTTTATACACTTTCACCTCCCTCTAACTTGTTGTTGCCATTTTCCTCTTATCCCATCTACCTCTTACTCTAACTGTAGCTACAACTAGATAATGATCTGATATATCAGTTGCCCCTCTATAAACGTGTACATCCTGGAGCCTACCCATCAACCTTTTATCCACCAATACATAATCTAACAAACTACTTTCATTACGTGCTACATCATACCTTGTACATTTATTTATCCTCTTTTTCATAAAATATGTATTACGTATTACCAAACCTCTTTCTACACAGCTCAATTAAAGGCTTCCCATTTTCATTTACCCCTGGCACCCTAAATTTACCTACTCCCTCCACAACATTTTTAAGCACTTTAAGAACATAACATAAGAAAGGAGGAACACTGCAGCAGGCCTGTTGGCCCATACTAGGCAGGTCCTTTACAATCCATCCCACTAACAAAACATTTGTCCAACCAATTTTCAATGTCTCCCAAGAAATAAGCTCTGTTAACCATATCCACTCATATGCAAGTATCATTCAAATCCAACCCCTCTCATTCATGCATTTATCCAACCTAAATTTGAAACTACTCAAGGTTTTAGCCTCAATAACCCAACTAGGTAGACTGTTTCACTCATCAACCACCCTATTTCCAAACCAATACTTTCCTATATCCTTTCTAAAACTAAACTTGTCTAATTTGAATCCATTACTGCGGGTTCTCTCTTGGAGAGATATCCTCAAGACCTTATCTGTATCACCTTTATAAAAACCCATCTTCCACTTATACACTTCGATCATGTCTCCCCTCATTCTTCGTCTAACAAGTGAATGTAATTTAAGGGTCTTCAATCGTTCCTCATAAGGAAGATTTCTAATGCTATGTATTAATTTAGTCATTCTACGCTGAATGTTTTCTAACGAATTTATGTCTATTCTGTAATATGTAGACCAGAACTGGGCTGCGTAATCTAGGTGAGGCCTTACTAATGATGTATAAAGCGTAATATAACCACTGGACTAATGTTGCTTACACTTCTTGATATAAATCCAAGTAATCTGTTTGCCTTATTACGTACGCTTAGGCATTGCTGTCTTAGTTTAAGGTTACTGCTCACCATAACCCCCAAGTCCTTTTCACAATCTGTATGGCTAAGTTCTACATTATTTAACGTATAAGTGCTAGGGTTATGGACACTCCCGAGCTTCAGAACCTTGCATTTATCTACATTGAACTACATCTGCCACTTTGCTGACCAGTTATTGAGTTTGTCTGAAGCCTCCTGAAGTGCCCCGATATCTACGTTTGAATAAAATCCTACCTATCTTTGTGTCATCGGCGAATTTGCTCGTTTCACTAGTAATTCCCTCAACAAGATCATTGATATTTATTATAAACTTTCACCATTCATTGACAACTGGGAAAACTTCTATGGCCGAAATGACATGTATGCCAGGGATGGGGTTCACTTATCCAGGGCAGGTGTGGGTTTTCTTGCTAGCTCAGTTGAGGGGGTTGTTAGGACTTTAAACTAGGATTAGTTAGAGGTTTTAGAGATGATAAATGAGTATGGATATATTGACTTATGCTCTGATATTAAGAATCTAATGGAAAACTGTCATGGAGTAACCCTAGGTAATGATAATTTCAGAAATTGTGTAAAACAAAGATGAATAGGAAAAATGTGCGGAAATAAAAATCATATAATGGTATTTTATGCTAACAGTCGAAGTGAAAGAAATAAGATTAATGAACTACGTTTGATAGCATGTGCTGGGAACTTCGATGTCATTGCATTAACTGAAACGTGGTATGATTTAAAGAGTCGGGATATGATTGCTGAGTGCAATATTCAAGGATTTATGTTGTTCCATGTGGATAGATGTTGTGGGAAGGGGGGAGGAGTTGCATTGTATGTTCGAGAAAATATTAACTGTTGCATAAAACAGGTATAAAAATAGATGGAACAGCAACAGAATCTGTTTGGGTAGAGTTTGTAGAAGGTCAAGAAAGAGCTAATTCTAGGTGTAATATACCGACCTCCAGGCTTGGACCACGATAGAGGGAGACTTCTTTGGGACGAAATTGTTAGGGCTTCTAGACACAATAACATAGTGATTGTAGGGGATTTTAACTTTAGTCAAATAGACTGGAATTCTTTGACCGGTAATTTGAAGTCCAGTGACTTTATGGAAACAGTTCAAGACTGTTTTCTGAAGCAGTGTGTAACAGAGCCTACCAGGGGAAATAATTTTTGCTTGACCTAGTCTTGTCAAATAAGGAAACACTTGTAAATAATCTGGAGATCACTGAAGAGCTTGGCGCAAGTGATCACAAATCCATCACTTTCAGCATTAACTGGGAATACAAGAATAATGATAATACGGTAAAAATCCAGATTTTCGTTCTACCGATTACAATAGACTTAGGGAACACCTGTCAAATCTCGATTGGGGTTATCTAGCTAATGATTTTATTGACGATGATCATACTCATGATTATGAAGGGATCTGCATTTATGATTTTTTCTTAATAATGTGTAACATGCTCTGAGTATATACATTCCTCAGAGAGAAATTAGGTCTAATAAAAACGATCCGAAATTGATTAACAGGAGGCTAAAGCATCTATTAGGGGAGAAAAGGGGAATTTATAGGCGCATCAGAAGAGGAGAGGTTAACCTTACTGACCAATATATTCAGCTTAGAAGAGAAGTAAAAAAGTGGATTGGAAAGGCTAAACGTGACTATGAAATTAGAGTTGCTAGTGAATCAAAGACTAATTCAAAGGGGTTCTTTCAAGTATATAGGACGAAGGTGAAGGAAAAAGTAGGACCTCTGAAAATTGGGAATGGACAGCCGACAGATAACGAACTGGAAATGTGTTTCCTTATTTAATGACTATTTTTTGTCAGTTTTTACACAGGAAGATGTAAATGAGATTCCAGTAATTAACAATTATTTGGTTCCTGATGAATTTAAATTAACTAATATTATTGTCACGAGGGACATGGTTATTAAACAGATAGACAAATGAAGCAAAATAAGTCCCGGGACCCGATGAGTTGTTTTCCAGGGTACTTAAACACACTTGTTAATGGCTGACTAAGCTCCATCTTGCATTCCTTAATGCGTCCATCCTTACCGGTGTTGTGACAGAGTTGTGGAAGATGGCCAATGTGGTTCCTATATTCAAATCAGGGGATAAGTCCACTCCTTCAAATTACCGTCCAATAAGCCTGACATCTATAGTGGGCAAGTTATTAGAATCAATTATAGCTGACATTATTAGAAGTCACCTTGAAGAGCATAACTTGATAAAAGAATCTCAGCATGGATTCACGAGAGGTCGTTCCTGCCTGACAAATTTACTGACGTTCTTCAATAGAACATTTGAGGCAGTTGACAGTGATAAAGAATATGATATTACTTATTTGGATTTTAGTAAAGCCTTCGATAGAGTACCTCACAAGAGACTCTTAAGAAAAGTGGCAGCTCATGGTATAGGAGGTAAAGTTCTAGCATGGATAGAGGCATGGCTTACCAATAGAAAGCAGAGAGTTACCATTAATGGAGTGAAATCTGAATGGGGATTAGTCATTAGCGGCGTTCCACAAGGATCAGTTTTAGGCCCTCTCTTGTTCATAATTTACATTAATGACCTTGATGAAGGGATTATGAGTGACATGAGTAAGTTTGCTGTTGATAAAAAGATAGGCCTCATAATTCACTCTGAGGAGGATAGCAATGAACTCCAGGAGGATTTGGACAAATTAATGTCTTGGTCTGAAAAATGGCAGATGAAGTTCAATGTGGATAAGTGTAAGATACTAGCCCTTGGTAATGAAAATAACCCACGAAGCTATAATCTAAGTGAAGTAGAGCTTGATCATACAGAATGTGAAAAAGACTTGGGAGTAATGGTAAGCAGAAATATAAAGCCAAGACAGCAGTGCCTTAGTGCGCGCAACAAGGCCAACAGATTACTTGGATTTATTTCAAGAAGTATAAGTAACAGAAGTCCAAAAGTTGTTTTACAGCTCTATACATCACTAGTGAGGCCTCATTTAGATTATGCTGCTCAGTTTTGGTTCCCTTAGTACAGGATGGATATAGACTCATTAGAGAACATACAGAGAAGAATGACTAAAATGATTTACTGTGTAAGGAACCTTCCGTATGAAGATAGACTTAAAGCCTTAAATCTCCACTCTCTGGAGAGGCGTAGAATGAGGGGAGATATCATTGAAGTGTATAAGTGGATGACAGGCATAAACAAGAGAGATATTAATAAAGTACTGTGGGTGTCGAACAAGGTAAGAACCAGAAAATAATGGATTTAAGTTGGACAAATTTAGATTTAGAAAGGATATAGGTAAGTATTGGTTTTCTAATAGAGTTGTAGATGCGTGGAACAGTCTTCCCAGTGGGGTGATAGAGGCTAGGACCTTGGGTAGCTTTAAGAAGAGACTGGACAAATATATGAGTGGGAGGGGCTGGGTTTGATTGGTGTCATTGGGTACGGGAGTTATTTCTTGGGTAGCTTAAGGCAGAGATCGTTTTGATAAGGACCTGCCTCGCATGGGCCAATAGGCCCTTTTGCAATGTTCCTCTATTCTTATGTTCTTATGTTCTTACAAACAGCAACGGGCCCAACACTGATCCCTGTGGAACGCACTTGTTACAGATCCCCACTCGGATTAACCCCATTTATGGACACACACTGCTTCCTGTCTGTGAGCCATGACTCGATCACGAGACCACTTTTCCCCCAATGCCATGAGCTGCCACTTTCTTTACCAGTCTTTGGTGTGGAACTCTATCAAAAGCCTTACTAAAATCTAAGTAAATAATATCATATTCTTTATTGTGGTCAACAGCTTCAAAAGCTTTACTGAAGAAAGTTTAAAAAATTAGTTAGACAAGACCGGCCTCTTGTGAATCCATGCGGAGTATCATTAATCAAGCTATGCTTATCGAGATGGCTTCTTATAATCTCAGCTATAATTGACTCTAGTAATTTACCTAAAATTGAGGCCAGGCTTATTGGGCGGTAATTTGACGGTAACGACTTGTCCCCTGTTTAAAAAAAGGAATTACATTAGCCATTTTCCACATGTCAGACACTACACCTGTTTGAAGAGATAAATTAAAAATATTAGTTAATGGTTCACAGAGTTCCATTTTGCATTCCTTAAGAACCCTGAAAAAACCTCATCAGGACCCGGCGACTTATTTTGCTTCAGTCTATCTGCTTCACAACCATTTCACTAGTGATTGTGATGTTACATAATTTATCTTCTAGCCCACTATAAAAGTTAATTACTGGAATATTGTTAGTGTCTTCCTGTGTAAAAAACCGAGAGAAAATAATTTAAATCGAGCACATTTTATTCTCTTTGTCAGTAAGATGCCTATAGTTATTTTTGAGGGGACCTATCTTATCTCTAACTTTTGTTCTATAGACCTGGAAAAAGCTTTTCGGGTTAGTTTTAGAATCCCTAGCAAACTTTAATTTCATAGTCCCTTTTAGCTTTTCTTATCCCCTTTTTAATGTCCCTCTTAATGCCAATATACTGATTCATGAGATGACACTCACCTCTTTTGATACGCCTATAAATTCCTTTCTTATGCCCTAGTAGACATTTCAGCCTATTATTCATCCATTTTGGGTCATTTCTATTTGATCTAATTTCTTTATACGGGATAAACGTTCTTTGAGCAGCATGTATAGTGTTCAGAAAACTGCCATATTGATATCTCTTCGTTACCACAGTCAACAGAGATAAGTGTTCTCTAAGCCCATTGTAATCTGCAAAGCGAAATCTGGAACTGTTACTGAGTTGTCCTACTATCATACTTCCATCTATGCTAAAGGTAATTGTTTTGTGATCGCTTGTGCCAAGTTCCTCATTAATTTCTAAATTATTAAAAAGGGTTTTTCCCTTGTTCGCCAGATCCAAATCAAGTAGGTTATTTCCCCTTGTAGGTTCTGTCACAAAACTGCTTCAAAAACATCCTGAACTACTTCTAGGAAGTCATTTGATTCTAAATTCCCAGTCAAAAAATTTCCCAAATTCATGTGACTAAAGTTAAAGTCTCCTTGAATTACTACATTATCGTGCTTTGGGCCTTAACAATTTCCTCCCACAGTAACTTCCCTTGGTCCCTATCTAAGTTTGGGGGACGGAAATACCCAACTCATAGAATCAATTTTATATGCCCTCGGGAAAATTCTATCCGACAGACTCTGTATGTGTTACCTCAGACTTTAATACCCATTTTTATGTAACAGTTCAAGTGTTCTCGGCCCATACAGTGCCACCCCCCTCCCTTACCGATATTTCTATCTACTTGAAACAATTTAAAACCCTAAAATGTGACATTCCGAAGGCATGTCCCGACATTCGGAATTAAACCATGTCTCAGTGATTGCAAATACATCAAGGTTACCTGCACTAGCAACATAATCTCAACTCATCCATCTTATTCCTAGCACTACGGCAATTAGCATAATATAATTTTAAAGACCCTCCTTCTTTACCTCCTGCTCATATCAGTTTTTTCACTAAACCTATTACGTCTTTGTCGCCTAGTGCCATTGGCTTTTCCCTATCCACCTCATTCTGCCTATTACTAGTTCCCCCAGAACTCACAGTATTACTACACTGGGACTTCACTGGTTTAAAGCCCTAACAGCTCCCTCCACCGCCGTTGCCCGTGCCCCCACTCCAGACCTAGATAAGTGAACCCCATCCCTGGCATACATGTCATTTCTGCCATAGAAGATGTCCCCAGTTGTCAATGAAAGTTACCGCATTTTCCTTACAGTATTTGTCCAGTCAGCAATTAACACCAGTTGCTCTGGACATCCATTTGTTTCCAACTCCTCTCCTTGGCAAAATACCACATATGACAGGGTTCCCCCCCTTCTTCCTAATTATCACTATTGCTGACCTATACCTGCTAGTCAGGTCCTCACTCCTTCGTCTGCCAACATCGTTGCCTCCCGCACTAAGGCAGATAATAGGATTGCTCCCATTACCTTTCATGATGTCGTCGAGACGGCCCAACAATATCCCCCATCCAGCCCCAGGAAAACATACCCTGTGCCTCCTTTTTTTTCCTTCCCGTAGACAAAAGGCCCTATCCGTAAACTTAACCTGACTGTCTCCAACTATAACAATGTTCTTAGCTTCATTTGTGAAATTTGTCGTGACGTTCTTGATGGTCTTCACTGGGGCATCAAGGGATGTCTCACTCACGTCTGTCAATGTATGCCCCCTTAGTGCTCGTTGTGACGTTCCCAGTAGACACCCACATTCGTCTGGTAACACCGAAAAGGGTTGGAAGTCTCCACAGGAATCTTCTGAATCTTCGTTGTTTCCGCCACTCCAACAGACTTCTTGATTTTCAGCTTTGTTCCATGTTGGCCGGCCACTGACCAGGTTCCTCGCTTGATCTGAGGACTCACACAGGAGGTTTTACTTCGAATCCTCTTGTTTTCCTCCGTCAGTCGCCGTATCCGCCGTATCTCAAGCTTAGCAACCCTAAGCCCTCTTTGAGCTGCTGGTACAGTTGCTCAAGAGAGGACATCTTGTGCAGATTCACGGAGAACACACGGGGCACAGAACTTCACAGCTTAAAATCACAGCATTAAAATCCCCAACCACAAGTACTCTCGCACTTATTTCAAAACACCCCACGCATTCACTCAACTTTTTTCAAATTCTCTCTCTCTCCTCTATACTCTCTCTTCCCAGGTGCATAACGCTTTCTATAACCACTTCCCCACATCCAAACTTTATTTTACTCCATATAATCCCTTGAATTAATACATTTATAGTCCCTTATCCTCCCATAACTTATCCTTCAACATTATTGCTACTCCTTCTTTAGCTCTAACTCTATTAGAAACCCCTGATCTTTAAACCCATTTATTCCTCTCCACTGAAACTCACCCACCCCCTTCAGCTTTGTTTTTACTTTAAAGCCAGGACATCCCGCTTCTTCTCATTTATAACATCCACAATCATCTCTTTCTTATCATTCGCACAACATCCATGCACGTTCAGACTTCCCACTTTGACAGTTTTCTTATTATTATTCTTTTTAGTAATTATTACAGGAAAAGGGGTTACTAGCCCATTGTTTCCCCGGGATTTTAGTTGACCCTTTTTCAACACGCATGGCTTACGGAGGAAAGATTTTATTCCATTTCCCCCCCCCCCCCCCCCACACACACACACAATCACCTCCACACTAAATTCAACATATGTTCATGCATACATTTACATAATTACATAGGAATGCACATCCTGTTTGTGGATAAACCCATAGGTGATCTCGTTTTTTATTAAATATATTTTTCACATTTAAGTTGTTTTTACAAGACAAATTTTCTGCAGATAATGAACGTTTATGTGCTCTTTTTTCTGAAACCATTACTGCAGCTTGCTTCTTAAGAACTTGGAAAATTTAGCTCGGGTACGCCAGCAGTTGCTTTGTCAGCAGCTGGTATTTATATGACCAGCTATTATTATTTACAATACAATATATAGCACTTTTTTCACCTTCCTTGACTCTTGACACCATCCCCCAGTACACCACATCAAGTCTGATGCAGTTTGGAAAAAATAAAACAAACACATCCAAGCTAAATACAACACTAAGTAAATTCCAGGTAATGAATTTTCAGTTCCCCAGATCCAACCTGAAAAATATGAATTGTTTGTCTCTCAGTAATTGAACGGTGAAGAGTGAAGTAAGTTGAGCGTTAGTGAGGTACATACCAGAAAATGATAGCAAGGGGAAGTGAAGGAAACTTGTGAAACAGTTTACCAAGGGGGTGTAGGATGCTTGTGATGGGAGAGCTAGAGTAGTGGTGGCAGTGTAGTGGTGGTAGTATATGGTGGCCTGTAGTGGTGGTAGGGGGGTGGTATAGTGTGGTGGTGGTAGTGTAGAGGTAGTGTAGGGGGTGGTAGTGTGTGGTGGTAGTGTATGGAGGTAGTGTAATGGTGGTAGTTAGTGGTGGTAGTGTAGTGGTGGTAGTGTAGTTTAGTGGGGAGTGAAGTGGACGTAGTGTTGTGGTGGTAGTGTATGGATGGTAGTGTAGTGGAGGTAGTGTGGTGGTGTAAGTGTAGTAGTGGCAGTGTAGTGGTGGTGTGTTGTGGTAGTGTAGTGGTGGTAGTGTAGTAGTGGTAGTGTAATGGTGGTAGTGTGGTTATGGTAGTTGTAGTAGTGGGAGTGTAGTGGTGGTAGTGTGGTGGTGGTAGTGTAGTGGAGGTAGTGTGGTGGTGGTAGTGTAGTAGTGGCAGTGTAGTGGAGGTAGTGTAGTGGTAGTGTAGTGGTGGTAGTGTTGTGGTAGTGTAGTGGTGGTAGTGTAATGGTGGTAGTGTGGTGGTAGTAGTTAGTGGTGGTAGTGTAGTAGTGGCAGTGTAGTAGTGGCAGTGTAGTGGAGGTAGTGTAGTGGTGGTAGTGTTGTGGTGGTATTGTAATGGATGGTAATGTTTGTGGTGGTTTGTGTGGTGGTGGTAGTGTAGTGGTAGTAGTGTATGGATGGTTAGTGTAGTGGTGGTAGGTAGGGATGTAGTGTGGTGATGGTAGTGTAGTGGAGGTAAGTGTAGTGGAGGTAGTGTAGTGGTGGAGTGTGGTGGGGTAGGTAGTGGTGGTAGTGTAGTGGGTGGTGTGTATGGATGGTGAGTGTAGTAGTGGCAGTGTAGTGGAAAGTAGTGTTGTGGTAGTGTAGTGGTGGTAGTGTAGTAGTGGTAGAGTAATGGTGGTAGTATGGTTGGGTGGGAGTGAGTATTGGTAGTGTTGGGTAGTGTAGTGGTGGTAGTGTAGTAGTGGTAGTGTGGTGGTGGAAGTGTAGTTTGTGGAGTGTAGTGGTGGTAGTGTTTTAGTGGCAGTGTAGTGGTGGAGTGTGTGGAGGTAGTGTGGTGGTGGAAGTGTAGTAGTGGCGTGTAGTGGGTGGTAGTGTTGTGGTAGTGTAGTGGTGGTATGTAGTAGTGGTGGAGGGGGAGTGTAGTGGTGGTAGTGTAGTGGAGGTAGGTGGTGTGGTAGTGTAGTGGTGGTAGTGTAGTGGTGGGAGGGGGAGTAATGGCAGTGTTAGTGGTGGTAGTGTTGTAGTGGCAGTGTAGTGGTGGTAGTTAGTGGAGGTAAGTGTGGGGGGTGGGAAAGGGAAGTATGGGAGTGTAGTGGGGGTAGTGTGTGGTAGTGTAGTGGTGGTAGTGTTGTAGGGCAGTGTAGTTGTAGTGTAATGGAGGTAGTGTGGTGTTAGGTAGTGTAGTGGTGGTAGTGTAGTGGTGGTAGTGTAGTAGTGGCAGTGTAGTGGTAGTTAGTGGAGGTATGTGGTTGTGGAAAGTGTTAGTATTGGCGTGTAGTGTGGTATTGTTGTGGTAGTGTAGTGGTGGTAGTGTAGTAGTGGTAGTGTAATGGTGTAGTGTGGTGGTGGGGTGTAGAGGTGGTAGTGTAGTATGGCAGTGTAGTGGTGGTAGTGTGTGGAGGTGGTGGTGGTGAGTGGAGTGGAGGTATTTGGTGGTGGCAGTGTAGTGGAGGTATGTAGTGTGGTAGTGTAGGGTGATAGTGCTGTGGTATGTAATGGTGGTACTGTGGTGTTTGTATGGCAGTGTAAATAGTGGCAGTGTAGTGGAGGTAGTGTAGTGTGGTAGTGTTGTGGTGGTAGTGTATGGATGGTAGTGTGTGGTGGAATGTGTGGTGGCAGTGATGGATGGTATGTAGTGGGGGGTAGTGCATGGATGGTAGTGTAGTGGTGGTAGTGAAAGGATGGTAGTGTAGTGGTGGTAGTGGAGTTGTGGTAGTTTAGTGGGGTAGTGCAGGGTGGCAGTGTAAGGATGGTAAGTGTAAGGATGGTAGTGTAGTGGTGGTAGTGTAGTGGTGGTAGTGTAGTGGTGGTAGTAGAGTTGTGGTATTTAGTGGTGGAAAGTGTAGGGCTGGCAGTGTATTGGTGGTAGTTTAGTGGTGGTGGGTGTAGTGGTGGAAGTGCATGGATGGTAGTGTAGTGGTGGTAGTGTAGTGTTGTTATTGCATGTATGGTAGTGTAGTGGTGGTAGTGTAGTGTTGTTATTGCATGGATGGTAGTGTAGTGGTGGTAGTGTAGTGTTGTTATTGCATGGATGGTAGTGTAGTGGTGGTAGTGTAGTAGTTGAGACCAGCACAAGTGGTTGGTCTCAACATTATAACCCCGGGAGTTCGCTATCAACCTGCCCAAGTGTTGAACGTATTAGTGGCCAGCAGACAGCATTGGGATATGGGTTAAGTTTCGCACCTAGTAGTAAGACACTGATTATGTTGACCTTGCCAAATCCTTTTTGCAATTTTTAAAACAAGGGGACATTTCCCCTGAAACGCTCAACATTTGCAAGTGCATGGTATATGGAGCTTTGCTCAGATAAATTGCAAAACATCAACATGTTTAATGATTTTACAACTGTTAGTTTTGATGTCACTGTGTTGTTCACAAGAGTCCCTGCTCCGACTTGCTATCTTATTTGGAAGGAGAAATAGATGAGTTCTTTTTGCCTTTTGATAAAAATACAATTGGGAAATTTATTAAGCTGTGGGGTAGTTGATTGCAAGTTTTTAGTATTATGGGAAATACTATGCCCCAAAAGAGGAACAGCGATGGGTAATCAGTTGTCCCCCTTACTGAGCAATCTGAATATGGAATTTTTCGAGGCTAGCTTTTGAAAGATATCCTGCCATGTAGAGCTAAATGGTTCAGAATGTGGATGATATCTTGTGTCTTTGGCTATCCGTAGGTTTGCCAGGCGCCCGTATGCTGCGCAGTTATCTGATTGAAAGTGCGCCCTCAGGAGATATGCTCGGTGTTATACTCAACCCCCAGATCTTTTTCCTTGAGTGAGGTTTGCAGTCTTTTGGGCCATCTAAACTATATTGTGTCTGCGGTCTTCTTTGCCCTTCCCCAATCTTCATGACTTTGGGATTTGGCAGGTTAAATTCAAGGAGCCAGTTGCTGGACCCGGGTTGTAGCCTGTCCAGGTCTCTTTGTAGTCCCCGCCTGATCCTATCCGATTTTATTCTTCTCATAACTTCGCATCATCTGCAAACAAGGACACTTCTGAGTCTATCCTTTCAGTTATGTCGTTCACATATACCAAGAACAGCACAGGTCCTAGGACTGACCCCTGTGGAACCCCGCTTGTCACAGGCGCCCACTCTGACACCTCGTCGCGTACCATGACTCCTCGTTGCCTCCCTGTCAGGTATTCTCTGATCCATTGCAGTGCCTTTCCTGTTGTGTGGCCTGAGCCTCTAGCTTTTGCAGTAACCTCTTGTGAGGAACTGTGTCGAAGCCTTCTTGCAGTCCAAAAATATGCAGTCGATCCACCCTCTCTCTCTTGTCTTTCTTCTGTCACCTTGTCATAAAACTCTAGTAGGTTTGTGACACAGGATTTTCCTTCCCTGAAACCGTGCTGGTTGTCAATTATACACTTGTTTCTTTCCAGGTGCCCACCACTCTCCTCCTGATGATCTTCTCCATGACCTTGCATACTATACACGTTAGTTGATACAGGTCTGTAGTTTAGTGCCTCATGTCTGTCTCCCTTTTTAAAAATTGGGACTACATTTGCCATTTTCCATACCTCAGGGAGTTGCCCAGTTTCAAATGAAGATCTTTGTTAATGGCTCACACAATATCTCTGCTCCCTCTTTAAGGACCCATGGAGAGATGTTGTCTGGTCCCACCGCCTTTGAGGTGTCAAGTTCGCATAGCAGCTTCTTCACCTCCTCCTTGGTTATATGTACCTCATCCAGCACTTGCTGGTGTGCCCCCCTGTTCTGATTTCCTGGAGTCCTACTGGTTTCCACTGTAAATACCTTTTTAAAAATCTTGTGTGAGCTCCTGACATACCTCTTGGTCGTTTCTTGTGAATTCCCCATCACCCTTCCTCAGTCTGATTACCTGGTCTTTGACTGTTGTTTTCCTCCTGATGTGGCTGTACAACAGCTTCGGGTCAGTCTTTACTTTTGATGCTATGTCATTTTCATATTGTCTCTGAGCCTCCCTTCTTATCTGTGCATATTCGTTCTGGCTCTTCGGCTGATTTCTTTATTTTCCTGAGTTCTCTGTCTTCTGTACCTTTTCCATTCTCTAGTACACCTAGTTTTTGCCTCCCTACACCTTTGGGTGAACCAAGGACTCGTTCTGTTCTTCCCATTATTTCTGTTTCCCTTGGGAACAAACCTCTCCTCTGCCTCCTTGCATTTTGTTGCTACATAGTCCATCATTTCTTGTACTGGGTTTCCTGTCAGTTCCCTCTCCCACTGAATGTCTTGAAGGAAGTTCCTCATGCCTGAGTAATTCCCCCTTTTGTAGTTTGGTTTTTCCCAGCCTATTCCTGCTACTCTCTCCACTTGGAGCTCAACTATGTAGTCGAAGCACAGAACCACATGATCACTAGCTCCCAGAGGCCTTGCATACATGATACCCCCGATGTCCGAACTACTCATGGTGAATACAAGGTCCAGTCTTGCTGGTTCATCCTCTCCTCTCCTCTCTGGTAGTGTCTCTAACATGTTGATGCATGAGGTTTTCCAGTACCACATCCATCATCTTGGCTCTCCATGTTTCGGGACCCCCATGGGGCTCCAGGTTTTCCCAGTCAATCTCCTTGTGATTGAAATCACCCATAACTAGTAACTTTGCTCCCCCCATGTGTGCTCTCCTGGCCACCTCGGCTAGTGTGTCGATCATTGCTCTGTTGCTCTCATCGTATTCTTCTCTTGGCCTCCTGCAGTTTCTGTGGTG
>NC_069412.1:13242645-13267814 GCF_026875155.1 Cherax quadricarinatus
TGCACATCATACCTTGTACATTTATTTATCCTCTTTTTCATAAAATATGTATTACGTATTACCAAACCTCTTTCTACACAGCTCAATTAAAGGCTTCCCATTTTCATTTACCCCTGGCATCCTAAATTTACCTACTCCCTCCACAACATTTTTACGCACTTTAAGAACATAACATAAGAAAGGAGGAACACTGCAGCAGGCCTGTTGGCCCATACTAGGCAGGTCCTTTACAATCCATCCCACTAACAAAACATTTGTCCAACCAATTTTCAATGTCACCCAAGAAATAAGCTCTGTTAACCATATCCACTCACATGCAAGTCCCATTCAAATCCAACCCCTCTCATTCATGCATTTATCCAACCTAAATTTGAAACTATTCAAGGTTTTAGCCTCAATAACCCAACTAGGTAGACTGTTTCACTCATCAACCACCCTATTTCCAAACCAATACTTTCCTATATCCTTTCTAAAACTAAACTTGTCTAATTTGAATCCATTACTGCGGGTTCTCTCTTGGGGAGATATCCTCAAGACCTTATCTGTATCACCTTTATTAATACCCATCTTCCACTTATACACTTCGATCATGTCTCCCCTCATTCTTCGTCTAACAAGTGAATGTAATTTAAGGGTCTTCAATCTTTCCTCATAAGGAAGATTTCTAATGCTTTGTATTAATTTAGTCATTCTACGCTGAAAGTTTTCTAACGAATTTATGTCTATTCTGTAATATGTAGACCAGAACTGGGCTGCGTAATCTAGGTGAGGCCTTACTAATGATGTATAAAGCGTAATATAACCACTGGACTTCTGTTGCTTACACTTCTTGATATAAATCCAGGTAATCTGTTTGCCTTATTACGTACGCTTAGGCATTGCTGTCTTAGTTTAAGGTTACTGCTCACCATAACCCCCAAGTCCTTTTCACAATCTGTATGGCTAAGTTCTACATTATTTAACGTATAAGTGCTAGGGTTATGGACACTCCCGAGCTTCAGAACCTTGCATTTATCTACATTGAACTACTGCCACTTTGCTGACCAGTTATTGAGTTTGTCTGAAGCCTCCTGAAGTGCCCCGATATCTACGTTTGAATAAAATCCTACCTATCTTTGTGTCATCGGCGAATTTGCTCGTTTCAATAGTAATTCCCTCAACAAGATCATTGATATTTATTATAAACTTTCACCATTCATTGACAACTGGGAAAACTTCTATGGCCGAAATGACATGTATGCCAGGGATGGGGTTCACTTATCCAGGGCAGGTGTGGGTTTTCTTGCTAGCTCAGTTGAGGGGGTTGTTAGGACTTTAAACTAGGATTAGTTAGAGGTTTTATAGATGATAAATGAGTATGGATATATTGACTTATGCTCTGATATTAAGAATCTTAATGGTAACTGTCATGGAGTAACCCTAGATAATGATAATTTCAGAAATTGTGTAAAAACAAAGATGAATAGGAAAAATGTGCGGAATAAAAATCATATAATGGTATTTTATGCTAACAGTCGAAGTGAAAGAAATAAGATTAATGAACTACGTTTGATAGCATGTGCTGGGAACTTCGATGTCATTGCATTAACTGAAACGTGGTATGATTTAAAGAGTCGGGATATGATTGCTGAGTGCAATATTCAAGGATTTAAGTTGTTCCATGTGGATAGATGTTGTGGGAAGGGGGGAGGAGTTGCATTGTATGTTCGAGAAAATATTAACTGTTGCATAAAAACAGGTATAAAAATAGATGGAACAGCAACAGAATCTGTTTGGGTAGAGTTTGTAGAAGGTCAAGAAGAGCTAATTCTAGGTGTAATATACCGACCTCCAGGCTTGGACCACGATAGAGGGAGACTTCTTTGGAACGAAATTGTTAGGGCTTCTAGACACAATAACATAGTGATTGTAGGGGATTTTAACTTTAGTCAAATAGACTGGAATTCTTTGACCGGTAATTTGAAGTCCAGTGACTTTATGGAAACAGTTCAAGACTGTTTTCTGAAGCAGTGTGTAACAGAGCCTACCAGGGGTAATAATTTGCTTGACCTAGTCTTGTCAAATAAGGAAACACTTGTAAATAATCAGGAGATCACTGAAGAGCTTGGCGCAAGTGATCACAAATCCATCACTTTCAGCATTAACTGGGAATACAAGAATAATGATAATACGGTAAAAATCCCAGATTTTCGTTCTGCCGATTACAATAGACTTAGGGAACACCTGTCAAATCTCGATTGGGGTTATCTAGCTAATGATTTTATTGACGATGATCATACTCATGATTATGAAGGGATCTGCATTTATGATTTTTTTCTTAATAATGTGTAACATGCTCTGAGTATATACATTCCTCAGAGAGAAATTAGGTCTAATAAAAACGATCCGAAATTGATTAACAGGAGGCTAAAGCATCTATTAGGGGAGAAAAGGGGAATTTATAGGCGCATCAGAAGAGGAGAGGTTAACCTTACTGACCAATATATTCAGCTTAGAAGAGAAGTAAAAAAGTGGATTAGAAAGGCTAAACGTGACTATGAAATTAGAGTTGCTAGTGAATCAAAGACTAATTCAAAGGGGTTCTTTCAAGTATATAGGACGAAGGTGAAGGAAAAAGTAGGACCTCTGAAAATTGGGAATGGACAGCCGACAGATAACGAACTGGAAATGTGTTCCTTATTTAATGACTATTTTTTGTCAGTTTTTACACAGGAAGATGTAAATGAGATTCCAGTAATTAACAATTATTTGGTTCCTGATGAATTTAAATTAACTAATATTATTGTCACGAGGGACATGGTTATTAAACAGATAGACAAACTGAAGCAAAATAAGTCCCCGGGACCCGATGAGTTGTTTTCCAGGGTACTTAAACACACTTGTTAATGGCTGACTAAGCTCCATCTTGCATTCCTTAATGCGTCCATCCTTACCGGTGTTGTGACAGAGTTGTGGAAGATGGCCAATGTGGTTCCTATATTCAAATCAGGGGATAAGTCCACTCCTTCAAATTACCGTCCAATAAGCCTGACATCTATAGTGGGCAAGTTATTAGAATCAATTATAGCTGACATTATTAGAAGTCACCTTGAAGAGCATAACTTGATAAATGAATCTCAGCATGGATTCACGAGAGGTCGTTCCTGCCTGACAAATTTACTGACGTTCTTCAGTAGAACATTTGAGGCAGTTGACAGTGATAAAGAATATGATATTGCTTATTTGGATTTTAGTAAAGCCTTCGATAGAGTACCTCACAAGAGACTCTTAAGAAAAGTGGCAGCTCATGGTATAGGAGGTAAAGTTCTAGCATGGATAGAGGCATGGCTTACCAATAGAAAGCAGAGAGTTACCATTAATGGAGTGAAATCTGAATGGGGATTAGTCATTAGCGGCGTTCCACAAGGATCAGTTTTAGGCCCTCTCTTGTTCATAATTTACATTAATGACCTTGATGAAGGGATTATGAGTGACATGAGTAAGTTTGCTGTTGATAAAAAGATAGGCCGCATAATTCACTCTGAGGAGGATAGCAATGAACTCCAGGAGGATTTGGACAAATTAATGTCTTGGTCTGAAAAATGGCAGATGAAGTTCAATGTGGATAAGTGTAAGATACTAGCCCTTGGTAATGAAAATAACCCACGAAGCTATAATCTAAGTGAAGTAGAGCTTGATCATACAGAATGTGAAAAAGACTTGGGAGTAATGGTAAGCAAAATCTAAAGCCAAGACAGCAGTGCCTTAGTGTGCGCAACAAGGCCAACAGATTACTTGGATTTATTTCAAGAAGTATAAGTAACAGAAGTCCAAAAGTTGTTTTACAGCTCTATACATCACTAGTGAGGCCTCATTTAGATTATGCTGCTCAGTTTTGGTTCCCTTAGTACAGGATGGATATAGACTCATTAGAGAACATACAGAGAAGAATGACTAAAATGATTTACTGTGTAAGGAACCTTCCGTATGAAGATAGACCTAAAGCCTTAAATCTCCACTCTCTGGAGAGGCGTAGAATGAGGGGAGATATCATTGAAGTGTATAAGGGGATGACAGGCATAAACAAGAGAGATATTAATAAAGTACTGTGGGTGTCGAACAAGGTAAGAACCAGAAATAATGGATTTAAGTTGGACAAATTTAGATTTAGAAAGGATATAGGTAAGTATTGGTTTTCTAATAGAGTTGTAGATGCGTGGAACAGTCTTCCCAGTGGGGTGATAGAGGCTAGGACCTTGGGTAGCTTTAAGAAGAGACTGGACAAATATATGAGTGGGAGGGGCTGGGTTTGATTGGTGTCATTGGGTACGGGAGTTATTTCTTGGGTAGCTTAAGGCAGAGATCGTTTTGATAAGGACCTGCCTCGCATGGGCCAATAGGCCTTCTGCAATGTTCCTCTATTCTTATGTTCTTATGTTCTTACAAACAGCAACGGGCCCAACACTGATCCCTGTGGAACGCCACTTGTTACAGATCCCCACTCGGAATTAACCCCATTTATGGACACACTCTGCTTCCTGTCTGTGAGCCATGACTCGATCCACGAGACCACTTTTTCCCCAATGCCATGAGCTGCCACTTTCTTTACCAGTCTTTGGTGTGGAACTCTATCAAAAGCCTTACTAAAATCTAAGTAAATAATATCATATTCTTTATTGTGGTCAACAGCTTCAAAAGCTTTACTGAAGAAAGTTAATAAATTAGTTAGACAAGACCGGCCTCTTGTGAATCCATGCGGAGTATCATTAATCAAGCTATGCTTATCGAGATGGCTTGTTATAATCTCAGCTATAATTGACTCTAGTAATTTACCTAAAATTGAGGCCAGGCTTATTGGGCGGTAATTTGACGGTAACGACTTGTCCCCTGTTTTAAAAATAGGAATTACATTAGCCATTTTCCACATGTCAGACACTACACCTGTTTGAAGAGATAAATTAAAAATATTAGTTAATGGTTCACAGAGTTCCATTTTGCATTCCTTAAGAACCCTTGAAAAAACCTCATCAGGACCCGGCGACTTATTTTGCTTCAGTCTATCTGCTTCACAACCATTTCACTAGTGATTGTGATGTTACATAATTTATCTTCTAGCCCACTATAAAAGTTAATTACTGGAATATTGTTAGTGTCTTCCTGTGTAAAAACCGAGAGAAAATAATTTAAATCGAGCACATTTTATTCTCTTTGTCAGTAAGATGCCTATAGTTATTTTTGAGGGGACCTATCTTATCTCTAACTTTTGTTCTATAGACCTGGAAAAAGCTTTTCGGGTTAGTTTTAGAATCCCTAGCAACTTTAATTTCATAGTCCCTTTTAGCTTTTCTTATCCCCTTTTTTAATGTCCCTCTTAATGACAATATACTGATTCATGAGATGACACTCACCTCTTTTGATACGCCTATAAATTCCTTTCTTATGCCCTAGTAGACATTTCAGCCTATTATTCATCCATTTTGGGTCATTTCTATTTGATCTAATTTCTTTATACGGGATAAACGTTCTTTGAGCAGCATGTATAGTGTTCAGAAAACTGCCATATTGATATCTCTTCGTTACCACAGTCAACAGATGATAAGTGTTCTCTAAGCCCATTGTAATCTGCTAAGCGAAAATCTGGAACTGTTACTGAGTTGTCCTACTATCATACTTCCATTCTATGCTAAAGGTAATTGATTTGTGATCGCTTGTGCCAAGTTCCTCATTAATTTCTAAATTATTAACAAGGGTTTCCTTGTTCGCCAGATCCAAATCAAGTAGGTTATTTCCCCTTGTAGGTTCTGTCACAAACTGCTTCAAAAAACATTCCTGAACTACTTCTAGGAAGTCATTTGATTCTAAATTCCCAGTCAAGAAATTCCAATCGAATGTGACTAAAGTTAAAGTCTCCTTGAATTACTACATTATCGTGCTTTGTGGCCTTAACAATTTCCTCCCACAGTAACTTCCCTTGGTCCCTATCTAAGTTTGGGGGACGGTATATCACTCATAGAATCAATTTTATATGCCCCTCTGAAAATTCTATCCAGACAGACTCTGTATGTGTTACCTCAGACTTTAATACCCATTTTTATGTAACAGTTCAAGTGTTCTCGGACATACAGTGCCACCCCACCTCCCTTACCGATATTTCTATCTACTTGAAACAATTTAAAACCCTGAATGTGACATTCCGAAGGCATGTCCCGACATTCGGAATTAAACCATGTCTCAGTGATTGCAAATACATCAAGGTTACCTGTACTAGCAACTAATCTCAACTCATCCATCTTATTCCTAGCACTACGGCAATTAGCATAATATAATTTTAAAGACCCTCCTTTCTCTTTACCCTTCCTGCTCATATCTGTTTTTTCACTAAACCTATTACTGTCTTTGTCGCCTAGTGCCATTGGCTTTCCAATATCCACCTCATTCTGCCTATTACTAGTTCCCCTAGAACTCACAGTATTACTACACTGAGACTTCACTGTTTAAAGCCCTAACAGCTCCCTCCACCGCCGTTGCCAGTGCCCCCACTCCAGACCTAGATAAGTGAACCCCATCCCTGGCATACATGTCATTTCTGCCATAGAAGATGTCCCAGTTGTCAATGAATGTTACCGCATTTTCCTTACAGTATTTGTCCAGTCAGCAATTAACACCAGTTGCTCTGGACATCCATTCGTTTCCAACTCCTCTCCTTGGCAAAATACCACATATGACAGGGTTCCCACCCTTCTTCCTAATTATCACTATTGCTGACCTATACCTGCTAGTCAGGTCCTCACTCCTTCGTCTGCCAACATCGTTGCCTCCCGCACTGAGGCAGATAATAGGATTGCTCCCATTACCTTTCATGATGTCGTCGAGACGGCTAACAATATCCCCCATCCCAGCCCCAGGAAAACATACCCTGTGCCTCCTTTTCCTGTCCCGTAGACAAAAGGCCCTATCCATAAACTTAACCTGACTGTCTCCAACTATAACAATGTTCTTAGCTTCATTTGTGAAATTTGTCGTGACGTTCTTGATGGTCTTCACTGGGGCATCAAGGGATGTCTCACTCACGTCTGTCAATGCTCCCTTAGTGCTCGTTGTGACGTTCCCAGTAGACATCCCACATTCGTCTGGTAACACCGAAAATGGGTTGGAAGTCTCCACAGGAATCTTCTGAATCTTCGTTGTTTCCGCCACTCCAACAGACTTCTTGATTTTCAGCTTTGTTCCATGTTGGCCGGCCACTGACCAGGTTCCTCGCTTGATCTGAGGACTCACAACAGGAGGATTACTTCGAATCCTCTTGTTTTCCTCCGTCAGTCGCCGTATCCGCCGTATCTCAAGCTTAGCAACCCTAAGCTCCTCTTTGAGCTGCTGGTACAGTTGCTCAAGAGAGGACATCTTGTGCAGATTCACGGAGAACACACTGGACAGAACTTCACAGCTTAAAATCACAGCATTAAAATCCCCAACCACAAGTACTCTCGCACTTAGTTCAAAACACCCCACGCATTCACTCAACATTTTCCAAATTCTCTCTCTCTCCTCTATACTTCTCTCTTCCCCAGGTGCATATACGCTTTCTATAACCCACTTCTCACATCCAAACTTTATTTTACTCCATATAATCCTTGAATTAATACATTTATAGTCCCTCTTATCCTCCCATAACTTATCCTTCAACATTATTGCTACTCCTTCTTTAGCTCTAACTCTATTAGAAACCCCTGATCTAATCCCATTTATTCCTCTCCACTGAAACTCACCCACCCCCTTCAGCTTTGTTTTACTTAAAGCCAGGACATCCAGCTTCTTCTCATTCATAACATCCACAATCATCTCTTTCTTATCATTCGCACAACATCCATGCACGTTCAGACTTCCCACTTTGACAGTTTTCTTATTATTATTCTTTTTAGTAATTATTACAGGAAAAGGGGTTACTAGCCCATTGTTCCCGGCATTTTAGTTGACTTTTACAACACGCATGGCTTACGGAGGAAAGATTCTTATTCCATTTCCCCCCCCCACACACACACACAATCACCTCCACACTAAATTCAACATATGTTCATGCATACATTTACATAATTACATAGGAATGCACATCCTGTTTGTGGATACCCATAGGTGATCTCGTTTTTTATTAAATATATTTTTCACATTTAAGTTGTTTATACAAGACAAATTTTCTGCAGATAATGAACGTTTATGTGCTCTTTTTTTCTGAACCATTACTGCAGCTTGCTTCTTAAGAACTTGGAAAACTTAGCTCGGGTACGCCAGCAGTTGCTTTGTCAGCAGCTGGTATTTATATGACCAGCTATTATTATTTACAATACAATATTAGCACTTTTTCACCTTCCTTGACTCTTGACACCATCCCCCAGTACACCACATCAAGTCTGATGCAGTTTGGAAACAATAAAACGAACACATCCAAGCTAAATACAACACTAAGTAAATTCCAGGTAATGAATTTTCAGTTCCCCAGATCCAACCTGAAAAATATGAATTGTTTGTCTCTCAGTAATTGAACGGGAGAGTGAAGTAAGTTGAGCGTATAGTGAGGTACATACCAGAACTGATAGCAAGGTGGAAGTGAAGGAAACTTGTGAAACAGTTTACCAAGGGTGTGTAGGATGCTGTGATGGGAGAGCTAGAGTAGTGGTGGCAGTGTAGTGGTGGTAGTATAGTGGTGGCCGTGTAGTGGTGGTAGTGTGGTGGTAGTAGTGTGGTGGTGGTAGTGTAGAGGTAGTGTAGTGGTGGTAGTGTAGTGGTGGTAGTGTAGTGGAGGTAGTGTAATGGTGGTAGTGTAGTGGTGGTAGTGTAGTGGTGGTAGTGTAGTAGTGGCAGTGTAGTGGACGTAGTGTTGTGGTGGTAGTGTATGGATGGTAGTGTAGTGGAGGTAGTGTGGTGGTGTAAGTGTAGTAGTGGCAGTGTAGTGGTGGTAGTGTTGTGGTAGTGTAGTGGTGGTAGTGTAGTAGTGGTAGTGTAATGGTGGTAGTGTGGTTATGGTAGTGTAGTAGTGGCAGTGTAGTGGTGGTAGTGTGGTGGTGGTAGTGTAGTGGAGGTAGGTGGTGGTGGTAGTGTAGTAGTGGCAGTGTATGGAGGTAGTGTAGTGGTAGTGTAGTGGTGGTAGTGTTGTGGTAGTGTAGTGGTGGTAGTGTAATGGTGGTAGTGTGGTGGTAGTAGTGTAGTGGTGGTAGTGAGTAGTGGCATGTGTAGTAGTGGCAGTGTAGGGGAGGTAGTGTAGTGGTGGTAGTGTTGTGGTGGTATTGTATGGATGGTAATGTAGTGGTGGTAGTGTGGGTGGTGGTAGTGTAGTGGTAGTAGGTGTATGGATGGTAGTGTAGTGGTGGTAGTGTAGTGGATGTAGTGTGGTGATGGTAGTGTAGTGGAGGTAGTGTAGTGGAGGTAGTGTAGTGGTGGTAGTGTGGTGGTGGTAGTGGTAGGTGGTAGTGTAGTGGTGGTAGTGTATGGATGGTAGTGTAGTAGTGGCAGTGTAGTGGACGTAGTGTTGTGGTAGTGTAGTGGTGGTAGTGTAGTAGTGGTAGAGTAATGGTGGTAGTATGGTGGTGGTAGTGTAGTATTGGTAGTGTTGTGGTAGTGTAGTGGTGGTAGTGTAGTAGTGGTAGTGTGGTGGTGGAAGTGTAGTAGTGGCAGTGTAGTGGTGGTAGTGTTGTAGTGGCAGTGTAGTGGTGGTAGTGTAGTGGAGGTAGTGTGGTGGTGGAAGTGTAGTAGTGGCAGTGTAGTGGTGGTAGTGTTGTGGTAGTGTAGTGGTGGTGTTAGTGTAGTTAAAGTGGTGTAGTGTAGTGGTGGTAGTGTAGTGGAGGTAGTGTGGTGTTGGTAGTGTAGTGGTGGTAGTGTATTTGGTGGTAGTGTAGTATTGGCAGTGTAGTGGTGGTAGTGTTGTAGTGGCAGTGTAGTGGTGGTAGTGTAGTGGAGGTAGTGTGGTGGTGGAAGTGTAGTAGTTGGCAGTGTAGTGGTGGTAGTGTTGTGGTAGTGTAGTGGTGGTAGTGTTTGTAGTGGCAGTGTAGTGGTGGTAGTGTAATGGAGGTAGTGTGGTGTTGGTAGTGTAGTGGTGGTAGTGTAGTGGTGGTAGTGTAGTAGTGGCAGTGTAGTGGTAGTGTAGTGGAGGTAGTGTGGTGGTGGAAGTGTAGTAGTGGCAGTGTAGTGGTGGTAGTGTTGTGGTAGTGTAGTGGTGGTAGTGTAGTAGGGGTTTAGTGTAATGGTGGTAGTGTGGTGGTGGTAGTGTAGAGGTGGTAGTGTAGTAGTGGCAGTGTAGTGGTGGTAGTGTAGTGGAGGTAGTGTGGTGGTGGTAGTGTAGTGGAGGTAGTGTGGTGGTGGCAGTGTAGTGGAGGTAGTGTAGTGGTGGTAGTGTAGTGGTGATAGTGCTGTGGTAGTGTAATGGTGGTACTTTTGGTGATAGTAGTGGCAGTGTAGTAGTGGCAGTGTATGGAGGTTAGTGTAGTGGTGGTAGTGTTGTGGTGGTAGTGTATGGATGGTAGTGTAGTGGTGGAATGTAGTGGTGGCAGTGCATGGATGGTAGTGTAGTGGTGGTAGTGCATGGATGGTAGTGTAGTGGTTGGTAGTGCATGGATGGTAGTGTAGTGGTGGTAGTGGAGTTGTGGTAGTTTAGTGGTGGTAGTGCGGGGATGGCAGTGTAAGGATGGTTAGTGTAAGGATGGTAGTGTAGTGGTGGTAGTGTAGTGGTGGTAGTGTAGTGGTGGTAGTAGAGTTGTGGTAGTTTAGTGGTGGTAGTGTAGGGCTGGCAGTGTATTGGTGGTAGTTTAGTGGTGGTAGTGTAGTGGTGGAAGTGCATGGATGGTAGTGTAGTGGTGGTAGTGTAGTGTTGTTATTGCATGTATGGTAGTGTAGTGGTGGTAGTGTAGTGTTGTTATTGCATGGATGGTAGTGTAGTGGTGGTAGTGTAGTGTTGTTATTGCATGGATGGTAGTGTAGTGGTGGTAGTGTAGTAGTTGAGACCAGCACAAAGTGGTTGGTCTCAACATTATAACTCCGAGTTCGCTATCAACCTGTCAAGTGTTGAACGTATTAGTGGCCAGCAGACAGCATTGGGATATGGGTTAAGTTTCGCACCTAGTAGTAAGGACACTGATTATGTTGACCTTGCCAAATCCTTTTTGCAATTTTTAAAACAAGGGGACATTTCCCCTGAAACGCTCAACATTTGCAAGTGCATGGTATATGGAGCTTTGCTCAGATAAATTGCAAAACATCAACATGTTTAATGATTTTACAACTGTTAGTTTTGATGTCACTGTGTTGTTCACAAGAGTCCCTGCTCCAGACTTGCTATCTTATTTGGAAGGAGAAATAGATGAGTTCTTTTTGCCTTTTGATAAAAATACAATTGAATTTATTAAGCTGTGTGTAGTTGATTGCAAGTTTGAGTATTATGGGAAATACTATGCTCAAAAAGAGGGAACAGCGATGGGTAATCAGTTGTCCCCCTTACTGAGCAATCTGAATATGGAATTTTTCGAGGCTAGACTTTTGAAAGATATCCTGCCATGTAGAGCTAAATGGTTCAGATATGTGGATGATATCTTGTGTCTTTGGCTATCCGTAGGTTTGCCAGGCGCCCGTATGCTGCAGCAGTTATCTGATTGATGTGCGCCTCAGGAGATATGCTCGGTGTTATACTCACCCCCAGATCTTTTTCCTTGAGTGAGGTTTGCAGTCTTTGGCCATCTAAACTATATTGTGTCTGCGGTCTTCTTTGCCCTTCCCCAATCTTCATGACTTTGCATTTGGCAGGGTTAAATTCAAGGAGCCAGTTGCTGGACCAGGCTTGTAGCCTGTCCAGGTCTCTTTGTTAGTCCTGCCTGATCCTCATCCGATTTTATTCTTCTCATTAACTTCGCATCATCTGCAAACAAGGACACTTCTGAGTCTATCCTTTCAGTTATGTCGTTCACATATACCAAGAACAGCACAGGTCCTAGGACTGACCCCTGTGGAACCCCGCTTGTCACAGGCGCCCACTCTGACACCTCGTCGCGTACCATGACTCCTCGTTGCCTCCCTGTCAGGTATTCTCTGATCCATTGCAGTGCCTTTCCTGTTGTGTGCCTGAGCCTCTAGCTTTTGCAGTAACCTCTTGTGAGGAACTGTGTCGAAGGCCTTCTTGCAGTCCAAAAATATGCAGTCGATCCACCCCTCTCTCTCTTGTCTTTCTTCTGTCACCTTGTCATAAAACTCTAGTAGGTTTGTGACACAGGATTTTCCTTCCCTGAAACCGTGCTGGTTGTCAATTATACACTTGTTTCTTTCCAGGTGCCCCACCACTCTCCTCCTGATGATCTTCTCCATGACCTTGCATACTATACACGTTAGTGATACAGGTCTGTAGTTTAGTGCCTCATGTCTGTCTCCCTTTTTAAAAATTGGGACTACATTTGCCATTTTCCATACCTCAGGGAGTTGCCCAGTTTCAAATGAAGATCTTTGTTAATGGCTCACACAATATCTCTGCTCCCTCTTTAAGGACCCATGGAGAGATGTTGTCTGGTCCCACCGCCTTTGAGGTGTCAAGTTCGCATAGCAGCTTTCTTCACCTCCTCCTTGGTTATATGTACCTCATCCAGCACTTGCTGGTGTGCCCCCCTGTTCTGATTTCCTGGAGTCCTACTGGTTTCCACTGTAAATACCTCTTTAAATCTTGTGTTGAGCTCCTAACATACCTCTTGGTCGTTTCTTGTGAATTCCCCATCACCCTTCCTCAGTCTGATTACCTGGTCTTTGACTGTTGTTTTCCTCCTGATGTGGCTGTACAACAGCTTCGGGTCAGTCTTTACTTTTGATGCTATGTCATTTTCATATTGTCTCTGAGCCTCCCTTCTTATCTGTGCATATTCGTTTCTGGCTCTTCGGTTGATTTCTTTATTTTCCTGAGTTCTCTGTCTTCTGTACCTTTTCCATTCTCTAGTACACCTAGTTTTGCCTCCCTACACCTTTGGGTGAACCAAGGACTCGTTCTGTTCTTCCCATTATTTCTGTTTCCCTTGGGAACAAACCTCTCCTCTGCCTCCTTGCATTTTGTTGCTACATAGTCCATCATTCTTGTACTGGTTTTCCTGTCAGTTCCCTCTCCCACTGAATGTCTTGAAGGAAGTTCCTCATGCCTGAGTAATTCCCCCTTTTGTAGTTTGGTTTTTCCCAGCCTATTCCTGCTACTCTCTCCACTTGGAGCTCAACTATGTAGTCGAAGCACAGAACCACATGATCACTAGCTCCCAGAGGCCTTGCATACATGATACCCCCGATGTCCGAACTACTCATGGTGAATACAAGGTCCAGTCTTGCTGGTTCATCCTCTCCTCTCTCTCTGGTAGTGTCTCTAACATGTTGATGCATGAGGTTTTCCAGTACCACATCCATCATCTTGGCTCTCCATGTTTCGGGACCCCCATGGGGCTCCAGGTTTTCCCAGTCAATCTCCTTGTGATTGAAATCACCATAACTAGTAACTTTGCTCCCCCCATGTGTGCTCTCCTGGCCACCTCGGCTAGTGTGTCGATCATTGCTCTGTTGCTCTCATCGTATTCTTCTCTTGTGCCTCCTGCAGTTCTGTGGTGGGTTGTACATTACTGCAATTATCACCTATGTCCCTCAGACTGGATTGTTCCTACTAAGTAATCCCTTTCGCCCATGCCATCCATTCCTTCCATTTTCTCAAAATCCCACTGGTTTTTAATGAGCAGTGCAACTCCTCCTCCCCCTCTCCTCCCTCTGTCTTTCCTGAGGATTTGGTATCCGGATGGAAAGATTGAATCTGTTATTATTCTGGTGAGTTTTTGTTTCTGTGAGTGCTATTATGTCTGGGGATGTCTCTTTGATTCTTTCGTGCCACTCCTCATATTTGTTTGTTATTCCATCTGCATTTGTATACCACACCTTCAACTTCTTTTCTAGACTGTGGTCTGGGAGGTATATTGGGGTTGGGGAATGGGAGACCGGGTAAGGAACTATGGGTTGTTGCTGTGGGGTGGAGTTTGTAATGTAGTGGGGGGGGGCATTGGGATGTGGCATGGGTGTTTTGATTTAGAGTGTTTGGTTGCACGGGGGTTGACCGGGTTTTGGGGGGTTTTCTATAGGAATTTGTGAGGGAGGCTGTTTTTGATCTTCTTCCTGGGTCTGGAATCTCCTGTCTGTCTTCTCCATCCCATCTCTTTCCTCCTTTCGCCTTTGTACCATCTCTCTCATTTTTCTGCCTTTCTTCTTGTGTTCTGTCGCGGTCGAGATACACCTTTCCTGTATGCAGGCATGTCTCTTAATCGTGCTTTCTCCTGCAGGATCCTGGTCCGAGTCGCTTCTGCCTTGAAGGTCACTTTCACGGGCCCGGGGTTCTTTTTTTTACAAACCCCCTATTCTCCGAAAATTTTCCAGCTGGGTCATGTCGTCTTCTCTATTGCTTTCATGATGCTTTCAATTGCTTTTTTTTTTCCCCCTTTTTTTCTTGCTTTTAATGTTTCCCTTCAACTTCCTGGAGCCCATACACAAAGACTGACCTCACCCTTTTTATTCTCCCACTGTGTATCCCTGTGTATCCCCTCATTTAATTTGGTTTCCTGCACTGCAGCTTTCCTTTCTTCAGTTTCACTGGCTAATGTACTTGGGCTCAGTGGCCCCGTCATTTCCCTTCTCGGCTTTCCTGGGCTCTGTTGTTGTCTGTTAGGGCCTCCACATGAAGCTTAGCTCTTTCATTTACTACAGTCTCCTCTGATAGAGCTTCCCCATGCAGTTGCGCCCCTTCTTTCCCTACAGTCCCCTTATTTGTGGCTGAGGTAGCAGTCTCTGTTGTCAATCCCAAAATGTTCTTTAGTTCTTTAGGCTGTTTCAGATTTTTCAGTTCCTCTTCTAAACTCTGTATCCTAGCCTCTGCTGCTTTGACATGCAGCTCCCACTTCCTGCTTTCCATATCTATCCTCTCTTCCATTCTCATGCTAAGTGTGTGTGTGTGTGTGTGTGTGGTGTGTGTGTGTGTGTGTGTGTGTGTGAGTGTGTGTGGTGTTGTGTGTGTAAATTTTCATCTGAGCTGCCTCTTGGGGTGGTTTCTGTTAAAATATTGTTTGCTACACTCCTCCATTTTAGGTGTCTCAAGTTGAAATATCTCAGTAGCAAGATGTTTGGGGCAGGAGTTTGATGATTTTCCAGACAGTGGTCAATTTTCAGAAGCTGCTCCCGGAATTTCTGGGAAGTTGCATCTGGAGGCTTGAATACAACTACAATGACAAGGTTTTCGTTTTCAGTCTTTGCCGCCAAAACTTCAACTACATCATTTGAGATGTTTAGTAGTTCTGAGCAAATGAGACTGTGGCGTAAACGCCAACCTCCCCTTGTTGCCTGTTTAGTCTGTCGCATCTGAATAAGTTATAACTTGGGTTCCATATTTCATTGACAAAATGATCCAAAATGTTTGCCTTAATGTACAGCTGTACTTGTTTGGGCATGCGCACTTTTCATAGCAATATTTGCTCATGTGCGGCTTCCATAACAACGCCGTAATCATACCATGAAAGGAAAACTAGTCTTACCGAATTTCGAAACAATAAACCTTAAAATAAATTAATATATATATATATATATATATATATATATATATATATATATATATATATATATAATATATATATATAATATATATATATTTGTTATATATAAAAACATGCTAAGCTATTTTTAAGCCAAACATATATATTTGCAAAATTAGTTTATTCCCAACAGTAGGTCTTCTAGCCAATGCTTAGAAATGAGAAATATAAATATATAACAAAAAGGAATGCTGAACTTTGAAGATGGCTTTATATAATACTGGTTATAATTGACTAGTAACTTGCCTATAAATGAGGCGAGGCTTATATGGTGGCACCTAGACGGTAATGACTTATACTCTGCTTTAAAAGTAGGAATTACAATAGCCATCTTCTACATTTCATGCACTACACCTGTTTGAAGATATATATTAAAAATATTAGTTAATGGTTAACGAAGTTCTATTTTCCCCTCTTTATGAGCCCTTGAAATATGTTCATCAGTGCCCTGGGATTAATTTTGATTCAACAGGTCAATCCGTTTGATTACCATATCCCTAGTGTCTCTGATATTACATAATTTATTAACTTCAGGCTCACTGAAGAAATTAATTTCTGGGATATTGTTTGTGTCATGTGTGAAACCCGAGGGAAATTTTTTTTTTAAATTTATCATATTTCATTGTCCTTATCAGCAAGCTGCCCAGAGTTAGTTGTAACGGACTTATTTTTTCACTAACCATTGTTCTATATACTTGGAAAAAAAACCTCTTGCGTTTGTTTTCGAATCCCCAGCAAGTTTTATTTCACAGTCCCGTTTAGCTTTTCTTAACCCCTTTTTATCCTCCCTCTTGATATAATCATTGATTCATAAAATGACCTTCACCTCTTTTGGTTCTCCTATAAATTCCATCATTCTACTCTAAAATATGTTTGAGTCTATTAATCATGCATTCTGGATCATTTCTATTTCTTAATATGGAATAAATGTTCTTTCGGCAGACTGTATAGTGTTTAGAAAACTGTCATACTGATAACTCTCTTCGTTACCCCAGTCCACAGATGATATGTGTTCTCTAAACCCATTGTAATCTACTAAACGAAAATCTGGCACCGTCACTGATTTATCCCTATTATCATACTTCCATTCAATGCTCAAGGTAAGTCCATATCTCCGGTACAACCAAAGTTTGGATACATGTATTAAACAGGCTTGTTAGGAGCTGAGTAACTTTCCACTTTTTTTAAGTATCATTGTAATTAAAGATGTATGTAACTAATTCGTTGATATAATTTAGTGTGGAAAAAATTATATACGAGTCGCCATGTTATACTGAGCTGATGTACGTCGCAATTAATAAGAAATTCCTTCTCATACATTTTAGAAGCGTTAATTCTCGTTCCTTGCTGTGTACATCAGTAGTCAAGGTACAGTACACGAACTCCTGGAACTAGAATGGCATATAAATACCGACATGTGGGGGTAAATGTCACATGCTCTGGATTCCTGTTATTAAACACATCATTCCAACTACACAACAGATGTCTTTATTTCTCATTAGGTTCCATCCCCCACAAAACAGATATCTATTATCAAGAACGTCTTCCTCACACAGTGGGATACTTTTATTACCCACAACGTTTTCCCCATACAGAACGAGCAAAACGTTTTAGTTAATGTATTCATTGCATCTAAATGTAATTTAATCGACATTAGCTCCTTGTTCCAGCTTGTGAGGCTGAGAGGCAGGTGCTGGTTGGGTCTTTGGGATGTACATATTCATGCAAAATATTTACATATTTTTATTTAATGTATATGCATGCTAATTATTATTCATAAAATGAATAATAATGTTCATTTTAATTAATATCAAAATAGGAGTAAAACAGTATCCATCACTGAAGAAATTATTTTAAACAAAATGAATACTTTAGGACCCCTCAAACATGAACAAATATTTAAGTGGCAAATGTACCCATTAGCCCATTTTTCCTAATCATATTATTGTCCAGTCTGTTTTATAAGGCTTCCCAAGGTTTTCACATCAAAACATCTAACCTGACTCCTCGCCTCGCTGCACTCCATATATATAGTCAATTTGTAGTTAGATAAACTTAACTTATTGGGCAAAACGGCGTAAACAAGGGATCACATTAAGCTGCATTTGAGTCTCTGTTTTTCTATGTTATCCCAATGCAAAATTACGACAAAACATCATACATAATATTTTTCTCACTGATTCCTCGTTACTATTATTTACATATTCAAGCAAAATTCCTCTATTAACGTTTCGGAATTCATAATTAGTGTCTACTGTCTAAGTGATTTTGAATTTGTGGACGATGGTGGTTAAATTTCCATTAAAAACTCATTTGTCTGTTGCAGCTGATTTTCGTATCTGCTGATGAAGTTTGGGAGGTAGGATTAAATAGTAATATGGAAGAAGAATAAATATATTGAAAACAAAAAAAAAATGCTCCATCGTACTAATACATAAAAATAAACATCCTGACACATGTTTCCGATCAAGCATACACACTAACACGTGAAAACTCTTGCACAGAAGTATACTTGCACATACACAAAAATTTCAATACGTACATGTCAAAGAAACTTCATTATACCTTAAATGAATCTGACACAAGAATGCTAATATGTTTTACAGTAAGGGCGACTGATCAACCAGTGCTAATATTCGAATACTTGTTAGTAATAGTAGAGGACATGTGAAGAGGGATAAATAACTAGGCTTCAGATGAGACAATGGAAAGATTAATGATTTACTATATATACTCTGGAAGGTAAGGAAATAGAGTAGTCGGACATCCACAAAAGCCTGAAGGGCTTAAGGGCTCATACTGCAGCTAAGGTTCACTTTCTAGGAACCTTATGAAGCCGATATGAACAATGCTAGAAGACAGAGTATAAAACATGGAAAATAGAGTACAGGGAGTAAGAATATAAGTAGAGCAGCAGGTATTCTAGTCCACAATTATGATGATCAAAACCAACCGCTAAACCCACAAGGGTCATACAGCGCTGTTTAGTCAATGCTAAAAGTACTGAAATAGCAGTAGCAGATGTAATTTCTCGTCAGATGACGCGCTAATATTTCAGAGATGAAGCTTTTTTATTCTACTTGTATTTGAAACGGGGATTAATGAAGCTTCAAGGCATTTTCTCCTTTGTGTATCTGATTTCTTAATTAGCAAGTGGGTATCATTCCACCTCTTCTGATGACGGGTAGTATTTTTACCCGTACAAGTTGTAACATCGGAAATACTCTGATTCTTGTGTCACTACCACTAGTCCCTTCTTATTGTTATCTCTACCACTGTAACACTGCTTATACTATTGTTACTACTACCACTACCTCTACTTTAAACTACTATCTCCTCAAGTTCTACTAGTCAACTCCTGGCCCTGCTCTTGTATATATACTGGCCCCCTTTCCTTCGCGCTTCTGTGTGATTAGTTAATGGTCCAAGTCGGGCTTAAATGTTGTCATAAGCATCATTTTCCTACGAGCGCGTTATTTATGTATAGATGTGTTTGGCCTTTCTCGCTGATGTACGAGTATATTTTGTACACTATTAACAAGGAAAAATGTTATCCCCTTCGTTGACTGGCTCAGCGCTCTCAATTTCTGTAGTGGTGAGGTCTATGGTGGATGTGCTGGATGGAATAGCGACTCAACTGTTGGCTTAAGCGAATGATTTGGAGGTACTTAGAGCAAACTAACTGCTGGTAATGTTGATAAATTTGCCCAAAGTAATGTCAGATAGTTGAGGCTTGATGAGGTGGTTTGTTGCTTGTAGTCTTTCATGAAGAAAGAAGAAAAATGTGCCTTGGTGAGGGACTGGAGTATAAAGGAGCATTCCTTGTCAAGAAAACTGGGGATACAAATTTGTAATGATCTGGAGATAAAGCCAATGACGATGTCTCGTCTAGTCCTCGTATCATGAGTGAAGTACGAGTGTGTAAAGTCTCGTTTTGTTCGAAAGCTTCCAGTAAACTAGGAATTTTAAAAATGTTATTGAAATTATGGGTTAAGACAATGGTGAATGAAAATTTGTCACAGTTCTCGCCTCTAAGTGCGAGCCGAATAATCGGTTCTACTTTGTTAAGCCTTTTTATAGGTTTCTGATGTCAAAACATTTGGAAGTGATGACGAAAACACTGTCCATGTTAACATCCATCGGATCATGTTGGAATAATGGTGGCAAAGCTTTCAGATTTTTATGCAAAAGTTTGCCATGTGCAGCTTAGGGAGGATCCTATAACTCCTTTCCATGTCTGGCTGTAGTGACTCTTGTCGAAAGACAGATGACCAGTCAATATCTGGATCCGTCAGCACACTACAGTGTTCAACATTTAAAAAAGTCCTGTTCGAATCCCGACAGTTACTCAAGTGCACGTGACAAATTAGTTGGAAACCTTGCCAGATACTTGCCTATTGAGAACTATTAGCCCGTCCATTAAAGCACTCAGGCGACTCGTTTAACTCATAATCTCTCTCCTCTTCCTCATCACTCTTTACTCATCTCTCTCTCTCTCTCTCTCTCTCTCTCTCTCTCTCTCTCTCTCTTTACACAGGGTTTGACAAGGTTAGGTTAAGGATCCATAGCTTTATTGACAAGCTATTTACAGGTTAGGGATTCCTAACTTTATTGGCAAGCTAAGAGTTGTTGCCTACATCAGCTCATTTGAAAGCATTTTTTTTATGAGACATACAAGTAGGGAACAGGATGAAGTTGGAGCCATCTGTGGCCAGCATTTTCATTAGATCAACTAACTTTATCTCGTTGACATCATTATGCTGTACGAATGTGTTCCTTACTCGGGTCATCCTGGGTATATATCATCTCAAATGGAGTGATGTTCTAGAGAAGGTTACAGCCAGAGTGAAGTTGCTGCTTTCTGCCAGTCTTATGGCATAAAAACTTGTTTCACGCTGTCCTCGAAGTGATCCAAGTGTGGTACTTTGACAATATTGGCCTTGTACATAACAGTAAGGCCACCCACATCCCTCCTGTGTTGAAGGCTCTGCTGAAATGACAGATCTATCCAGGATGGGTCCAGGCGAGAGTTGAGACGTCTTGCTCTGTTCTCTACTCTGTCAAGCAGTCGCAGATGAGAGGGGGGGGGTCAGGCAAACCAAGAAAGTGGAGCATACTCAAGGCGTGAGCGAACTTGGCCTCGTACAGAATCTTGCAATCCCTACTGTCAAGCACATGCGAGATACGGCGAAGTGCTGTAAGCTTCCTGGCTGCCTTGTTTGCAAGATTTACAACATGGTTCTTCATGGTTAGTTTGGAGTCAAATTTCACCCCAAGGATATCAGCTTCTTCTCCAGGTGCCAACACCCTCCCATTCATCCTTACTACTGCACCAGCATTACCATCATGGTGCCTAGAGACGATCATCATTTGCGTTTTCTCAGGTGCAAATGTTACTTGCCATATATTTCCCCAAGCTGATATAGCTGTTAGCTGGTGACTGATGTAGCTTAGAGCAGCTGGCATTTCTTCTCTTGGATAAGTGAATGTCAATGTACAGTCGTCTTCATATGCATGGGATTCTGGGATGAGATGAAGAAGGTCGTTGAAGTAGACATTCCATAACAATGATCCCAGCACGCTTCCTTGTGGAACACTTGCCCCAATAGAATGTCTTGCTGATTCCGTTCCATTGAGAACTACAATTAGAGATCTACCATAAAGGTAATCACTGAGGAGACAGCGTAGAGCCTGCAATTCCCAATGCTTGAAGTTTTGCTAAAAGGCCCTGGTGCCACACCCGGTCGAAAGCACCAGTAATGTCCAGTGCTACCACACAGCTGACTTTGGATCATCCAGTGACTGGTGCCACTTAGATGGAGAAGTTTAACAACAGATCAGCAGCAGAGTAACCTTTCCTGAAGCCATATTGACAATCACAAAGAAGTGAGTGGTAGTCAAAAAACTGTCTTTTGTCTTCAGATTATTGTCTCAAGGATCTTACCAGTGATTGACAGGAGTGACACTGGGTGTAGTTGCTGATTTCTGCTCTTCTCTTCTTTTTGTGAACAGGGACTACATTTGCCTCTTTCCACAGAGAGGGCCTATTACACTGTACTAGGTAGTGCTGAAAGATGCGAGTTAGAGGTGCTGCTAGCTGGTCTGCACATTTTCTCAGCAATCTTGGGCTCAACTTGTCTGGGTCCACAACCTTTTCTTGGTCAAGCGATTTAAGAAGGAAATGCACCTCCTCCTGCCTTATGGTCACCACTGACAGTTTTGACACAGTTCTTGCAGCTATCCAAGGAAGGTCCCTAGGTCCCTTGCTGGATCAGAACTTGCTTTTTTGGTAGCAAAGGTTCGGCAAGAGGCCCCTCTCTGACTACAGTGAGGTGGTCCCATCCTGCGATTTAGAGGGGGGAATGATTCATGAGGCAGATAACCTGCTGTCCGACCGGGGACCCCCAGGTTTTGGACCAACCCTACCTGTGCAGTTTCATTTTGGTCCACCCCCCATTTAGCAATGGCCCACTTTTAACGTCACCCATATGCCACAGGCTTACCTGTCAAGTTCCTTTTATAGGTGGTAGGTGTCCCTTATACCTTCGCCATGTTTTTACTTGCATAGCACCTCTCACAACGAAACCCAAAACCCAAAGGGCTGATTTTTGGGTTTCGTC
This sequence comes from Cherax quadricarinatus, assembly GCF_026875155.1. NCBI lineage: Eukaryota > Metazoa > Arthropoda > Malacostraca > Decapoda > Parastacidae > Cherax > Cherax quadricarinatus. The sequence continues at coordinate 13,264,865 of NC_069412.1, forward strand.
ACACTTTGCCGGTGAGAATGTGTTCTTTTTGTTGATTAAGGAGTGTTTCTGATTTTTTCCTGACTAGGGAACTGAACTTCCCCAGGCGAGGACGACAACCTCAAATTTTTCGACTTAAAGGGGGTGAGGACTGATTACATCGTCTTCAATCTCTACGTTCCTGCCTATTTTCTATTTTAAACTGAAAACCTATTGTAGGCGAAACGTTTCAAAATAAGTTCCTATGGTTTTACCTCCCAAACACTATCAGTTTGGGACGTTAGTGTTCACAAAACTTGTGAAGCCTCCAAATTTTAGAAATGAACCTTTAAATTTTGGCCGAAAAGGGATATTGTAGACTGGCTCCTCAGATGTTCACTTGAGGGGGGGTGTGTAAGGCATGTAAGGTGCCGCCCTTGAGAGGGTGGGATACTGAGGCACTGCGGGGGAGTAGGTCTGGGGTTTTGTAAAAGGGGCACAAAAACCCCCTGCGGGCTGAGATAGGAGTACTGACGGTAACGTTTTTTTAGTGTTCACCAATTCAAGATCCTGCGGGTTTGTTCTGAGAAAGGTACTAAAACAGGGGATCCTTCTGTCAAGTTCCTTTTTCTTCCGAACTGGGCCTCCTGATGCTTTTCCCTTTTAGCATAAAAGCCCTGGTATCTACAGGCAGTTGTTTGGTGTACCCCTTCCCCTGACAGCGAGAGCACTGCCCAGGGGCCCGGGGGGGGACTATGATTGTTGCACCTCCTGTGTTTTGCTATTTTTTTCCTCAGGTTCGCCGCTGGGGCTGTGTTAGTGGGGGGTAGAAAGCTTAATGTCTTCCCCCCCCACGCCCCTTCCAAATCCCCTACCCTGTCCCTCCATTCTGACAGCTGTCCCGCTGTTCGTACTTTGGCGGGAGTAGGGGGTCAGGGATAGTGATAGTTCCCTGATTATTAACGCACCCCAAACTCTGGGGGAAAACTCCGACTCAGAAATTGCCGATAAGCACTGCTGCCAGATGCGGAATAGTGTCGGCAGGTGTGCTGACAGGGTAGGATCAAAAGGGGGGGGTCACTGTCTAGTGGACTGGCAGTGGCTGAAGCAAGATGTCGGTGAGGGGAAATTCCAAATCCAAGGGTTCCTTCGTTCAGGAAGAGGGTTCGTCTTGCAAAAGTGTCCCCCTACTGACCACTTATTCACTTGAGTAGGGTTGCACTGGCCACTACAATAGCTTTAAGGTTTTTCTAATGATTTTAGGAGCTCATAAAGGCTTTTCTGTGATGGGGTTATCTTAGCTTTTTTGACTTTCAACACAGCCCAAGAGGGGAGTCTTTCTTTGGACAGGGGTCCCTGTGGTAGTACTTCTGAACTTCCCCCCGAGCTCCAGGCTTTTACCACTATACCACAATTATGGGTATCCTTCAATTTTCTGAAATTTTTTAACCGGCTGCAACAAAATTCTTCTTCTGGAATGCAATCTGGGTTGGGGGAATTGGAACAAGTAGACCCTTACTTCAAGAAGAATTTTCCTTTTTGGGGAACCCACAAATACTGCAGTAACTACTGGGGACAATAGCCAAATAGCGTAATATTCTTGCTATTTTGCGATGTGAAGTCTCCCAGAGGGGGCTTGTAGGTTTTCAAAAGAGTTTACAGGAAGGGGTGGGTTTCGTAAGGGTGTTTTTTTAACGCGGTGGGGAGTGAGGAAGGGAGGGCAGGCAGTGGGCCGAAAACTGGGAAATGTTTCCCCTTTTCACTATCATTAATAAAAACTGTTTAATCATCCCCCTTTTTTCACTAAAGGAAGATGTTACACAAATCACATGACTTGTACCATCCCCGTTTTTTATAAGCACCAAGCTAGTACATAGCACAAAAGACATATAATATTAGATGCCACTGTGAAGGCAATAGGACGTCACTCCTAAGGTCTGCCGCTCCCCTCACTAACACCAATCTTCACCATGCCACACTTAAAAAAATCACTGAATTGTTATATTCACTTCAATGAAAGATTTGGCTTACTTGTACTAATTATTGTAGGGATACACGCACTGAACGTTTTTGTCCTCACCAACCCCTTAGTTAAATAAAAATTAAGAAAATTTTCAGAGCACACTGTGACACGTCCTCCTCCCTCTCTTCCCCCCCCTCTCTCCCTTTCTCTCCCTTTCCCTCTCCCTTTCTCTCTCCCTTCTCTCTCCCTTTTTCTCTCCCCCTTTTTCCCTCCCTTTTTCTCTCCCCTTTCCCCCTCCCCTCCCTTTCTCCCCTCCCCTCTCCCCCTCCCCCTCCCCCCCCCCCCCTTCCCCCCCTCCCTCCCTCTCTCTTTCCCCCCCCCTCTTTGAGAAAATTTTGGCCTTACCTGTGTGTTTATTAAACTATTATAATGAACACTTAGCTGAAAAATGACAGCAAATCGCACACAGCCGCCCCTGCAGAGAGGTCAGAACTGTCGGTACCATCACAACAGGGGCTGTCAAAATACAAAATTTTTTAAGTATAAATTTCCCCTAGGGGGGGTTAGTCACATATTTCTTCCCAGATGGCTGACGAAATCCTACTTTTTGGACTCAAAAATCCACACCTTACTGCCGATTATGGTTGATTACAAACTCCCTTTGACCAAAAATTGCGCAATCCCCCGACTACAAGAAATTCGTAAAAACCTTTCTCTTTGTAACGTGAGATGGTTTTTTTAACACCTTCGACAGATTCGGTGACTTGAAAAGAAGAATGTCCTTGGATTCCACGTCTTCCATTGTCAGGGAAAACCAAAACTGGTACCTATGTTCCCAAATTTGCTTTATTGTTACAAATGCTCACAAGAGAAGCTGATCACACCCCCTCTTATGTTTTTCGGTTTTTGAGACACTTTTCCACACTAACGCAAGGGGCGTGTTCCCTTTGTTGGTTATCCTGGCGTATGCACTCGTATAGAGAAAAAAGCCCCGGTCGGTCCTGGGACCCCCCACAAAAAAAAAAACCT
>NC_069412.1:13268314-13289672 GCF_026875155.1 Cherax quadricarinatus
TCAGTCTGATTCGGGGCACTTGCGTCTGCGGAAATTAGTTTCTTTGATCACTAATTGGGCGTCTCTGAATTTCATGAGATGATTGGTGGAATTTCGGTGTTGTACACAGACGTTGTTCAAGTTATCGTTCCTACCTGCCTCTTTCCAGTCTATATTTGTCCAACCTATTTTTATGTTACCCAAGTAATAGCTTTTATATCCTTTTACTCATGTACGAATTAATTGCTCTACCACACTGTATTATTTTTGTTACTACTACTACTACTACTACTACTACCACTAGTCTAGGGACTGATTACCTCATTCTCCTCCTGTTCTTCAAGTTTCTCCTATGTATGGACTGATGAAGCCACCCTGCACCTCTCCTTCCGACAGATAGTTCCTGACTATGGAACTGAACTTCTCCAGGCCGAGGGACTGACAACCTCAAATTCTACGACTTTAAGGGTGATGGACTGATTACATCGTCTTCACATCTCTACTGTTCCTGCCTACTTTCTGTATTCGACTGAAGAAGCCTACTGTGTAGGCGAAACGTTTCGGAATAAAGTTGTCTAACTGTTGCATATGTGTCTTACCTAACAACCTGTCGGTATTGTATACCATTTTGATGTTCATACCCAAGAGTTGCACATGTGTCTAATTTATCAACATGTCGGTTCTCTGAACCATTCATCTACAAACCTGTCAGACACTGCAACTTCTTGGGATCTTAATACTTAGGAATTCTTCGCTTGCCTAATTCTTGGGCACAACCTACTTCCACATTGAACAAATGTGACACTACCTATGACTGCTACACCTCTCCTGCCATACGGTTTATAAGCTGCTTCTCCGCTCATCTGCCGTATTCTAAGAACATAAGAATGTAGGAACACTGCAGAAGGCCTACTGGCCCATACGAGGCAGGTCCTTATCAAAACGACATCTACCCAAAGCTACTCAAGAAACAACTCCCGCACCTCCCAACACCAATCAAACCCAGCCCCTCCCACTCATATATTTGTCCAGTCTCTTCTTAAAGCTACCCAAGGTCCTAGCCTCTATCACCCCACTGGGAAGACTGTTCCACGCATCTACAACTCTGTTAGAAAACCAGTACTTACCTATGTCCTTTCTAAATCTAAACTTATCCAACTTAAATCCATTATTCCTGGTTCTTACCTGGTTCGACACCCTCAGTACTTTATTAATGTCTCCCTTGTTCATGCCCGTCATCCACTTATACACTTCAATGATATCTCCCCTCGCCCGGCTTCCTTCCTTGGCTGACAGAGTAAGATACATTAACGCTTGCAAAGTGGCCACGATTCTGCACAGGCAGCAAGGTACCCCACTAAGGAGACGGATATTGACAACCATGTCACAAGATCCCACACTCTTCACAGACTACTCCTGGATTCGTTCGTTTTGTGCTGCTGGGCGGAAGCTGCTGCCTATACAACTACTCCTTGAGAAGAGTTGTGACCTTCCTGTTGCTGGGTACCATCCACCACCTCCCTGGCGCCCAGATCCAGCCGATGTTTGCATCATGCAGCTACCCATCTCTAAACGTCTCTGCAGTCAAGACACTCTCAGCAATCATGCTGAGACAAGCATGGCACTGGCAGAGGGAGGCTCATGTGCAGTGTATTTCACAGATGGTTCTGTCGACCCTGACAGGAAGAGAGCAGAGGGACTGACCCAATGGCACACAACAACCGACCCCCCGCCCAATGCCGATCCTTAACTGATTTTGGTGGCATTCAGCAGGAGCAACCCTCAATCCCCCGCCCTGTAACTTTATTCCCACGTTTTCAATCAATGCCTCTCCCATCCTACCACGGACAAGTTCATATCACTGATTGGCAAAATACACCTTGTTTTTTGTTTTTAATTCCCCCATGTGTAATCTTTCAAAAAACCCCCTTGGCAACCAAAAAACCCCCCCCCCCTCTCCCCCCCCCCCCCCCCCCCCCCCCCCCCCCCCCCCCCCCCCCCCCCCCCCCCCCCCCCCCCCCCCCCCCCCCCCCCCCCCCCCAAAAAAAAAACAAAAAAAACCCCCCCCCCCCCCCCCCCCCCCCCCCCCCCCCCCCCCCCCCCCTGGCATTTTGGACAGAAAAACCTTGGGACAAGCTTTTCAAGTTGCCTCTCACTATATACTACTACTACTACTACCCTGCCCCTCTCCTTCCGACAGATTTAAGTCCCCGCATGCGCTTAATTTCGGAATAAAGTTTCTAACTGTTCATATTGTCTTACCAAAAACCTTCGGTTTTGAAACCATTTTGTTTTTCTCTCTCTTTCTTTGGAAAGCCATCCTCAACCATGCTAGAATTTTTCCCTCTATCCCCATGACTCCCTTTTTTTAAGAGTCTCTTGTGGGTACTCTGTCGAAGGCTTTACTAAAATCCAAATAAACAATACATATTCCTTATCACTGAAACTGCCTCAAATGTTCTACTGAAAAAACGTCATAAGTTTGCAGCGGGAACGACCTCTGGGAAATCCATGCTGGGGTTATTTATAAAGTTATGCTCTTCAAGGTGACTTCTGAAAAAGTCACTAAAATTGATTCAATAATTTCCCCCACTATAGATGTCAGGCTTATTGGACGGTAATTTAAAAGAGTGGATTTATCCCCATTTGAATATGGGAAACCACATTACCCATTTCCACATCTCTGACAACACTGGTAAGGATGGACGCTTTGAATACACTCGTTAATGGCGACTAATCTCCATTTTGATTCCTTAATACCCTGAAAACAACTCATCGGGCCCCGGGGGATTATTTTTTTTCAGTTTTTTTCATCTGTTTAATAACCGCCCTCGTGACAGTAATTTATTTAACTTAAAATTTCATCGGGAAACTAAAAAATTGTTAATTACGGAACTCATTTACATTTTCCCTGGAAAAACGAAAAAAAAATAGTCATTAAATAAGGAACACATTTCCAGTTCATTACCGTCAGCTGTCCTTTCCCAGTTTTCAGAGTCCTATTTTTTCCTTCCCCTTCGTCCTAACATTGAAAAACCCCTTTTGGATTAGTTTTTGTTTTCATTAGCGACTCTAATTTCATAGTCACGTTTAGCCTTTCACGCCTTTTTTACTTCTCTTTTTTCTGAACATATTGGTCATAAGGTTAACCTCTCCTCTTCTGATGCCCTATAAATTCCCCTTTTCTCCCCTAATAGATGCTTTTAAACCCCCTGTAACCCATTTTGGGATCGTTATTATTAGACCTAATTTCTCTCTGGGGGAAAGTATAACTCTGGGGGACTGTGTACATTATTAAGAAAACAATCATAAAAGCAGATCCCTTCATATTCAAAGTTTATTATCGTCAATAAAATCATTAAATAACCCCAATCTTAGACAGATTTCCCTAAGTCCATTAAATCGGGAGAACGAAAATAAGGGGTTTTTTTTGTATTATCATTATTTTTCTTCCCAATTAATGCTGAAGGGGATGGATTTGTGATCCTTGCGCCAGTCTTCAGGATCCCAGATTATTCACTAGTGTTTTTTATTTGACAAGACTAGGGCAGCAAATTTTACCCCTGGAGGTTTTTAAAAATCTTTTTTCAAAAACAGTCCTGAACTGTTTTCCCTGAAGTCACTGGACCTAATTACCTGTCAAATAAACCCCGTCAAATTTTGGGTAAAGTTTAAAAACCCCTACTATGATACGTTACTGTGTCCAGAACCCTAACAATTTCGTCCCAAAGAAATCTCCCTCTATCGTGATCCAAGCCTGGAGGCGGGTTTTTACACCCAGAATTATTTTTTTTTGACCCTCCCCAACTCTACCCAAACAGACTCTGTTCTGCTCCATCTATTTTTTAACTTTTTTTATGCAACAAATTTTTTTTTTTTTCTCGAACATACAAGCAACTCCTCCCCCTTCCCCTTACATCTTCCAATTGAATAAAAATCCCCGAATTTTTCATCACATCATATTCCCACTCTTTAAATATACCACGTTTCAGTTAATGCAAGATATCAAAGTTCCCACACAGCACCAAAAGTAGTTCAAATTTATTTTTTGCATTCTATGTTAGCATAAAATACATCAATGTTTTTTCTTCTGCCATTTTTCCTTTCATTTTGTTTTTTCACAATTTCTGAAATTATCATTACCCAGAGTTACCCAGAAGTTACTATTAAAATTCCTTTAAAATCAGAGCATAAGTCAAATATCCCTACTCATTATTTAAACATTTCTAAACCCATACCTCAACTAATCCTAGTTTAAGTCCAACAACCCCCTCAAGGTTAGCAAGAAAACCCCACCTCCCTGGATAAATAACCCCATCCCTGGCATACATTCATTTTGGCCCTAGAATTGTCCATTGTCAATGAATGGTACGCATTCCTTTCAGTGTTTATCCACCAACAATTAATACCCAAATTTCTCTGGGCAACCCCTTCATTACCCAAAACCCCTTTTTGGCAAAATACCACATATAACAGGGGGCCCCCCCTTTTTCCTAATCATGTCTATAGCTGTCCTGAACTTTCTAACTAAAACCTCACCTTTTTTACCTTGCCTTCATCATTTCCTCCAGCACTGAGGCAAATAATAGGTATCCCTTACCGTTCAGAGTTTCAAGCCCCGGGTAACAATGTCCTCCATCCCAGCCCCAGGAAAGCATCCCTTTGTCTCCTACTCCTGTCCTTCAAGCAAATGCCCTATCAGTAAAAAACCTGGCTATCCCCAACAAAAACAATATTTTTACCTTCCTTGTCGTTTGTCGTGACGATCCAGTAGTAGGAGTCACATTCGTCGCGTAGCACCGAGAATGCGTTGGAGGTTTCACGGGAGTTTCCACAGCAGTCCCTTTCTTCTTCATCGTTTCTGCTTTCCATTCGTCTTCTTGATCGTCAACTTCGTCGTCCCTGCTGTCCCGCACTGACCACGATCCCTTCTTGACCTGGAGGACTGAAACCAGGAGGACTCTACGAATCCTCTTGTTTTCCTCGGTCAATCGCCGTATCTCCATCTTCCTGCCTTCAATTCCTTTTTCCCTTTTTTAAGTTGCTGGAAAAGTTGCTCGATGGAGGGCATCTTGGTTTCAGGTCCAGGAGCAAACAAGACACTTCTTCACAGCGTTTAAGTACAGGTCAGCACCAAAAGTACAGGTCACCACTCCAAGAGCCACACAAACAGGTCTTCACAGGAGTAAGTACACGTCACCACTGTCACAGAGCTAAGTACACGTCACCCACGGGGCTAAGTACACTTCCATCAAGATTGATGGACTGAAACACATCGACTCAAGATTGAGGGACTGTTACCTCATTCTCCTCTGTTCCTTCAAGTTTCTCTATGTATGGAATGATGAAGCCACGTGTGGCGAAACGTTTCCTCAATAAAAAGATACCAAAGAGTTGCCACATGTGTCTAATTTATCAAACATGTCGGTTCTCTGAACCATTCATTACAAATCGAAATGGTACCCTCACTAGTATTGCAAACCTCACTCAGAGCCTTTATATACCTCTGAGTCCATGTATTGTTTGTTAATGGCTTGATAAAGCTCCTGGAGAGCGAAACGTTGCCACAATAAAAATGTCACATTTAGTTGCCACTTGTGTCCTTTTACTTAATCCAGTGGCTGGACTGGATGGACGAAACGTTACGATAGGGATGCCCGGGTGTTGCGCATGGTTATTTCATCTTGTCGGTATTATATACCATTCTTGTACTACTACTACTACCACCACCTCTTCCTGCCTATATATTGCCGTCATGCTCCACTTCTGGTTAGTGTGACTTTGTCAATGGTCCAAGTCGGACCGAAACGTCGTCGTAAGCTTCACTCTTTTATGTGCGGGTTATTTGTGTATAGAGACAGGATGTTCCAAAGATGGGACACAGCAACAAGGGGTCACAGTTGGAAGTTGCAGACTCCGATGAGTCACAGGAATGTTAGGAAGTATTTCTTCAGTCATTGAGTTCTCAGGAAGTGGAATAGCCTGGAGGGTGGTGTAGTGGATTCTGGATCCATACAAAGCTTTATTAAGAGGTACGACAAGCCTCAGGGAACAGGGAGAGAGTGGACCTAGTAGCGACCACAGACAGGCGGCGCCAGGAGCTGTGAATCGACCCCAGCAACCACAATTAGGTGAACACTATTACGTGAGTTCACACACACACACACACACACACACACACACACACACACACACACACACACACACACACACACACACACACACACACACACACACACACTCATTCAGTAAGTATTAGTGTTGTAATAAAGTTGGTAGAATTACCGACAATATGTAAAGTAAAAGGACACAAGAGCAACTAATGTGACATTTTTTTGTGGCAACGTTTCGCTTTCAAGGAGCTTTATCAAGCCATTACAAACAATACATGGACACAGAGGGTATATATAGGCTCAGAGTGAGGTGCAATACTAGTGGTAGTAGTAGTAGTAGTGACAAAAGTTGTAGTGGTAGTAGTAATACAATATGGTAGAGCAATTAATTCGTACATGAGTAAAAGGATATAAAAGCTATTACTTGGGTAACAAAATTAGGTTGGACAAATATAGACTGGATAGAGGCAGCCTGTTTCAGTGTTCACTCTCTGTAATGTGCTTTGTGTAGTATAACAGGAGATACTATGTGATGGCAGGGTTTACTGTTTTCAGGAGAATTCTTGCTAAGACTTCAGAGATGGTGAAGCTGCCGTTGTTTTGTTTAATTGTATTCGAAGGGCAATATAAACACAAATGCAGTATAATGTGATCCTTTATTGACTACGTTTCGCCCACACAGTGGGCTTTTTCAAGTCACAAACAGAACTACCTGGGGTGGAAGGAACGCTGCATCTGATGATGTACCGAGTGGGGTTATAGAGTCTAAAAGCTTGGGTAGCTTAGAAAGGAGATTGGATAAGTTTGTGAGCAGACCTTCTACAGTGTTCTTATGTGGGATAGCGATGAAGAAGTTTCTTGGCAAGTGGTTCAGCTATGTTATAGAAGCCACTATTCTGGTTGAAGTTGTCGGATATAGAAATAAGTGATGATTCCAGGATTCTTCGGTATTGAGTGTTGTCTTCTGTGGCGATAAGTCTTGAGTTTCTGTAGTTTATCAAGTGGTTGTGTGAATTACGGTGTTGTACGCAGGCATTCCTTGTGTCGTCAGACCTGCTTGCGTATTGGTGTTCTGAAATACGTGTTTGGAGGTCCCTTGATGTTTCGCCCACGTATAACTTGTAATAAAGTTGGTAGAATTACCGACAATATGTAAAGTAAAAGGACACAAGTGCAACTAATGTGACATTTATTGTGGCAACGTTTCGCTCTCCAGGAGCTTTATCAAGCCATTACCGTAATGGCTTGATAAAGCTCCTGGAGAGCGAAACGTTGCCACAATAAATGTCACATTAGTTGCACTTGTGTCCTTTTACTTTACACGTATAACTTGTTGCAGTCATTACAAGGGATTATGTATACCCCTGCAGAGGATGGAGGCTTGTCCTGCCTACTACTTGTGATGTCCTTGATGGTCGTGGTTGTGGAGGTAGATACTTGGAATGATGTTTTGGCAAAGATGTTGGAAACATGTTTGGCAATGGAGTTGGTGGGAAGGACTATGTATCTCTTCTCGGCAGTGTCTTCTCTGGGTGTGTTGAAGATGTTTAATGCTCGCCGTCTGCAGTCTCTGATGAAGTGACGAGGATAGTGGAGTTTAGAAAATATTTGTTCAATTATAGTGCATTCTTCCTCAAGGAACTCGTTGCTGCAGATTCTGTGTGCACGCAGGAAGAAGCCTATAATTACACCACGTTTGGTTTTGGTGTCGTGGTGAGAGTAGAAGTGGAGAAGATCGTTTTGGTTGGTGGGTTTTCGATAGACTTTAAAACGAAGTTCGTGGTCAGCTTTGCAGAGCAGGACATCAAGGAAAGGAAGAGTGTTGTCGACTTCTTCTTCAAGTGTGAACTGGATTGAAGGTTCGACCTGGTTGAGCTTGTCTTGGAGAGCTTGAACGTTGAAGCGTTTAGGAGTTATGAGGAGAATGTCGTCAACATAACGGAGCCAGGTGACAGACGAAGGAATAATGGTGGAGAAACGTTCGGCTTCTAGATGTTCCATGTATAGGTTCGCCAGGACTGCACTGAGTGGCGAACCCATGGGTAGTCCAAAAGTCTGCTGAAAGAGGTGATTTTCGAAAGAGAAACACGTAAAGCCAACACATAGTTCAACAAGGTCGATGAAATCGCTGGCTGGAATGGGAAGATCAAGTGAATCGTCAATTTTCCTGCGCAAGAGATCGATGGCTTGTGTAGTAGGTACTTTGGTGAATAGGGAAGTCACGTCAAGGCTGGAAAGTTTCTTGTTCCTGATGTTGATGTTGCGAATGCGATTGAGAAGATCACCCGAGTGTTTGAGATGTGCTGGACTGATAGTGCCCAAGAGTTTAGAGAGGTGTTTGGCGAGAATTCCAATTGTATTCGAAACAGCGATCAGTGCTGATTCGAGGCACTTGCGTCTACGGAAGTTAGTTTCTTTGATCACTAATTGGCGTCCCTGAATTTCATGAGATGATTGGTGGAATTTCGGTGTTGTACACAGGCGTTCTTCAAGTTATCGTTCCTACATGCGTAAATGTGTTCAATGAGGCGGGTGTCGAGGTTTCTTGCTGTTTCACCTACGTAAATCTTGTCACAGCCTCCAGAGGGTATAGTGTAAACTCCTGCGTTGACTGGTTCGTAGTGCTTTGATTTTGTCCTGGTTAGATCCTTTATTGAAGTGCTAGAAGCGATGGCGACTCTGGTGTTAGCTTGTAAAAGTACTTTAGAAACGTTCAGTGCAACCTGGCTGTTGGGAAGAATTATAACTTTGTTGAACATTAAAATGGTATAAAATACCGACAGGTTGTTAGGTAAGACACATATGCAACAGTTAGGTATCTTTATTTCGAAACGTTTCGCCTACACAGTAGGCTTCTTCAGTCGAGTACAGAAAAGTTGAAAGAAGCAGAAGATACTTGAAGACGATGTAATCAGTCCATCAACCTTAAAGTTTTGAGGTGGTCAGTCCCTCAGTCTGGAGAAGAGCATTGTTCCATAGTATGAAACAATATGGAGATGAAGTGATAGGATGGAGCCTTATATAGCGCCAGGAGGTGAGACGTAGGTCACTAGAAGAGGTAAGAACGCAGATGTTGTGAGGTCAGGTCCCTCTCAAATCCAGCCGTTCTCACTAGTAAAGGTTGTCGAAGTTGATTGCAGGTCTGTACCAAGATACCTCAAAACTTTAAGGGTGATGGACTGATTACATCGTCTTCAAGTATCTTCTGCTTCTATCAACTTTTCTGTTCTGGACTGAAGAAGCCTACTGTGTAGGCGAAACGTTTCGAAATAAAGATACCTAACTGTTGCATATGTGTCTTACCTAACAACCTGTCGGTATTTTATACCATTTTAATGTTCAATCTGTCAGACACTGCAACACAAGGGTATCTTGGTACAGACCTGCAATCAACTTCGACAACCTCTACTAGTGAGAACGGCTGGATTTGAGAGGGAACTGACCTCCCATCATCTGCGTTCTAGTGACCTACGTCTCACCTCCTGGCTCTATATAAGGCTCCATCATGTCACTTCATCTCCATATTGTTTCATACTATTGAACAATGCTCTTCTCCAGACTGAGGGACTGACCACATCAAAACTTTAAGGGTGATGGACTGATTACATCGTCTTCAAGTATCTTCTGCTTCTATCAACTTTTCTGTACTCGTCTGAAGAAGCCTACTGTGTAGGCGAAACGTTTCGAAATAAAGATACCTAACTGTTGCATATGTGTTTTACCTTATAACTTTGTTGGGAGTGGTGTTGGTGCGTGGAGAATTAATGATCTGAAGAGCTCTTTTCTTGCAGTCTTTGATGAAAAAGGAAGGAAAATGTAACTCAGTGAAGGTTTGGTGAATATATGTACATTCTTCGTCAAGAAACTCAGGACTACAAATTCGGTATGCTCTTAGGAAAATCCCGATGATGATGCCTCTTTTGATCTTGGTATCTTAACTGGAATAGAAGTGTGTGAGATCGTTTTTATTGGTAGGTTTCCGATAAACTTGAAATCTTAGGTTGTCTACTTTGTGAATGAGGACGTCGAGGAAAGGCAGCTTGTCATTGGACTCTTCTTCTAGTGTAAACTGGGTCGCCGGTTCAACTGCGTTGAGCCTTGCCTGAAGATTCCGTACGTCAAAACGTTTGGGAGTTATTACGAGGACGTCGTCCACGTAACGTAACCAAGTGACGCTTGAAGGGATGATGTTGGCGAAGTGTTCGGACTCTAGGTGTTCCATGTACAAGTGCCGTCCTAGCCAACTTATTGGCCGTAATATACTTTATCGCAAATTTTACAAGGAATCTTAGACACATCCATCAGCATTTTGGGGGGAATTCTTTATCAAAAGTTTTTTTTACTGTATCAAGATTTTTAAATACAACTTTAATATTAAAAATCTTAAGAAGAGAAGGCATACCAACCAAGTTTTCAAGATAGAGTTAAACTGTCTGTTTTCTCATCAATGTTTTTGAGAGCTTTACGAATTTGTAGTCCAGAGTTCATAGATGAGGAAATATCCAAAATTTATGAAATAGGTAATGATTTGAAATACCCGAGAAATGTAATTGATAAATCTTTTAAAGTTGCTAGAAATACCTTTTACAATCCAAAAAGGGACAATCAGCCTTATTCAACTAAAAATATGTTGGTTCTCCCTTACCATGAAAACTTGGTTCATATGCCTTCTCTTCTTAAGACATTTAATATTAAAGTTGTATTCAAAAATCTTGATACAGTAAAAAAAACTTTTGATAAAGAATTCCCCCAAAATGCTGATGGATGTGTCTGTAAGATTCCTTGTAAAATTTGCGATAAAGTTTAGTACGGTCACACTGGTAAAAATCTCGAACTAAGATTAAAACAACATAAATATAGCATTAGAACTGGACAAGATTCCAACGCTCTATTTATTCATGTAAGAGATTTTAACCATCCAGCTGAATTTCAAAAATTTGAGAACGTAGTATCAAGCAAGTCCATGGTCAATAGGAATATAATTGAATCTTGTTTCATAAAAAGCAGTTTTGACAATAATATGAATATTTCTTTTGGTTTATATAAATTAGATCCATTTATAATTAATAGAATTTGGGAAGAATTTAATAATACATTGGACAAATAATATTTTTTTAAATTTCTTATTTCTTGGGTAGAACAGTTTGTTGGTGGGTTGTATGAAGGACCTGTCTAGTTCGGCCGGCGGGCATGCTGTCTCGCGTCAGGTGTTTCGTTGTTGCGGGATCTGATAGTGAGGTGTGGGCTACCCCTTTATATACCTTCCTTTGATGCTTTACTTTCATTGTTCCTTGATAATGTGAGTAGCCACGAAAGCGCTTGGAACTTCTCTATTCTTTCACAGTGGTTGTTTTGCATATTCTGAAATCACCTGTTTACTGCATATATATATATATATATATATATATATAATATATATATATATATATATATATATATATATATATATAAATATATATATATATATATATATATACCAAACAGCAGGAGGTCAGGATTCGACCCTGCGACACATTGTCTAGCCTCAAGAGACCATACAATGTACACATCATCTTATTCACTCAGCCATCGGTCCTGACAAACAATATAAGCCTAGCAAACTAGGCTTGTTTCATGTTGCGAGGACACTGGTGGCAGTGGTATGCTCAACAACATGTAACAAGCCATGATTTTTGCAAAATTATTGCATGTACAAATTTTGCTTGCCATATTCGGCAAGAAGAACATTGCTATTTAAGCCAAAATCGCAAGGTTTACCTATTCAGCACGACATATATATATATATATATATATATATATATATATATATATATATATATATATATATATATATATATATATATATGTATATATATTTATATATAATATAGGGAAGTACCACCTCTATAGCTGAATTGGGGACCCTCATCCTCAGAGAAGACAATAACATACCACAGGGAAAACTCAAGGTTCTCCTCGGACCTAGGGTAACCAATATTTTTTACGTACTGGACGACTATGCTAAAAACATCAGGCACCCATTCAAAACAAAAGATCTGCCTTGTTTAGAGCACAATGTAAAATTCTGATGAAATATTACGAACTTATCTGAATTGCAACTATAAATTATTTTACCTATTTGTCCTTCTTTTATTTAAAGTTAATGAACTATTATCTAATACTAGTCATAACATAAGGCTAATTTGTAAAATATATAATTGACTCTCATATGATGATAATAATAATAATAACCATAATTACTGCAATAATTTTTATTTCTGCAACCATTTTATATATTTGATATTAATAATAAACTATATAAAAAGCTCCTAGTTATGAAGAATATTCTGGTAACTTAAGTGAGTCCTCTCTCAGGATGCGACCCTCAACAGTCGGCTAACACACAGGTGAACATAGACCGCAAGTGTAAGGAAACATACGTAATTTATCACCCGTGCATCCCTTATACCAAAATAATTTTTTTTTCGTTAACTTTAGAATTAAAGTTACATCAGTAGCCAGCTGTGCAATGGAACTAGCAAATAATAAAAAAACTATTTTACATCACCAAACTATTTGTATTTGCACTTGATATAGTGGAAGTCGAGGTCCGACTTTATATCCATCCATCTTGCCTGAGGTAACGCGTCGTACAGTCATCAAAGAACAGAAATGTTGGAGCAATTTTATTTTGACCACAAAAACATCACAGGGACGCTTTGGCAGCATAACATCAAAACGTTTAGAGAAAAGGACCCATTTCTGGTCATACTATTGCTGCCTCAGTTATTCTGAAAGATATTTATTGTGAAGTGTGATGTGATTATTGTGGAGCAACTGATGTGGTAATTATGGAGTTCGGGAATTAGTTATTTTGAAATCAGTAACGTGGATATTGTAGAGTTTGTGATGTAATTATTGTGTTGTTGGTTTTGTGGTTATTGTACAGTATGCGATACGGTTATTGTGTTTTGTGTTGGGGTTATAGTACTACGTGTGATGTGGTTATAGTACCATGTGTAATGTGGTTATCGTATCGTGCGTGATACAGTGTGTGATGTGGTTATTGTATAGTGTGTAATGTGGTTATTGTGGAGTATGTGATGTAGAAATTGTGGAATGTGATAATTTTTGTGGAATATGTGATCCAATTATTGTGAAGTGTGTGATGTGGATATTGTAGAGTTTGTGATGTGGATATTGTTGAGTGTGTGATGTGGTTATTGTTTAGTGTGTGATGTGTTTATTGTGGAGCTTGTGATGTGGTTATTTTGGAGTGTGTGACGTGGTTATTGTGGAGTGTGATCTGGCTATTATGGAGTGTGTGATTTGCTTATTGTGGAGTGTGTGATGTGGTTATTGTGGAGTGTGTGATGTGGTTATTGTGGATTGTCTGATGTGTTTATTGTGGAGCTTGTGATGTGATTATTTTGGAGTGTGAGAGGTGGTTACTATGCAGTGTGATGTGATTATTATGCAGTGTGATATGGTTATTATGAAGTGTGTGATGTGCTTATTGTGTAGTGTGTAATGTAGCTGTTGTTATCTGTGTGATGTAGTTTTTGTGTTTTGTGTAATATGTTTGCCGTGAAGTGTTTGAACTTTCTACTGTTTCTTTCCTGGCATGAACATCACAGTATTTCTCGTAGTCAGTGCTTCTCACCTTTCCTTTGTTCTCCTTCACTACACACTCACACTTTTCCACCTAGCCTAGCGTTCACATTTTTCCTCTTCACTAGATTCTTAAAATGTTCCTCCTGGCCTAGTCCCAATACTGTTCCTCCTGGGCTGACTCTCACTCTGTTACTCCTAGTCTAACTGTTACACTGTTCCAACTGGAATTACTCTCGCATTCGGTTCCTCCTTACCTGACACTCTCCTTGATTCTCCTGGCCTGATTCTTACGTTGATTCCTTTTCCTCATCAGATTCCCAAAGAATTCAGAAAGATTCTCACTCGCTCCAAACAAAGTTCGAAACTCGGATTCCTTCTATACCCTAACCGGCACATATCTGTGGCCTTCTGAAGACTCACAGATCCACTTGTTCCTTTTAGCTCATTGCGCCCGGAATCGGCAGTGTTCCCAGTGACTGGCGGGTTACTAGACGGACAATTCTCCAAACTGTTGTATACCTTGAACAACTCTCTTTTCCGCGACTCAGGGAAATTTCTTTCCATACTCAAAATATAAAAACATCTACTAATTATGTTGTTGCGTCCCTCTTTACTCGGGTCCCCAATGGCCAGGATATTTCCAATCCCTATAACTCCACCTAAAACCTTTTGATTCCACACCAAACTTGATATTATGAACCTGATGACCTCTACAGCCAGAAATATGGGTTCGCCCATCACTGCTGTCTTGGACAATATTTACTTCGAAAATCTGAAGAGACACTGCTTCATGAACATCATCCAACATCTCATTTGATTGAGATATGTTAATGATGTCTTCGTCATTGTCTCTGGGAATTGTAATTTTCAACAGTGTCAGGAGGTACTTAACTCAGCAAAACGTACCATAATGTTTATTCTCGAGGAAGACAACCATGGCTCATTTTCCTTTCATAACATTTTCCTCATCTAGGAAAGAAACACTCAAACACAGGACATAAAAAATCACAAATAATATTTACTTGACCCACCGTTTTTCTCATCACTGATCCAAGACTAAACGAAAAGCCATCATATAATTTTTCCTCCATGCAATCAGAGTTTGTAATGAAGAACTTAAGGAGGAAAGAAAATACATTATGGTTACCTCCAGCTCCCTCATGTTGCAACTTTACTGTATATAACCCCCACGTGCAAAGGAAAGCCTTGCTACTACTAAGAAAACGTCCAATATTAATCATTGCCTTCTTCCCACAGAAAAAATTGCTTCTGGTATAACCCACATCTTCCATAAAACGTACATAATATTGCTGTTATAACCAGCAAAATCATGAAGGACAGCAACATGCCTCATGGACCCGTGAGTAGTACTGTTGCAGGGGTTAACAGAAGTCCAGGTGGGGGATGGATTTGAGGATGATATCAGCAATGCGTTTGTCATTCATTGCAGTCTGCACTCATGCATTATGGACTAAGGAGCAGTACCATAGTTTCATTGGCAGAAACTCAAAAATAAACAAAAGATTCTGGTCTGGAAGATACCATGCTTAGTTTAATTAACACTATACAACATAGTATGGGAATGTACACATTGGCAGGTCCCATTGCTCACATTGTTCACACTTAAAAATTAAAAAAAAAATATTCCTAACCTATCCACCACCTCCCCACTCATTGGCACCTATGTACGATTACTGCTTAACTTGTGTCTCTCCTAATGATCTTGTTACCTAACTTGTGACCTCTACCAGCAGAGCTTGACCTAAGGGTACCTTTTTGTCTTATACATGGTTATTTTCAGTCCTGGCTGAAGTGTCGTAATGAAAGTTTTTCTGCAAATATTGGCACTTTATTAGTCCAATGTACCCTTTAGCCTGACTGATAATCCTGATTCCCTAATGTCCCTGATTGTCACACAGTTCCTGATGTTTCTAGCTGACTTGTACTGTTCTTCTTGGCCAAACTCCCACACTGTTCCTCCTCATCTGACTAACACTCTTCCTCCTTATAACTCTGTAGTGCAGCGTCTCGCATGACTCTCACACTGTTTTCCCCGTCCTCCTAGCCTGAAGACATGTTCTCCTAGCTGCTCGCATTGTTCCTCCTAGCCTGACTCCCACGCTGTTCCTCCTAGCCTGACTTGCACACTGTTCCTCCTAGCCTGACTTGCACACTGTTCCTCCTAGCCTGACTCGCACACTGTATCCTCCTAGCCCTACTTCACACTGCTCCTCCTGCCTGACTCGCACACTGTTCCTCCTAGCCTGACTTCCATTGCTCCTCAGCTGACTTCACGCTGTTCCTCCTAGCTGACTCCTCGCTGTTCCTCCTGCCTGACTTGCACACTGTTCCTCCTAGCCGACTCGCACTTCTCTAGTCTGACTCGCACACTGTTTTCCTAGCCCCTCACTCACACATGTTGCTCCTGTCCCTCCTCGCACACTGTTCCTCCTGTCCTCACTGACACTGTTCCTCCTTCCCTCATGCACACTGTTCTCCTGCCTGCTCCTCTGCCCTCCTCACACTGTTCCTCTTACCCCTCACTTGCACACTGTCTTCCTACCCTCTCTCGCACATTGTTGCTCCTGCCCTCGCTCGCATACTGTTCCTCCTACTCCTCACTTGCACACTGTTCCTCCTGCCCTCACTCGCTACACGTTCTCTGCCTCACTCGCACACTGTTCTCTCCCTCACTCGCACATGTTCCTCCTGCCCCTCACTCGCACACTGTTCCTCCTACCCCTCACTTGCACACTGTACTTCCTGCCCTTTCTCGCACATTGTTGCTCTTGCCCCTCGCACTGTTCCTCCTGCCCCTCACTCGCACATTGCTCCTGCTACCTCTCACTCGCACACTCTTCCTCCTTCCCCTCACTTGCACACTGTTCCTCCTGCCCCTCACTCGCACACTGTTCCTCCTACCCCTCACTTGCACACTGTTCCTCCTGCCCCTCACTTGCACACTGTACTTCCTGCCCTTTCTCGCACATTGTTGCTCTTGCCCCTCGCACTGTTCCTCCTGCCCCTCACTCGCAACCCTTGCTCCTGCTACCTCTCACTCGCACACTCTTCCTCCTACCCCTCACTTGCACACTGTTCCTCCTGCCTCTCACTTGCACACTGTCTTCCTCCCTTCCCCATCTCTTGCCCTGCACACTGTTCCTCCTTCCCATCACTCGCACATTGTTCCTGCTACCCCTCACTCGCACACTGTTATTCCTACCCCTCGTACACTGTTCCTCCTGCCCCTCACTCACACACTGTTCCTCCTACCCCCCCACATGCACCACTGCACACTCCTGCCCCTCACTGCACACTGTTCCTCCTACCCCTCACTCGCACACAGTTCCTCCTGCCCCTCACTCGCACACTGTTCCTCCTACCCCTCACTTGCACACTGTTCCTCCTGCCCCTCACTTGCACACTGTTCCTCCTACCCCTCACTCGCACACTGTTCCTCCTGCCCCTCACTCGCACACTTTCCTCCTACCCCTCACTTGCACACTGTTCCTCCTGCCCTCACTCGCACACTGTTCCTCCTACCCCTCACTCTGCACATTATCCTCCTGCCCTCACTCGCACACTGTTCCTCCTGCCCCTCACTTGCACACTGTTCCTCCTGCCCCTCACTAGCACACTGTTCTTCCTACCCTCTCTCTCACATTGTTCCTCCTGTCCCTCACTCGCACACTGTTCTTCCTACCCTCTCTCTCACATTGTTGCTCCTGCCCTCCACTTCCACTGTTCCTCCTGCCCTCACTAATGTTCTTCCTACCCTCTCTCTCACATTGTTGCTCCTGCCCCCCACTTGCACACTGTTCCTCCTGCCCCTCATTGTTCTTCCTACCCTCTCTCTCACATTGTTGCTCCTGCCCCCTCCCTTGCACACTGTTCCTCCTGCCCCCTCATTGTTCTTCCTACCCTCTCTCTCACATTGTTGCTCCTGCCCCTCACTTGCACACTGTTCCTCGTACCGTCTCTCGTACATTGTTGCTCCAGTTCCTCTGACCTGATTCTCACACTGTTTCTTCTGACCTGTCTCTCACACTGTCCATCCTGTTCCTTCTGGCTTGTCATTTACACTGCTCTTCCTGGTCCTACTCTCGCACTCATCTTCCAGCCCTGACTCTTGCACTCTTCCCACTGTTCCTCCTGGTCCATCGTTCACACTGTTCACCCTGTCCTGACTCGGATACTGTTTTTGAAGGACTACATTTCACACTGTTCTTCCTGGCCTGACTCTTACTCTGTTCTTCCTAGTCTGACTCTCGTACTATTCCTCTTTGCCATGCTCTCACACTGTCTCCGCTGGCCTTACTCTCTCACTGTCTCCGCTGGCCTTACTCTCTCACTGTCTCCGCTGGCCTTACTCTCTCACTGTCTCCGCTGGCCTTACTCTCTCACTGTCTCCGCTGGCCTTACTCTCTCACTGTCTCCGCTGGCCTTACTCTCTCACTGTCTCCGCTGGCCTTACTCTCTCAGTGTTCCTCCTGACCCCTGACTCCTGGACTACCTCTCACTTCTCCGCGGCCTACCTCACACTGTCTCCCGTTTTCTCACTCTTGCTTCCTCTTGTCCCGAGCTTACTCTTTCAGTTCCTGCGCCTGAACCTTCTTCCATAATTCTTTTTAATTTGGTATCTTCCCAGCCTATACAGTTCTGCCTAACTATCTAACTTTTCAATTGTTCTTTCTGACCTGACTTTCACTCAGTTCTTTATGAAATTACTCTTACACTGCTCCTTTTGACCTAATGCTCACACTCTTACCTCTTCTAACTTTCACACTTTTTAGTAGCCTGACTCTCATGCTGTTTCTGACTCCGACCTGATTTAACTCTGGTCATCCTGTCCTTCCTAGCCTGGCTCTTGCGCTGTTTCTCCTGGCCTGACTGACTGTTTATCCATGCCTGATTTACGTTCTTTTTTAATGGCGTAACAATCACACTGTTCCTCTTGGTCAAACACTCAGTTTCAGCGGCTTGATTCTCAAGACAATTATTTTTTCATGGTGCTTGACCTGAGACTATTGTAGATTAAACAATATCTGAGAAACATAGCTAACGCAGCCTGACCAAACCATTTTCATTTTTTATAGCTATGTACTATATACTACTAGAGAAGGCCTGTTTCAGTGTTCACTCTCCGTAATGTGCTTTGTGTAGTATAACAGGAGAGACTATGTGATGGCAGGGTTTACTGTTTTCAGGAGGATTCTCGCTAAGACTTCAGAGATGGTGAAACTGCCGTTGTTTTGTTTAATTGTATTCGAAACAGCGATCAATGCTGGTTCGAGGCACTTGCGTCTGCGGAAATTAGTTTCTTTGATCACTAATTGGGCGTCCCTGAATTTCATGAGATGATTCGTGGAAATTTCGGTGTTGTTCACAGGCGTTCTTCAAGTTATCATTCCTACATGCGTAAATGTGTTCATTGAGGCGGGTGTCGAGGTTTCTTGCTGTTTCACCTACATGAATCTTGTCACAGCCGCCACAGGGTATAGTGTAAACCCCTGGTTTGATTTTGTCCTGGTTAGATCCTTTATTGAAGTGCTAGAAGCGATGGCGTCTCTGGTGTTAGCTTGTGAAAGTACTTTAGGAACATTCAGTGCAACCTGGCTGTTGGGAAGAATTATAACTTTGTTGAACCGGCGATCCAGTTTACACTAGAAGAAGAGTCCAATGACAAGCTACCTTTCCTCGACGTCCTCATTCACAAAGTAGACAACAACCTAAGATTTCAAGTTTATCGGAAACCTACCAATAAAAATGATCTCACACACTTCTATTCCAGTCAAGATACCAAGATCAAAAGAGGCATCATCATCGGGTTTTTCCTAAGAGCATACCGAATTTGTAGTCCTGAGTTTCTTAACGAGGAATGTACATATATTCACCAAACCTTCACTGAATTACATTTTCCTTCCTTTTTCATCAAAGACTGCAAGAAAAGAGCTCTTCAGATCATTAATTCTCCACGCATCAACACCACTCCCAACAAAGTTATAATTCTTCCCAACAGCCAGGTTGAACTGAACGTCTCTAAAGTACTTTCACAAGCTAACACCAGAGTCGCCATCGCTTCTAGCACTTCAATAGTATGAAAACAATATATTGTTTCATACTATGGAACAAAGCTCTTCTCCAGACTGAGGGACTGACCACCTCAAAACTTTAAGGGTGATGGACTGATTACATCGTCTTCAAGTATCTTCTGCTTCTATCAACTTTTCTGTACTCGACTGAAGAAGCCTACTGTGTAGGCGAAACGTTTCGAAATAAAGATACCTAACTGTTGCATATGTGTCTTACCTAACAACCTGTCGGTATTTTATACCATTTTAATGTTCAGCATAATCTAAATGAGGCCTCACTAGTGATGTATAGAGCTGTAAAATAACTTTTGGACTTCTGTTACTTATACTTCTTGATATAAATCCAAGTAATCTGTTGGCCTTGTTGCGCACACTAAGGCACTGCTGTCTTGGCTTTAGATTTCTGCTTACCATGACTCCCAAGTCTTTTTCACATTCTGTATGACCAAGCTCTACTTCACCTAGATTATAGCTTCGAGGGTTATTTTCATTACCAAGGGCAAGTACCTTACACTTATCCACATTAAACTTCATCTGCCATTTTTCAGACCAAGACATTAATTTGTTCAAATCGTCCTGTAGTTCATTGATATCCTCCTCAGAGTGAATTATACGGCCTATCATTGTATCATCAGCAAACTTACTCATGTCACTAGTAATCCCTTCATCAAGGTCATTAATGTAAATTATGAACAGGAGAGGGCCTAAAACTGATCCTTGTGGAACGCCACTAGTGACTAATCCCCATTCAGATTTCACTCCATTAATGGTAACTCTCTCTTCTTTCTATTGGTAAGCCATGCCTCAATCCATGCTAGAACTTTACCTCCTATACCATGAGCTGCCACTTTTCTTAAGAGTCTCTTGTGAGGTACTCTGTCGAAGGCTTTACTAAAATCCAAATAAACAATATCATATTCCTTATCACTGTCAACTGCCTCAAATGTTCTATTGAAGAACCTCAGTAAGTTTGTCAGGCAGGAACAACCTCTCGTGAATCCATGCTGAGATTCATTTATCAAGTTATGCTCTTCAAGGTGACTTCTGATAATGTCAGCTATAATTGATTCTAATAACTTTCCCACTATAGATGTCAGGCTTATTGGACGGTAATTTGAAGGAACTCTACGTGCCTGACAGAGAGAATCCCCCCCAACCAGTGAACACAACCGACTATACCATCACCACCCCTCCCCACAGATCTCAAAGAATGACCCTCCAACAGAGAGTTCGACGCTTTATCCACAAGGGGAACTTCCCTCGACCCAAAATCTTAAGCGACCTCCCCGCAGACGAAGAACGGATACTACCGGAACCATTCTATGTCCAGTAACATCTCCGTTCAGTGGTCACAGTACGCTGAGGTCAGTGGTCACCTGCAGTCCTACCTGCCTAAGCTCTTGGGAGTTAGTGTGGGCTGTTACCAAGCTCCATGGCTTGTTGTAGTGTTTTAGAATCTCAGGTTCAAGTGTTGAAGAAGGAGATTCTACTTCTTCAGGAGGAAAATAGGAGGCTGAAGCTTCGCATATATGAGTTTGGGAGCGAGTGTGAGAAGGATTCAGTGGTAAAGGGAAAGGAAAG
>NC_069412.1:13290172-13340587 GCF_026875155.1 Cherax quadricarinatus
AATAAGGTTAGGAAATTTTTTTTAAGTTACTTTTGGTGCAAAATTATAAATTTTTACATCAACATTAATGAAAAAAATATATATTTAAACGCTTAAGAGAAAATTTTAGAAAGGACTTAATTTTAAATGAGTTCTTGCTAACTGATCAGTTTTACATATTCGGCACGACATATATATATATATATATATATATATATATATTATATATATATATATATATATATATATATATATATATATATATATTATATATATATATTAATTTAAAATTCAGCAAGCAAAATATAACATTATATCTCAATACTCCGGAAAATAATATTTTTACTAGCAAAACTAAACTGTCATGTGGATAGAAAAGTGTTTGCATCAGTAAATTTCAGCAGGAACACAAGCCCCATTACCAGTGAAGGAAAGTAAGTGAAGCAGTGCAGAAACACAGGGAGAGTACACTTGCAGCCTTAATACATCAACCCTCCAGGTGCAAGTTTGTCACATTGTTCAAGGACTTGAAGAGCACTTAGAGACGCTGGTGGCCTCTCTCACTGTATAGGGAGGAGCGGGTGGCCTCTCTCACTGTATACGGAGGAGCGGATGGCCTCTCTCACTGCATAGGGAGGAGCGGGTGGCCTCTCTCACTGTATACGGAGGAGCGGATGGCCTCTCTCACTGCATAGGGAGGAGCGGGTGGCCTCTCTCACTGTATAGGGAGGAGCGGGTGGCCTCTCTCACTGTATAGGGAGGAGCGGGTGGCCTCTCTCACTGTATAGGGAGGAGCGGGTGGCCTCTCTCACTGTATAGGGAGGAGCGGGTGGCCTCTCTCACTGTATAGGGAGGAGCGGGTGGCCTCTCACTGTATAGGGAGGAGCGGGTGGCCTCTCACTGTATAGGGAGGAGCGGGTGGCCTCTCTCACTGTATAGGGAGGAGAGGGTGGCCTCTCTCACTGTATAGGGAGGAGCGGGTGGCCTCTCACTGTATAGGGAGGAGCGGGTGGCCTCTCACTGTATAGGGAGGAGCGGGTGGCCTCTCTCACTGTATAGGGAGGAGCGGGTGGCCTCTCTCACTGTATAGGGAGGAGCGGGTGGCCTCTCTCACTGTATAGGGAGGAGCGGGTGGCCTCTCTCACTGTATAAGGAGGAGCGGGTGGCCTCTCTCACTGTATAGGGAGGAGCGGGTGGCCTCTCACTGTATAGGGAGGAGCGGGTGGCCTCTCTCACACTATAGGGAGGAGCGGGTGGCCTCTTTAACTGTATAGGGGGGAGGGGGGGGGTTAAAACTGTAAAGGGAGGAGGGGGTGGCCTTTTCCCCAAACTGTTTGGGAGGGGGGGGGGGCCCTTTCCCCTTTTATAGGGAGGAGGGGTTTCCCCTTTAAAACTTTTATGGGGAGGGCGGGGGGCCCTCTTCCTTTTTGGGGAGGAGCGGGTGGCCTTTCACTTTTATGGGGAAAGGAGCGAGGGGCCCTTTCATGTATAGGGAGGAGAGGGGGGCCCCTCTTTCATTTTTTGGGGAAAGGGGGGGGGCCTCCCCCATGTAAGGGAGGACGGGGGGCCCTTCATGTATAGGGGGAGCGGGGGGGGCCTTATGTTTGGGGGGGATTTGTTGAAAAGGGCCTTTCCCACTAATTTTAAAAAGTGAACATTAACTTAAAAAACAACTAAATCCCCTTGCACGGGCCCCCCTGCGGGCCGAGGTCAGAATGCCCGGAAAACCATCTCAAAAGGGTGTAAAGGAAATAAAATTTTGAAAGTTAAAAATTAAAATAGGGGGTGTTTTGTCAGTTTTAAATTCATAAATAAAACTACAATTTATTTGTTGGGGACTAAAAAGTCCCCCCCTTAAGGGCCGAAAAGGTTAAAATTAAAAATTTGGATCAAAAAACTGGGGCAGCCCCCCGTTCTACAAGAAATTTAAAAAACCCTTGGCTCTTGTAGCGTGGCTAGGTGTTCTTCAAAACCCTTCGACAAAATTCGGTGACTTATAGAAGCTAAAGTGCCCTTGGAGGGTTCCAGTCTTCCTTTGTCTAGAAAAGCACATGGTAAACAATTTTTTCCAAAAATTTTGTCTTTATTTTTTAACAGTTTTAAATCATTGAAGAAGTGATCACACTTCTCTTAATTGTTTATTTTTTTTTTATGAACACTTTGTTCCCCAAAAAACGAAAGATCTTTTGTTTTTTTTGGGTTTTTCCCGGGCTTTAGTGAAAACTTTCAGAAAGGGGCCCAAAAAAATCTGAAAAACCCCCCGGCCCCCAAAAGGGTGTAAAGCCCCTTGCACAAAAAAAGCTAACCTAGTATTTTTGTTTCCTTGCCATTTCCCTCGATAAAGGGAAAAGCAAAGGGTTTTTGATTTTGGTTTAAGATAGCAACAATGTCCAAATTTTTACAAAGGAAAACGAAGGGGAGCGGTTTTTCCCAAATTGGTCCTGCTAAAGGAATAAAATTTGTTGTTTCTCTTATTAAAAAAAACCTCGGGAAAACCCGGGGATGCAAGGACAATGGTCGGTTCCCACGGGTCGCATACCCCCCTAGGGGCATTGGGGATCAATTATAAATTGTAGCAGAAAAAAGGGGGGCTTCCCCCTTCTGAGAGGTCGGGGCCCCCTCGGGGGCTGAAAGGGGTAAAGGGGGGGGCCGATACCTCCCCCCCGGGAGAAAATTTCTCCACACGGGGGGGCGGAAAAGGGTTCGGGGCGGGGTGAACTATTAAATCACTTAAAATTAATTTGTTTTTAAACCGCCCCACTGCTGCTTGTCTTTTCGGGAAGCTTTGGGTCTGTGGGGTTTTTCCGGGAGAATCACAAATTTTTTTTTTAAAAAACTGTGAAAATTTCTAAGGCATATTTTATTTATTGTCCCCCTTATTCACTAAAACCCTTTGCAAAAACATCAACTGTCCTGATGTTTTCCTTTTTGCATCGGGAATATGGTCAAAATTTTTTCCCAAAGGGGCCCAGGGGCCCTTCGGCCCAAACATTGTCGAAATAAAACTATGTAAACCAGGTTTTAAGGACTTACAAATTTTCAGGAACACCCACCCCCCCAATAGAAGTTTTCCCTCAATGAGGTGAGATATCTTCTCCCCAAAATTTTTTTCCCCCAACGTTAAATATTTTTTTTTAAAGGTGTTTGAATTTACGTCTGAGGCTATTTTCCAAAAAAGTGGGATCCCTATGTTTTTCTTTATTTTCGGGGGGGAAAAGGGTTTCAAACCCTTCTCCCATGGAGAAAAAGGAAAATGGACTTAACCTTCAAATTTCCAATCATGGAAACCCCTAAGTTAGGGTTTGTTTTTTGATTTTTTTTCTATTTCAGTAAACAAGGGTACGGAAATTCCCTTCAAAAAGTTGTTCTTTGAGATGAAAAAGGTCTTCCTTTAAACAACTTTTTTTAACAATCCCGATCATTTTTCATAAAACCCGGCCCGTGATGGAGATTTAGGAGGAATGTATCAAGAATCTGGGGAAAAATTAGAACTTTTGAAAATTTGGATGTCAAAGACCCTTGGGTTATAAAACCAACCAGCAAAAAAATTTCGTTGAATTAAATCTTTTTTAAAATAAGCCCGGGGAAATTTTCCCTTCTGGCTGAAAATTTTTTAAAAATAATTTGAAAAAAGGTTTTTCGCAGAATGGTGGTTTTTAAAATGAAAACTGTTAGTTGTAGAAAGTAACAAACAGTTTAATTGTTAGGCTTTTGCCCAAGGGTTTTGGTTTCAAATTATTGGTATGAAATTAAACATTTTAAACCCCTAAAGGATTTTGGAAAAAAACTTTTCGGGAGAGAAAAGGGGGGGGTGGTACTGAACTCGATATCATAGGGGACGAAAAGTTAATACAGTCCTTATTTTTTTTTTTTAAAAATTTGTCGATTGAGGTACCCCGTGGATTGTGTTTGAAAAAGGTGTGTCGTACCCCCCAAGAAACCCGTTTGGGGGGCTTTTTTGGGAAATAGTTTTGTTACCCAAATAAATTTGGGGTTAAATATTGGATTTTGGGCTTTTTGGTTTGAAGAAAAAAGAATTCCCCCTCAAAAATTATAATCTTTTTTTTTTCCGGTTTAAAGTTAAAAAATTAAATCATGACAGGTTTTTTTTTGTTTCCAGAAATTTTATTTGTAGAGAAAATTTTTCCTGTATTATTTTTCCCTAGAAATTTAAGGGGTTTTAAGACATTCATAATCGGGTTTTTATTTTAATAAATTTAAAAGAAAGCCTGAAAATTTAAAAGAGTTTGCCCAAAAAATGTATTTAAATTTAAATGCCTTTTTTCTCGGGTGTTAAAGAGATTTTTTCTTCTGGCAAAATGTGAGCTTTTTGGAGGGGGTTAATTTCATTGGAGACCCATTTTGGGGCCGGGAGCCATAATTTATTACCCAAAAATTTTCTTGGGAAAGGACAACTTTTCAGCGGGTTTTTGGGGTAGAGACGTGGAAAAAGAGAAATCTCTCTTTCTTTTTTATTTTCCCTTTGGTTTTGTAAAATAGCCCAATTAAATTCTTAAAAATTTTTAACCACTGGAAAAAATGTCTTTAAATACCCCAGGTTTTTTTCCAATGTGAGATAAATCAAGTATTTTGTTTGAAAAAGGGACAGTAATTTTGTAAAATAGTTGCTGTCATTTCCCCCAATTGTGGTAAATTTTTCTGACCTTAAAGGGTGAAATGTTTAAAGGAAAATTAGGGGGAAAATTTTTAGATTTTTTAGGGTTGTACGCGCCAAAACCCCGGGTTAAACCCCACAATAAAAATGTAATGTGAAATTTTTTTCCCTTTGCCCTATTTGTCGGGGAAAAAAAATTTGATGAATTTGGGTTTTAAATTTGGGGATTTTTTTTCCCTGTTGACTTTTTTTTAAGAGGAAAGTTCTCATCCACCCCCAATTTTGAGCTTTTATGCTCTTGAAAAAGCTTTTTTACCCTTTATGGAAAAATGGGGGGAAGAGTTAGAGGACCCAAAACTTTGTGATCCCTTCGAAGAAAAATTTTTAGTGATTGGGGAAAAACGCAGGATTTTTTGTTTTTCTTTTTGAGACTAAAAGGTATCTTTGTGTTTTTCCAAATTAATCCCAACTTTTGGGTTTTTGCAATCAGGAATTTCAGTTTTAGGGAAATTTTTGATAATTTCCCCTTATTGGTTTTTTAAAATTTGTTTAACCCTTAGGGGAAATATTTGTTTTTTTATTTTCTTTTGTTAGTTTCTGTATAAGGATTTCCAACCCTTTTTATTCACAGTCCCTTAAAGATTGTCCAATAAAAACTTTTTTTTTTTAAGATTTTTTTGAAGGGTTTTAGATTTTTAAAATGTGAAATTTAAAAGTAGCTTCTAGTAAAAGGGAGGGATTTTTGACCCAAAAAACTTACTGTTTAAAAAACGAAAAGTTTTACAGGGATTTTGGGGGATATGTGGTTTTTTCAGGCCAAAGCATCGGAAATAATTTATTTTTTTTTTAGTCCAAACTTAAAAAAGTTTTTGGAAATATCAGCCGTGTGGGCAAAGGGGTTTGTGCAAATTTTAAAAGAGTTAAAATTTCCCATTTAGTGAGGGCCCGGTACCCAGACGGGTCCATTAAGACTTGTACATTTCTTTTGGGAAACGGGCGTTTTGCAATTTATACAAACAGTAGTGGAGTTTTTTTTAAAATATTTTTCTGACCCCATGGTGGGGGAGATAATGAGATCTGCCCTTAAAAAACCTATCTTGGGACTTTTTCCCCTCAATAAAATTTAAATTGTAATTTTCTTGAATAATATTATCTAAAAAATATGTTTGGGAAATTTTTCCTGGTAGAAATTTTTTGGTTTCTTTTTTTGCCCGAAACCCATGCGAAATTGTTAGGTAGTTGGGGTTTTTAAATTTCCATGGAAAAAACCAAAACCCAAAAAAACTTTTCCCCTTTTATATTTGACAGGCCCCAAAATATTGGTTAAAAAGTTGAGATCTTGTGGGTTGGTTTTTTTTTAATTTCAAAAAACCTATGCATTTAAACCCCACAATTACCCAATTTTTTCCCAATTCATTTTTTTCCAGTAATGAAAATTTTTTTGTGTGGAAATAAATAGGGGTTATTTGGTAAAGAACTTTTTCCCAAAAAATCAATATAGTTTTTTCCCCATTTGAGAGGGAAGGGGAAACCAATAAAATTGGC
The DNA here is from genome assembly GCF_026875155.1 of Cherax quadricarinatus. Lineage (NCBI taxonomy): Eukaryota > Metazoa > Arthropoda > Malacostraca > Decapoda > Parastacidae > Cherax > Cherax quadricarinatus. Next base: position 13,296,312 of record NC_069412.1, read on the forward strand.
CCCCTGCTTTTTTCGAAAGGAAAATCAGTTTTTTTTCCTATTTTTGCACAAAAAAACATTGAAAAAATCATTTTAATGTTTAAAATCAATTGGACAAAATTGTGTCCGTCTGTATGTGGGACTGCAAACTTGCCCTTAGCTGTTTTCATGCCGAAAACTGTTTTTTTTTAAAACCCCGGATCTGACAACTTGGGAAATCATTAAAAAAACCCCACCTTTTCTACTGTTTTTTTTTTTTTTTAAAGCCCAACAGTGTTTTGGGGGCATATGTCGGGTTTCCTTAGGGGAAAAAAAACAGCATTTTAAACGTTTTTGGAAATAGGGTTTTTTTTAAATTTCCTTTTTTGAAAGCATGTTTTTCCCTTATAAAGGGGACCTTTTGACCCCTTGAAAAAATAATTTTTAGACAGGGGTTTTGTGAAATTTTTTAAATTAACTAAAATCAAGCTTCGGGAGAGCATTCCCTTTAAAAAATTTCCCTCTAAAATTTTTAATGTTCCCTTTTTGGGTTTCCTGTTTCTGGGGAAGTCTGCTCTGTTCGAAAAAATTATTTGGGGCATAAGCGGTAGATCCCTTTTCCCCTTCCCTTTTAAAAATTCTTCAGTGGCATTTACCCCCCTTGTGTTCCCAAAACCATTGTGCCCCCTTTTTATATAAACCCGTTTTTTAAAAGGCCCCCATTAAATGGTATTGAATACAATAGGGCCCCCTGTTTTTCCCATACAAAGAAAACTTTGGGGGTTTAACTTTTTATGTGGGGTTTTGTTACTTTTGTTGTTTTAAAAGCTTGAAAAAATTGGAAATAGGGGAAATTTATTATGGGGTTAATTTTGTGGGATAATAAAACTCTTAAAAATTGATTTAAAGGTTTTTATTATCCCCTTTGGGTTTTGTAAAATTTTTTTCATTTGTTTCGTTGTTGCTGCATGAAAACTATTGGAAAACCCTTTGGGCAATTTCCCTCCCCCTAAAATAGCTTTTTTAAAAAATTTTAAAAAATTTAATTTTAAATTTTGTGGGGGAAATTAAATTTTTTAAATACCATGATAAAAATAAATTGCCCTTAGGTCAATTTAGCCCTGGGAGATTGAGAAAATTGTCAAATTGTGATTTTTTTAAATCCCCCGTAATCTGAAAAAAAAAGGGTTTGGGTGGTTCAAGCTTAAATATTAAAAATGTGTCTAATTAGCCTTTTTCAGATCGAAGAAATTTTGGCTAAGAAAAAGGAAAAATTTAAAAAAATTCCCTTTGGGGAACCAAACCGGGAAAGGGATTTAATCAGTTCATAGGTTTCTTAAAGAATTTAAGGTAATTGAATTGGGTTATCTATGTCTTTCGTAAATTTTTATAGGGGAAAAAAAAAAACCCAAAAATAAATTTTTTTAAATTTGCCTTTGGAAAATAGAAATGGAAAATTTGTGGGTATTTTTTGGTAATGGGACATTTTTGGGTTTTTTTCAGGGGACAGGTTTTTTGCCCATATTAAAGTAGGTCCCCCTGTGACAGATTTTTGCGGAGATCCCCTGTCCCCTTTTTTTTTCCCCCTTAATTGTTGTTTAAACTAAAAAGTATCCAAAACTTTTTTTTATTTTTTTTCATCCCCCCGGGAGGATTTTTTATTCAAAAAATTTATTTTCAAAACGTGAAATATTTAAAAATTAATTTTTCCCAAAACTTGTGAAAATAATTCGAATTTGACCTAAGATAAAAAAAATCTATTTTTTGAAAATTCTTGAGTTAAATTTTTAAAAAGGAATGAAAATTAGTTTTTTCAAATTTTTGTAATTTGTCTGAAAAAGATTTAAACTGGGGTTTTCAAAAAGCCTTTTAAATGGTATATGAAAATTCTAGAACCCCTTAGGTGTTTAAAAAAAAATGTTGAAAAAAAACCAGGGGTTTTTTTGTTTGCTTAATTTCAGAAAAACGGTAAACAAAGGAAACAAAGTTAATAAGGATCAATGCCCATAAAGGGTCAGAGTACATAGGGCCCGGGTGTTTTTTGGCTTGATTTTGCGTGTGCCCGGGCCCCGATGTTTAATCGAAAAATAGGGTTGTATAATTCTTTTCACTAACACAAAAATTTCCCACTGAAATAATGAAAAATAACCGTAAAAATTTTTAAATAAATTAAAATTTCACTGTTAATAAATTTTTGAAAGTTAAACACTTTTTTTATAAGTTTCCTTTAAATATAAAGGGTTTTTTTTTATAAGAAAAAAATTTTTTAACCCAATCTTGTCTTTTAATTTTCTGTTAATAAAATTAAAAAACACTTTTTATATACCCCAATAAAACAAACTAAAAAATCGTTGGAGTTGTGGTATCTTAATAAAGCACTTTCGAGATTGGGGCTTGGAGGGGGGGTGTGGGTGAGTCCCCCCAGCCCCCTTTTTCCTTTGGGTAAGCTGGGTGGGGCCCCCTTTTTTTTTTGGTTCCCCATTTTTGGGGTTTTGGAGTTGAGGGACCATTTAAAATAAAATTTATATTGAAAAAAAATAGTTTTAAAAAGCTTTTTTCGAAGGCCCCCTTGGTATTTTTTATTTGTAAAAACTTTTAGTAAAAAAATATTTGGCCCAAAGTGGTTTTTTATTGGTTGGCACGAAATTAGGGGTTGAAAATGGTTAACCTAATTTTTAAAAACAGTAAAACACTTCTTAAAGCAATAAATCCCCTGCACGGGCCCCCCCGAGAGGGGTTCAAAAAGGGGCCTGTCAAAAACCATCTAAAACGGGTTTGTAAGAAATATAATTTGAAAGGGGATTAAAAAATTCCCCTAGGGGGGTGTTATGTGCTTTTCTTATGATGGCTGACAAACTTTTTTTGGGGACTCAAAAGTAAAACCTTACGGAAAATATAGGTTTTTACAAACCCCTTGAAATCAAAAAAACTGCGCAGCCCCCCGTTTACAAGAAATTCGTAACACCTTGCCTTGTGGTAGTAGGGGTGTTTTTCAAAACCTTCGAAGAAATGGGGGGAATTTGATAGAAAAAAAGGGGCCCGGGATGCCCCCGGCCCCTTTCCCCTTTGTTAGAAAACGACCCCCTTGGTAAAATTTTTTACAAGTTTTGTTTTTTATTGTTCAAAAATGTTTTTTCACTGAAGAATTGATAAAATTCTTTTAAAGTGTTTATTTGTTTTTTTATCCCCCTTTGGGCCACTAAGCAAGATCGTTGTTTTTTGTTGGTTTTTGAGTCATGTATTCATTAGAGAAAAAAGTTTGGACGAACCCCCCTGATATGTTGAAAAAAAAAAGTGCCCTATTTTTTTGCTTTTCCCCTTTCCCTCGATAAAGAAAAAAAGAAGAAAGGTTTTTGATTTTTGGGCTTTTAAGAAAAAGAAACAATGCCCCAAAAATTTTTAATATGGAAATGAAGGGGGAGAGGTTTTTTCCTTATTGTCCTCTAAAGTAAGAGATGAATGTTTTTTTAAAAATTTCCACTTGCAAACTGGCTCCCCGGGCAATGGTGGTTGAAAAAGGGTCGAAAATTGGGTTTGTGATAATTATATTTTAGCAGAAAACCCAAGACGCTTCCCCCTTCTGAGGGGTTTGGGGCCCCCTCGGCTGAAAGGGGTTAAAGGGGGCTAAAAGGGGTGATCCCCCCTTTTTCCTGGAAAAATTTTTTTCCCCCCCAAGGAGGGGGGCCCTTTCTAAACTGAATAGGGGGGAAAGGGGTGGCCTTCTAAAAACCTGTTTAGGGGGGAGGGGGGGGCCTTTATGAAATGGGAGGAGGGGGGGCCTCTGAATGAAAAGGGAGAACCCAGGAGGCCCCCTTAAAGGTATGGGAAAAAGGGGGGGGCCCTCTTAAAGATAGGGGGGGGGAAACCCCCTTTCACTGTAAAGGGAAGCGGGGGGGGCCCTCTCTTTTTTATGGGGGATGGGTTTGGCCTTTCTTTATAGGGGAGGGGGGGGGCCCTTTACTGTTTAGGGGGAGGGGGGGGGCCTCTCTACTGTTAGGGGGAGGGGGGGTTCTCACATGTATAGGGAGGGGGGCGGGGGGGCCTCTCTCACTGAAAGGGGAGGGGGGGTTTGGCCCTCTTACTGTTTTTAGGGGGGAGGGGGTGGCCTCTCTTGAAAAAGGGGGGGAGGGTGGTTTAAAGATAGGGGGGGGGGCGGGTGGCGCCTTCCCCTTGTAAAAGGGGAGGGGGGGGGGTTAATGAAAAATAGGGAGGGGGGGGTTTGGGTTAAAGTATGGGGGAGCGAGTGGGTTTGTATGGGAAGAGGGGGGGCTTTTTCCCTGTATGGGAGGGCGGGGGGGGCCTTCATTTTTAAGGGAGGGGGGTGGTCTAACAAGAAGATAAATTAGGGGGCCCCTCAGGTTTTCCCCCAAAAACTCAAAAGGAACCCTTTTTTAAGATTTTTCTGCCCCTTTGGTCCCCGTTTCCAGAAAGGAAAAAAAATTCTCGGGAAATGTAAAAAGGAGAAGCCCAAAGGCCCCAATTCAGAAAACCTTTCCCCTTTTGGTTAATTTTCCCTGAAAAAGTTTTTAACCCCCAGCGTAAATTGGGGGGAAGGATTGGGTAAAAAAAAATTGGAAGACAGGAATAATAAAGGGGATGTAAATAGGGTGCTGAAAAAAATTCGCCTAAAAGGGAAACTGGGCAGACGGTTTTTAAGTTGGAAAAATTAGTTTCAGGGGATATGGAAATTTAATGGTTTGGAAATAGATTTTGTGGATGGGTGGAAAACCCCCAAGAAACCGTTCTAAAAGGCCCAAAACGTTGTGTAGCTTTAAAAATAGGTTGGATAAATAAGAGTAATGGGGGGGGGTGTGGTTAGACCTGTGGGCTTGTGCTACCAGGTCGGTTCCCGTGTTCCCCCCTTAAGTCAATGTGCCCTGCCCTGCTGGGTTTTGGGTCATTTGGGTTAAGCGGTAGGAGGGATTGGACCTGCCTGCTGGGCCCGTGGGCCCTTTTGCAGTGTTCCCTCGTTTTTGTTTTATGTTTTTGTATGGGAGGAGCGGGTGGCCCCTCTCACGTTAGGGAGGAGGGATGGCCTCTCTCACTGTTAGGGAGGAGGGGTGGCGCCCCTCACTGTATGGGAAAGCGGGTGGCCTTTTACTGTATAGGGAGGACAGGGGCCTTCAATGTATAGGGAGGACGGGTGGCCTTCTCACTGTATGGGAGGGCGGGTGGGCCCCTTCACTGTATGGGAGGGCGGGTGGCTCTTCATGTATAGGGAGGAGCGGGTGGCCCTCTCATGCATGGGGGGAGCGGGTGGGCCTTCATGTATGGGGGGAGCGGGTGGCGCCTTCACGTATAGGGAAGAGGGGTGGCCCCTTATGTTAGGGGGGGCAGGTGGCCCCTTTAAAGTTTTTGGAGGAGGGGTGGCCTTCCTGTATAGGGGGAGGGGGGGCCTCTTCATGTATAGAGAGGAGGGGTGGCCCCTCTCCTGTATAGGGAGGAGGGGGGGAGGCCTCTTATGTTAGGGAGGGGGGGTGGGCCCTTCTTTTTATGGGGGGAGTGGGTGGCCTCTCTCATTATAGGGAGGGGGGTGGGTCTCTCCGTATGGGAGGAGAGGGTGGCCCCTCTCACTGTATAGGAGGAGGTGGGGGGCCTTCACATGTATGGGAGGAGGGGTGGCCCTCTCTCACTGTATAGGGGGGGGGGAGGCCTCTCTCACTGTATAGGGAGGGGGGCGGGGGCTCTCTCACTGTTTGGGAAAGGGGCGGGTGGCCTTCTCCTGTATAGGGAGGAGCGGGTGGCCCCTTCCCTGTATAGGGGGAGGGGGGCCCCTTTCATGTATAGGGGGAGCGGGGGCCTCTTTCCCTTGATAGGGGGGGGGTGGCCCCTCCATGTATGGGAGGAGGGGTGGCCTCTCTCATGTATAGGGAGGAGCGGGTGGCCCCTTCATGTTAGGGAGGAGTGGGTGGCCCTCATGTATAGGGGGAGTGGGTGGCCCTCTCACTGTATGGGAGGGGGGTGGCGCCTTCACTGTTTTTAGGGAGGGCGGGGGGCCTCTCTCAGTTATAGGGGGGAGCGGGGGGGCCTTTCATTGTAAGGGAGGGTGGGTGGCCTTCCCATGTATGGGGGGGCGGGGGCGTCCCACTGTATAGGGGAAAAGCGGGTGGCCCCCTACTGTATGGGGGAGCGGGGTGGCCTCTTTCACGTATAGGGATGGGGATGGCCTTCTCACTGTATAGGGGGGGGGGGTGGTCTCTTCCCTGTATGGGAGGGGGCGGGTGGGCCTCTCACTGATAGGGGGGAGCGGGGGGCCTCTCATGTATAGGGAAGAGGGGTGGCCTCTCACTGTATAGGGAGGAGCGGGGGGCCTCTCTGTATAGGGGGAGGGGTGGGGCCCCTCCCCTGTTTGGGGGGGGGGGGGGGGGGCCGCCCCTCACTGTTTTGGGGGGAGCGGGTGGCCTCTACTGTATAGGGAGGAGTGGTTTGGGTTCCTTTGTAACGTTAGGGAGGGTGGTGGTCTGCACACTGTACGAGGGAGCTGGGGGCCCGCACACGTTGGGAAGAGCGGGTGGGTCGCAACTTATAAGGGAAAAGCGGGTGGCCTTTGTTGTAGGGGAGGAGCGGGGGACCTCTCTCGCTCACTGTATAGGGGGGGCGGGTGGCCCTACCCCAGGAGGCCTGTCACAGACCGGGGCCCCGGGGGTTGAACCCCGGAACTTTCCGGTAAACTCCTTTAAATGATAGGGGGAGGGGTGGCCCTTTCACTGTATAGGGGGGGAGGGGGGGGGGGGGGGGCCTTCTCCTTTTAGGGAGGAGGGGGTGCCTCTTCACTGTATAGGGAGGAGCGGGTGGCCTCTCTCACTGTATAGGGAGGAGCGGGTGGCCACTCTCACTGTATAGGGAGGAGCGGGTGGCCTCTCTCACTGTATAGGGAGGAGTGGGTGGCCTCCCACACTGTACAGAGAGGAGCGGGTGGCCTCGCACACTGTACACGGAAGAGCGGATGGGCTCGCACACTGTATAGGGAAGAGCGGGTGGCCTCTGACTGTAGAGGGAGGAGCGGGTGACCTCTCTGGCTCACTGTATAGGGAGGAGCGGGTGGCCTCTCACACTGTATAGGGAGGAGCGGGTGGCCTCTTTCACACACTGTATAGGGAGGAACAGGTGACCTCTCACACACTGTATAGGGAGGAGCGGGTGGTCTCTCACACACTGTATAAGGAGGAGCGGGTGGCCTCTTTCACACACTGTATAGGGAGGAGCAGGTGACCTCTCACACACTGTATAGGGAGGAGCGGGTGGTCTCTCACACACTGTATAAGGAGGAGCGGGCGACCTCTTTCACACACTGTATAGGGAGGAGCAGGTGACCTCTCACACACTGTATAGGGAGGAGCGGGTGGCCTCTCACACACTGTATATGGAGGAGCGGGTGGCCTCTTACTCATTATACTTAAATTTGGAGATTTATTATTGGTCCACCTAATGTCGTTGCTTGTAGTGGAGACAGTGATATAGATGATGGGCGAGTATGAGCTTCTCTGTGTAAGAAGGGCCGTCACTCATGCTGGAGAGTGTTGAGATGGAAGGAGTGTGGGAGCTTTAACATTGATCCAGCAAGGACAGCTGGTGGTGGTGGTGGAGACAGAGTTGGGGGACTGATGATGGGTGCCAGATTTACCACTGCTCGAACGATTTCCAAGGTTGATTTTAGACGCAGCGTTGGTGTGGAGGTTGTAGAGGCAATTTGGAAATAAAGACGTGTAGTGACTTAATCATCCCAGCAATAGAGACTGTTGAAGGATGAAAACATTGTTGTGGATGAAGGGTGTAAAAGAACCTCACCATGGCTTCCTGAAGCCAAGGTGAAGCTTTTAATGGAGAGGGTGTTCTCAGCACCACATGTATCTTGAGAATGCAGGCGCCATTCCTGTCAAATTGTCTAGCAACGCTTCTGATTCAATATTTCTTTGATTTTCTTTTGCCTATATAAAAGAGAAAGATGAGCTAAAAATAATTAAAGACAAACTATAAATAACGAAATATATTCTTCACCAGTAAAGGATGCAAATCATTCATGTTCAATTTATCAAGGAATTATCTTAACTACAATGAAGTCAGTGTCTCTGACTTCCATTTGGGCGATTTCATTGGACTTAAAAATTACCTGGGTGGGTTGAACTAGTTTGACTATGGGACAGGAAGGTGTTGATGGCTGGTGATATGACATTTTTCAAAGTATAGTTCTAACTGCCCAGACTATGCTCCACATTAGGAAATTAGGTGAAACAAAAATGATCCTAAATGGTTAAATAATGGATTACAATGAATCAAAAGGGAAGAGCGCATTTAAGAAATCAATATATTCAATTAAAATCGAAAAGGAATAAGAAAAGAGAAATGGAGATTACGAGGTTAAAGTCACAAGGGATTCGAAGATTTACCCAAAAGGCTCCTTTCAGGTATATATAAACAAGATTAGGGGCAAAACAGGCCCACTCAAAAGCTACTTGGGTCATCTCACTGACAGTGAATAAGAAATATGTGGAATTTTTAACATTTATTTCCTCTCAATTCCTATGCAGGAAGATATTAGCAAAACTCCAGAAATAATTATTTAGATGAGGATGAAAATAAATTATATATAATCAAAGTGACTAGTGACATGGTTCTCAAACAGATAAGCTAAAACCTGATATAAACTCAGGCCCTGGTAAAGTGTTCACAAGAGTTGTAAAGGAATGTAAGGAAGAACTTTGCAAACTTTTAGATAATATTTTCAACATATCACTATAAACTGGCATAGTGCCATGTAAAAAAAAAAATACAAATGTGATACCTATCTACAAAACAGGAGACAGGTTATCTTCAAATAATAGGCCAATAAGCCACCTTGAATGATAAACTATTTAATGAATCAAAGCACAGTTTTAAAAAGGTGCATTCCTGCCTACTAATTTTCTAACTTTTTTCACTAAGGTATTTGAGGGGATAGATCATGGTAAAGAATATAATATTTTATATATGGACATCAGTAAGATTTTTGAAATCAGGGTGGGGATGCGTCATAAGCGGTGTTTCACAGGGATCTGTGTTGGGCCCTTTGTTTCTCAGATTTTGCATAATGAGGCAAACGATTAGAAAACTAACTTGAAAAGTTTTTTTCCAGGTATATAGAACAAAGGTTAGAGAAAAGATAGTTCCTCTTATAACTAACTCCAGACAGCTTACCAACAAGGAAAATGAAATGTGCTCGATTTTTAATAATTACTTTCTCTCGGTTTTCGCACAAGAAAATACAAACAATATCCCAATAATAAATTTTTATATTGGGCCTGAAAAAAAAAATTATGTAATATCACAGTCACGAGGAATATTGTTATCAGACAGATTGATGCGTCTTTAAAGTCTTCTTTTCTTCCCAAATAAATGCTTTAATATGCTATTCATCCATCTGGGATCATTCTTATTTGACCTAATTTCTCTCTGGGGAATATACATATTCTGGGCATATTGTACATTAAGAAAAAAGTCATAAATGCAGTTCCCTTGATTGTCGTATGATTATCGTCAATAAAATCATTAGTTAGATAAATTAAGTTGAGATTGGACATGTGTTCCCTAAGTCCAATATAATCAGCAGAACGAAAAGCAAGGACTTTTACTGCATTATCCTTATTCTCTTACTCCCAGATACTATTAAAGGTGATCACTTGCACCAAGCTCTTCAGTGATCTCCAGATTATTTACGAGGGTTTCTTTATTTTACAGAACTAGGTGGAGCAAATAATTACCTCTGGTGGGTTCTGTTACATATTGTTTCAGAAAACAGTCCTGAGATACTTCCAGGAAGTCACTGGACTCCCGGTCAAAGAAATCCATTCAATTTGGCTAAGTTAAAAATCTCCTACTATACTGAGTCATTATGTCTAAAAGCCCTAACAATTTCGTCCCAAAGAAGTTTCCCTCTATCAGTTCCTGAGCTTGGAATTCGGTACATCACACCTATTTTCTCTTAAATATAATGCAACTCCATCCCTTTTCCCATTATATCTCTCTTCATGAAACACCTTAAACCCTTGAATATGGCGTTTGGCAATAGTGTCCAAACTATTTAAATTATACCATGTTTCAGTTTATTATCTACTGGCTTTTTATATTCAGCTTTGCTTTTCCACAATTTCTGTTATCGTTAGTCAGTGTTACTTAATTACTGTTATTTTTAAAGTTCATGGTATCAAAACCTAAATCAATATTTCCACTCTTTTGTCCCTTTCTCCATAACTAATCCTAGTTTAATGCCATACACTCACATGAATTAGCAAGAATACAAACATCTGCCCTGGATAAGTGAACCCCATCCTTGGCATCCATGTCATTTCTACCGCCGAAGTAGTACCATGTCAATGAATAGCAATGAATTATCTGTACAGTGTTTGCCCAGGCAACAATTTATACCAATTTCTCTTGACAGCCATTCATTTCCAACACCCCTTCTAGGTGAAATGCGACATATCAAGAAGCCCTTTCTTCCTATTTATGCCTATTGCTGTCCTATACCTTCTTACTAAATCCTCACTTCTAAGCTTGCCTACATCATTACCTCCAGCACTGAGGCAGATAAAAGGATTAATCCCATCACCATTCATGATGTTGTCAAGCCAGCTGACAATATCTTCCATCCCAGACCATGGAAAGCAAATCTGTCTCCTACTCCTCCTCTTCAAGCAGAAGGCCCTATCCATGCATCTAATCTGACTGTCCCCAACAAGCACAATGTTCTTACCCTCCCTGGTGTTCTTCGTAGTGTCGTTCCAAGGTGACTTAAATTTGTCAAGTAGCACGGAGATTCCACAGCAGTCTCCTAGTTCTTTGTGAAGGCTTACTCAGCCCTGTGACAACTTCAGACAGTATTACCAAGGCTGGCTCCTCCTCAGGAAAATTAATGAATAGAAAAAGAAATAATTCACAAAGATAAACACTTTATTATTTAGTAATGCAAAGAAAAAGCATAGAAACATGAAGGTGTATCCTACTTGAAAGAAAAATGAAAAATGAAATGGTAAAATGACATTTGAATAAAGGCTAATATGTTCAAGTAAATTGGGGTGTCTGGTTGATGGTGACACCGTATTGAGGAAATTGTAGCCGTTAATGATGATGGGGGGGGTCACAGGTGTTGAGTGACAACCCAACGACTAGTTCTTCACAGAGTCTATAGCCTTGAATAGTCAGTCCAGATGACAGGAACGCAGGTTCTTTACCACTGCAAAGATGAGGGGTAGGTAGATCATGAATGACTTCTCATAAGCTGTTTCAGTCCGTCTCCTTCAACACTTCTCGTTGGTTGGCAAGTGACCCGATCTGTCATTCCAAGCTGGAAAGAGAGAGACAGGTTACCCACTGTTAAGAAATCACTCTCCATGATAAGTGCAAGTTACTTAAAAAAGGTGGTGACTATCTAAAAGTCTCATGGGGAGCTTAAAACTGAAAGGACCCAGTTTGTTATTGGTCAAAAGTGAAGCTTTCAACTATTGATCTAATACCATTCACAGCCATCTTACAGTTTCTGTAAACTGACTACTATAAAAATTAACTGTATTCTCAATAGATTGTACAGAATATACAATCACAGCCTCCATTTTCAAAACAAAATCTACACACTCATCCTGTGCTCCACATGGTGTGTTCCAACACTCTTCCTGTCTACTACCTTGACATAACTCCTGGCTAACCGTGTTTTGACCACTTTTAGTCCCTGGTATGGTGGCTCAATATTTAATTTCAAATTCACCCTGGAGCACCAGATCGCCCCCAAAAATCGAGAAGGATCCTTTTAATCCTCCAGGTTGAACAGTAGCAATAAGAAGATGCTCTTGTGTCTAGTAAGCGATGCGGATACTAGGAGAGAGGCTAAGCTCCTTCACCAAAACAAAAGACTGTTGCCAAGCACAATCTCCAGTTACCACAATTTTTCTACACCTTAATTAACTTTTCACAAAATTAAGCAACTTTAAAATATTCATTTATTTAAGAAGACTAAAGGAATTTAAGATGTACAAGAGAGTTAGATTAACCTTAGATCAATTAAATACGTAGTTAAAAAAAAAAAAGTAAAACAGGGGGATTAGAAAGGTTAAACATGACTATGCAATTAAGGTTGCTAATGAATCAACTGTTCTACAGAGTTCTTTTAAATGTATAGAATGAAGGTCAGGAAAAAAGTAGGACTGCTGAAAATTGTGGATGGACATCTAGCTGAGAGTGAGCATTAAATGTCTTCTGTATTTAATCAGTATTTCCTGTCAGTCTTTACTCAAGAAGACATAAATGATATCCCAGCAATTAACATTTATTCAGTTCCTGAGGATAAACGAGAGTAATGATAACTGTGGCATAACAGGGTCCCCTCCAAGATAAAACCTCATCGTTTACCTCACCTCGGAAAAGTGATAATTACAAATAAAAACATATTGCCATTATTATTATTATTATTATTATTATTATTATTATTATTATTATTAATTAAATAACAATCACCAGCACAGCAACAAATACAACAATACCAAGAACAAAAATAAACCATCAGAAGTTATAACAACAGTAAATAAACCAGGAAGAACAATAACAATAACAAGAACGACAATAATAACAAAAGCCCCAACAGTAACAATATCAACAAAAACAGCAGCAACACTTCGCAAATGAAAATAAAGCAACAGTATCATTATTAGGAGATAAACAAAACAGCAGCAGCAGCAGTTATAGAAAAATCGATAACAAGAACAATAAAAATATCAAAAGCAAAATAACAAATGTAAATAAACCAGGAACAGCAAAAACATCAACAATAATAACTACAGTCAATAAATCAGCCGCAGCAGCAGTGATAATAGTAACAAAATCAACAACATAAACATGAATAACAACACAGCCTGTAATTCAATGTTACTAATGTGTTTCCAGCCTAATAACTGATACAAATATTAGCTACCCACGTCATAAACAGGGAAGAGACGACACTTCAGGCCTTCTTTAGCCTCTGTCTGGTAAAAGTTCATGGTTAATTTCGTGGTTATTTTTTCTTATTAGGATATCACCTTTTCATATCACATATGTTATATATATATTATATATATATATATATATATATATATATATATATATTTATATATATATATTATATATATATATATTATATATATACCCTCTGTGTGGTAACGCTTGACAATACTCTCTGGAGAGCGAATCGTTGCCACAATAAAATGACACATGTGACCAGGGGTCGGCAACCTTGTTCTGCCTGGGTGCCAGGGCCCATGTCTGTCAGCGGAATGGCGGCCATACTTATCACCATATTTAATAAACAGAGATAATAATAATACATTCTAAATTTTGACATATTTATTTATGTACTTTATTAAGCAATATTATGTTTACTGAATATAAAAGTTATTTTGAGACACCGATATTGAACATACCCTCACCTCTCTCTCTCTCTCTCTCTCTCTCTCTCTCTCTCTCTCTCTCTCTCTCTCTTCTCTCTCCCACTGTTCAATAGCAGTTAGTGTGATACTTGGTGGTGTTTTGAGCATGACAGTCTCTCAGTTATAGGTGACAGACTTGAAGATGCCAAATGCAAGATGTCATCTAAATGGGCAACAGTCAGTCGGTTTCCTACTTTTACTCTTCTTGTATTTCATTTCTGAGAGGAGGAGTTTGCACATGTAACTACTGCCCAACATTGACGTCATTTTTTTTCTCGTGATCTACCATGCTGATATAAATACCAGTTTCAGGAAGATATTTCTTGTAAAACTCTAGTAGAGTTATTCCCGTTACATTAAATTTTGATCTTAATACGCCACTGCACTACATCTGCATAAGTTCTGTTTGAATATTTTCTGGCGCGATGTAGATGTCAATATCAAATGGACTGGCAAACAGCCTGAAGTCACTTGTGCGTGAGCGTATGTCAGCAAAACAGAAAGAAAACTCTACTTTGAAGTCACGTACCACAGTTACAAATGTGTTGGTGTCCGTCGGTTTCTAATTTCTCGAAGCATATGTAAATTTACATACAGGCTTGTAACACCGATAATACAAAAAATATAGTAAGAGAGAAAGTCGCCTCCCGCGACTTTTAGTTTTGCCAAGCTTCACTATCTGCGCTTGTTCTAGAATTCAAGGTGTCGGAAGTCCTCAAGAAAAGTCCTGTGAGTTGGGTTATGTTTCTCTTAGGGACTGCGGGCCAGAGTATTTCGGGTTATGGGCCGGATCCGGTCCACCGGCCGTAGGTTGCCGACCACTGCGTTAGATGCATCTGTTTTCTTTTACCTAACAGTTTGTCAGTAATTCTACCATTATTACCAAGTGCTAGAAATAGGGGTAGTGCCAGCAGTAATAGAACATTTGTACTAATGGTGTCAGAGATAATGCTAACAGTGTTAGAAACAACAGTATACGCTAGTGTAACAGTAGTAGAAGTATCAGTGTCATCAATGATACAAGCATCACCAGTGCCAACAGCAAATGAAGTATGAATAGGGCATAGAGTGGTAGTATTTATAACAGTGCCTCCAGTCTTGCTGTAATCTCACCATTAATCTCCACATTTTGTGCTGCTCACTTCCGTCACTTGACTGAACAAGTGCGTCCAGAACCATGGTGACAGATGATAAGCAACTCTTAACTAAACTTTCGCTTTAATATATTCTTACTTTACTGAAAGAGAAAGTGAATGAGGAGCTACTTCTCTGTTTTTCAGGGAGAAAGTGATAATCCCGTAAGGCTTAACGCTTAACCATGATAAAAATGAAATATTTCTTATCATTTTTTAACGTATTATGCTCAGTATGAAATGGATAAAAATCGTTATAGACTGTGTAGGTGCAAGTTCTGATGGATTTTGTACATTTACTGAAAAAGTTATCTTCTGGTAGTCTTCAAACTTTTATTACGGAGGTTTCTCCTTCACTACATGTCATGTAACGTTTAATGTGCTTACTCTTTGAATCAAATTGATTTTTTCTAAATAATTGGTGAAAATCTCGTCTGATTAGTAAAAAGTCATTGTTTTTCTTTACTGGTTTGTTACAATCTACATAGAATATTTTATTTGCTTATATGTGAACACTTAACACCAAAATAGAAGATTGGTATATATACCCAAAGAATGAATAAACTCTACTGATTAGCTTAAAACATTAACAATGGTCTGTTTCTCTTAGGAGAAAAATTTGTGTTTATTTTTTGCATGTTATGTCCCAGCCAGTTTGTATGGAAGAAATTGGGAAATTTGAAATACTTGTTTTCATGTATGATATCGAAATGTCTCATTCGATTGTCTTCATTTCTGTTATAACCTGATAATGAAGTTTCTGAGGGGCTTCAAATTTAATGAGCTGGAGTATTGGAAAAAAATAATTTTGATGTCAATATATACACGATAACGATACGACTATCTAAATGCTTCCTATTACCATTCATTCACTTCAAGTAAAAATAATCGTTAAACTATATGCTTCGTCGCTTCGTAACAATCTGGATCATTATTTTCCCATCCCTCCACTCAAGCTTCTGGTTTAAAGAACTATTCAGAAACTTTCGGGATTCTGTTTCCTAATTCATTCACCCAACAAACTTTGTACCTTAGATTTATCTCCAGTCTTACGGGGATCGAGAAAGACAAATTTCTCTGACGGACGCATTTCTCACTCCTTGGGCACGGAAGCTTCAGTACAATCCTTCATGTACACTTTCCTGCAATGACGTCGAATGGTTAAGAGTGAATTTTCTCCAACGATTATTCATGCTTATTGCTAGAGACACATGCTGACTGGGTGATTGTTTTCATCCGTGTCTAACACTTTGGGTGAAATCTTTAGTGTTTGTTGTTGTATTGTCGTTTACGGTAGTAAACGACAGTAATGAATTTCTCTCTCCGTACTCTAAACCCAAATGCTGGGTGTGAGTTTTCCGTGATAGTAGTTTTGGAGAAGCATTACTAATCAACTAGTGGAGTTAATGGTGTCGTCATAGCAGTGATAATGAATGTTAAAATCAGTACTTGGGTATCTATTTGAAATGGATGAACAAAGTATGTCAAAGGGAAAATATATTATCATTGATATCAACAGTAAGTAGAGGATACATGCAGACCATTAAAAACTGTCTGGTTAATGCCCTTGTAGGAAGATTACAGTATTCTTTATTCCATAAAGAGTATGTATTTAATGTATATTAAAGATTAGGAAGCCAGTTATTGCAAAGAAAATAAGTTATTGTACTAACCATACCACGGGCGGGGACAGAACCCGCGATCAGAGAGTCTCAAAACTATGGTTTGTTTGCAATCGTGTCATTACGATTTCCTGAGTCAAGTTATTGTACTGACAGAATAGGTGATAAAAGGAGGTTAAAGTATAATTAAAATAAAAGAAAAGTTAGACTAATTGAAGATGAAAATAAATTAAAGAAAAAAGTAGGAAGTGTATGTGTCACTATCATTATAAAAAGCATGAAGCACTGGGCTGAATTGAATATGTATAAAAGCAGCTCATCTTCCTGATAGTGAGGTACGTTAAATTTAACCTCTCATCTTGACCCACTAACCCTCTCCACTCTCTTTCCTCAGCATAGTTCACAAAAATCACTAATATCCAGCAAACAGAAGAATTTTAACCAAAGTTTGCCTTGTCTGATCCCAGAGCACATATATTTTTATATCCACACTTTAAGTGTTTGTACATAATTTCCATCAAGAAAATGGTACAGATTCCCCATCATAAAGTTGGTGCTTCATTGAAAAAGGAAACATGTTCTAGTTCTCTTAAATGGTCTTGTACACTGCTCACACAGGGGCGCCACATGTTATTCTGCAGCGCTCTGAAATTGTATTAAAATATTTTTTGGAGTGCGCTGTTGTGTGGGTGTGTGTGCGCGTTTGTGTGTGTGTGTGTGTGTGTGTGTGTGTGTGTGTGTGTGTACGTACTCACCTAGTTGTGGCTGCAGGGGTAGAGTCACAGCTCCTGACCCCGCCCCTTCACTGGTCGCTACTGGGTCACTTTCCCTGCATCATGAGCTTTATCATACCTCTTCTTAAAGCCATGAATGGATTCTGCCTCCACTACATCGCTTCCCAAAGTATTCCACTTCCTGACTACTCTGTGACTGAAGAAATATTTCCTAACATCCCTGTGATTCATCCGAGTCTTCAACTTCCAACTGTGTCCCTTTGTTGCTGCGTCCCATCTCTGGAATATTCTGTCTCTGTCCACCTTGTCACTTCCTCTCAGTATTTTATATGTCGTTATCATGTCCTTCCTATCTCTCCTGTCCTCCAGAGTCGCCTGGTCGATTTCTCTTAACCTCTCCTCCTTAGCTCTGGGACTAGTCTTGTTGCAAACCTTTGCACTTTCTCTAATTTCTTAACGTGCTTATCCCGGTGCGGGTTCCAAACTGGTGCTGCATACTCCAGTATGGGCCTGACGTACACGGTGTACAGTGTCATGAAAGATTCCTTACTTAGGTATCGCAATGCTAATCTCAGGTTTGCCAGGCGCCCATATGCTGCAGCAGTTATCTGGTTGATGTGTGCTTCCGGAGACGTATTCGGTGTTATAATCACGCCAAAATCTTTCTCCTTGAGCGAGGTTTGCAGTCGTTGGCCACCTAGCCTATACTCCGTCTGCGGTCTTCTTTGCCCTACTCCAATCTTCATGACTTTGCATTTGGCAGGGTTGAATTCGAGAAGCCAGTTGCTGGACCACGTGTCCAGCCTGTCCACGTCTCATTGAAGGTCTGCCTGATCCTCATCTGATTTAATTCTCCCCATTAACTTCACACGTATACCAAAAATAGCTCTGGTCCTAGGACCGACCCTTGAGGGACCCCGCTCGTCACAGGTGCCCACTGTGATACCTCATCACGCACCATGACTCGTTGTTGCCTCCCTGTCAGGTATTCTCTGATCAACTGAAGTGCCCTTCCCGTTATACGCGCCTGATCCTCTAGTTTCTGCACTAATCACTTGAGGAACTGTGTCGAAGGCCTTCTTGCAGTCCAAGAAAATGCAATCAACCCACCTCTCTCGTCTCTTACTTCTGTTACTTTATCATAAAACTCCAGAAGGTTTGTGACACAGGATTTGCTTTCCATGAAACAGTGCTGGTTGTCATTTATACTTTTGTTCCGTTCCCTTCCGGTGAGTGAGTGTGTGTGTGTGAGTATGTGTATGTGTGTGTGCGCGTGCGTGCACGCACTCACCTGTGTGTGGTTGCCTTCATTAAGTCTCAGCTCTTGGCCCCGCCTCTTCGCTAGTTGCTTTTAAGTTCTCTCTCTCCTGGCTTTGAGAACCTTTTCGTACTTCCTCATAAAACTATGTATAAATCCTACCTCTATCACTTCACTCTCCAAGTCGTTCCTCTTCCTGGGAACTCTGAGGCTGAAGAAATACTTCCTAACATCCCTATCTTAGTCCTCATCTTCCAAGTGTGTCCTCGTGTTCATGTTTTTCATTTCTCAAACAATCTATCCCTCGCCAGTCTGTCGATTCCTCTTGATATTTTGTGCGATTTTATTATATGACTCCTTGTACTTCTGTCCTCCAGAGGAAACGTTTCGCCACATAGTAACTTCATCAGTCCAATGCAAATCAGAAGGGTGTAAGGAGAGGAGGAGTTTAAGGTAATCAGTCCCTCAGCCTGGAGTCGATGTGTTCAGTCCATCAGTCTTAGTCATCAGGCTAAGTTTGTTTTATTTGAGTGTTTCCTCATGATGGTGAGCCTGGGTGTTTGCATACGTGCTAGTTTGTTTACTCTCATCTAGTTTTATTTCTTGTTTGTAAAGGTTGATCCATAGCGTCTGGTCCCTAATGATTTTACATATTCTTGATTCCAAGAGGCGAGTCTCACCTCTCTGCTTCACCTCTTAACTGAGTCGCCTTTAATCTTTGGATACACAAGACATTGGTGCAACATTTTGGTATACTTATTGTGCAAACATTTCGTCAGCCAGTGGTCAGAAGCCACTGACTGGTGAAGTAGTGACTAGTATTTAGTCACTTAGCCATAATACCAACTTACCTCATAATTTGTAATATTTTAAATTTAAGAATTAATCTAAGTCTGCCCGAAATGCCTAGCCATGCTAGGTGTTCTAGTGGTACCCTCTGTAATTATTATTTTACTACATGTAAACCACACAATAACCAAATTCTGTAAACTCAGCATTGTAATCCTTATAGAGAATAAACTTTGAATTTGAACTTTGAATTTGAATAATGATTCCCAAGTATTTCACAAGTGTCTTATCAGTTTGTTACTTTTCTAAACTATTCATGTCATTATTTTTTTATTATTTTTACCACATGAAGCCTAAGTATTTCCCTCCCATTTCAATTACGTATAAAAAAAGAAAAACATGAAATAACAACAAAAATTTATTTTCGTAGTATGACCCTCGTTGGTTTAGCGCTTAGTTATGATTATAATAATAATATTTATGTAGTGTGCGCACATTATTTATGAGAGAATAAAGTCACAATTCTGTGGGTAGAACAATGTTTAAATAAATCATAATTAACTTGTTTTTAGAGTCTGAAACATATGAAGACATTTCGGTCTGACTTATGTCATTAACAAGTAACACTCAAACGAAAAGAGATGGAGGCCAGACCATATCAGAACAAAGACAAGAACATTGCAGCAGACCTACTGGCCCGTGCTAGGTAAATCTACCTCAAACCCACCCACATCTACTCATGTATTTGTCTAATCTTTTTTTTAAGGCTACCGAAGATTTTCTCTTCAGTGACGTTACTTGGGAGTTTGTTCCACTCATCCAAAACTCTATTACCAAAATAACACTCCATTAACCTTTCTAAATCTATTATTTTTTAATTTTAACCCAGTGATGTGAATCCTGTATGACTGAATATTTTTAGTACACAATTTAAATCCTCTTTTTCATTTATACACCTCAATCATATCTCCACTAATTTTACACTTTTCCAGAGAGTGCAGAGTCATTCCTCACTCTGTCGTTGTAGATAAGATTTCTGATATATGGGGTCAACTTTGTCATTCTTCTCCATGTTTGCCAGCGCATTTATGTCCATTCATTATTAATACAGTGACTAGAACTGCACAGCATAATTTAAACGAGGCCTTACCAGTGATATATAAAGTATAAGTTTTGACGTGAGGACTCCTGTGTTGTATACTTCTTTATATGAAACCAAGAATTCAAATAGCTTTATTGTATTAACTTGTGCACAGTTGTAATTTCTTTAAATTACTGCTAACCAGAACTCCAATTTTTTTTTTCAGTGTGACAGAGATCTACGTTGTAAAGTGCATAAGGGCATAAGAGGGTGCGGGGGAGGCGAGTGGTAAAACGTGAGGGGCGAGTAGGTGTAGTACTAGTAAAATCTGCCACTTCCTATTTGTACTTGCCTAGTTACATATAGGCGAGTCTATTGCTCAGCAGACGGAAGATCGAGTCTCCACTACGTCTTGCGCTGAATGGCCCACATAGGTTTAGCGCTCAACATTAATGATTTTTAAATTTTAATAATGGTAGTGGTAATAGTAGTAGTAGTAGTGACTAATAAAAATTTGTCATTCCCTTAGAATACACGAAGTTCAATTAATCTTATGCCTATGCATTACTTGTCTTACTTAAAAATTTAGTCACAAGACACACATGGAATTTCAAACTCACGAAAAACCAAACCTAGAGATAAAGTTATCAGTTTGGTAGTTAGAGTATGATCCACTTGTTTCTTGCCTTGATTTTAATGCTGATCATGTAGTTCATCCATCTTCACAGCGATTTCCTCAGGCAAATGGAATTAGAATTTTGAGATATATTAGAATAAATCACTAATTTTCCCGCAGCTTCTCACTATAAGGGTCATCACAATCCTGAAAATCTGATTTCAGCATGTCTTCGTGAGGGCCAAAGGATTTTACTTTGTGATATTCTCGTCTTCGATGGCTTCTTCCAATGAAAATCTCTCACGATCCACATACCCATTCCCACATACCTACAATCCACATACCCACTCTTTGAAACAAAGAATAGTATGATATCAGTACATAAACACTTTGGTTATTACAAGTAATCCTGTCATTTCTCAGAATGTGCATATAACATAAGTCTCAGTTCCACTTGGGTAAAGTTTGATCTTGCAAGAAAGCTGGAAATCTCGTATTAAGCTGTTGAAATATTCACCATATTGGCGTTTAATGAAAGATATGCTGAATAATCTTTGCTAAAATAAATCTATAATTAGACAAGCTTTATGAGGAATATACAGTACCATATTTTCAAACTAAATCCTTTTGCTTTAGCAGTTCTTTCCCAGTCCTTGAACAATGAAATTCTTCTCTGAGTTCCAATACACGGAGTACTAGACCATTTATTACCTGCAGAAATATTATAAATTATCCCTCGATTATGAGTTACTGCCTCAACTGATAAATAAAAGACCAGTGAAACGTATCTTTCCCCAGTGACGCAATCCCTGAGCCTAGTTCAGGGGTCTCTAAATTTTTCACTATATTTTACATATTTTCACTGCCCAAAGAAAAAAATCAGTCTTATAAAGAAAAATAAGTGAATTAAAAATATATAAATGAATGAATGAAATTTATTTGGATCTTTTTAGCAATCAGCATGATATGAATCAGAACAAAAGAGAAATGTGACAATTACAGAAAAACAACAGTGTGTTTACACTGAGGAATGATTTATTAATGAGTAACAAGCTGATACGAATCCGGAAGCAAATCGCTGCAAATTTGGAAACTGTTCAGACTGCAAAGGTTTATAAAATTTGATAAGATATCTTTATAATTTTCTTTCATCATGTCATCTGAAGGAAGATCAATTTTCATTTGAAACTGACTTGGCAATGTATTAACACCGCAGTCATATGGATTTTGAAACAGCTTTATTTCATCTGTTTTTCCATCAAGCTCAGAAAATATTTCTGAAATTGATTTTGCAAGTCATTAATGATTCTGTTGCAGATGAAGAAGGAAATTTCTCTTCACTTTCTTTATGAAAATTTTCACAACATGGGAAATGAGCCAAGTTAGAAACTTTCACCTGTCCTCCAAATGCCATCAGTTTTACCCTGAATACCTCGATATGCTTGAATAGATTACAAATCAAATTTGTGTCAACTTACAACTTCAGATTCAATTGATTCATATGGGTTGTCACGTCTGCAAAATATGTCAATTTCCGAAGCCAGTCAGCCTTTGATAAAACTTGTTCGGGTAGATTCATATCCTTTGAAAATGAATTAATTTACTTTCCAAGCTGAAGGAAACAGTAATAGAATATTTCCACAACTAAACCATCGAACTAGTATATAATAAGGCAAGTCAACAAATTCAAAATCAGTTTCATTTAGAAAATCGCAAAAATGGCGATGATTGAGCCCGTGACATTGAATGAAGTTCACTGATGAAACAACAGGTTTCAGAACGCTAGATATATCCACATATTTTCCGCATAATGATTGCTGATGGATAACGCACCGCAGAAACATGGGCTTTGAGAATCCACCACCCTCACAAACTTTTGTGATTTGACCAGCCAAACCTTTCTTCATCAAAGACATGTTCCTTCCTCCATCAGGTGACTTGCATTGCAGTTTATTCCACTCCAGGTTACATTCTAATACAGTATTTTGAAATTCTTTGAAGATGTCTTCTCACGTTCCTGTGCTGTGCATGCTATGCATTGATGCTAATTCATGTGTGGCACTGAATTGAATGTCGACGTCACAGAGTTGTGATATGTCACATCATTCAGTTCATCTAAGTGCGAAAGAATGAAATAGAAAATTTCGTTGCTGAGGGCCGCATAAAATCGTGTGGCGAGCCGCAATACCTGCCACGTTGCTCCCCTATCAACTCTATCAAATGCCTCTTCCAAATCCATAAAAACAACGAAAACCTCTTTAGCCTTAACTAAACTCTGTTACCTATATGCTGCACTGTAATTAAGTGGTCTATACTTCTCCTACCCTTCCTAAAGCCTCCTTGTTCATTTGCGATCCTGCTCTCCGTCTTGCTCTTATTTTTTTTGAATAATAACTCATCCTTACACCTTACTAGGTATACTCAACAGGCTTATTCCACAATAATCCTTACACTCTCTTTTGTTCCCTTTGCCTTTATACAAAGGAACTGTTTGTTTTCTGCCAATCCCTCGATATCCTCCCCTCGCTCATACATTTATTAAATAAGCACATTAACAATTCCGAAACTATATTCCCACCTGCTTTTAATATTTGTCTTGATTCCATTAATCCCACCTGTTTTACCCCCTTTCATTCTATCACTACCTCAAGCACCTCCCCCACACTCACATCTAGCGCTTCCTCACTCCTAAAAGATGCACGAATTCACAGCTTCCCTATCTTCATCAACATTTAAAAGTTCCTCAAAATATTCCCTCCATCGTCCCAACACCTCCAACTCTTCATCTAATAATTCTCCTCTTCTATTTTGTTTTTAACTGGCAAAGCCATTCGTGCCCTAGGCTTCTCAACTTTTTAATTTCACTCCAAAACTTTTTTTGACACAATCTAACCCACTCATTTGCTCTCCTTTTACATTCCTTCATCCTCTTAAACTCTCTCGTTCCTCCGTATACTCCTCCCTACTTACATTCCTTTTACTTTGTAAAAACCTCTCATATACTAACATTTTCTCTCTTACTACTCTCTTTACATCATCACTTCACCAGTCTCTCCAGTTTCCTCCCGCACCCACTTCCCTATATTCACAATCTTCTGCTGAACACGCTAACATTGCAATCTTAAATCTACCCCCATACCTCTTCAGCCTCCTGGCCTATACTCTTACTAACCCATCTTTCTACCAATAGTTGCTTATATCTTATCCTAAGTGCTTCCTCCTCTAGTTCATAAACTTTCACCTCTCTCTCACTTTCTGTTGCCATTCTTCTTGTACCCCATCTACCTTTTATCTTCTTTGTAGCTAATACGAAAAAATTATCTAATATATCTGTTGCCCTCATATAAACATGAATATCCTGAAGTCTGTCCATCAACCTTTAATCCACCAATACATAGTCCAACAAACTACTGTCATTTCGCCATATATCATATCACGTATTCTTATTTATCCTTTTTTTTCCTAGAAATTGTATTACCTATTACCAAACCTCTTTACAAAGTTCAGTCAAATGCCTTCCTGTATCATTTACCCCTGACACCGTTAACATACCTACCACGCCCTCTACAACCGTTTCTCCCACTCTAGCATTCATGTCCCCCACCACAATTACCCTCTCACTTGGTTTAAAATTCCCAAAACACTCAACGTCTCCCAAAGCCTCTGTCTTTCCTCGACATTCCTTTCTTTTCCAAGTGCATAATCACTTATTATAATCCACTTTTTGCATCCAGCCCTTATTTATATCCATGTAATCTTTGAATTTATAAATTTATGTTCCCTCTTCTTCTATTACTGATCCTTCACCATTATTGCTACTCTTTCCTTAGCTCTAGCTCTCAGATACTCCTAACCTAACCTCATTTATTTCTCCCAACTGAAATTCCCCTAACTCCTTCAGCTTTCTTTCGCTTACAGCTAGGAAAACCAACTTTTCATTCATAACATTGACGATCATCTCTTTCTTATCATCTACACTATTTCGATGCACAAACATCCTGGCATTATGATTATCAAATGATTATCCGGACTTTGGAACAGAACTTCTCCAGGCTGAGGGACTGACAACCTCAAATCTACGACTATCAAGGGTGATGGACTGATCACATCGTCTTCACATCTCTACTGCTCCTGCCTACTTTCTGTACTCGACTGAAGAAGGCTACTGTGTAGGCGAAACGTTTTGGAAAAAAGTTGCCGAAATGTTGACTATGTGTCTTATCTACCATCCTGGCATTATAATTTTCTTATTTTTTAATAATTTTTACAAGAGAAGGGGGTTACTAGCCCAGTGCCCCTGGCATTTTATTTGCCTCTTACGACATGCATGTCTTACAGGGGAAAGATTCTTTTCCACTTCCCCATGAAAATGAAAGGAAATATATATTAAGAATAATTAAGAAAAGGAGAAGAAAATTCAGTTGGGTGTGTTTACATATACATACGAGTATATGTATATGTAGTGTGACGTAACTGTAAGTAGAAGTAGGAAGATGCACCAACAATCCTACTATTGTGTAAAACAATTTCATGTTTCGGTTTCACACGCATTTGTCAGGACTGTAGTACCTCCCAGGGTGGTTGTTGTCTAACCTACTACCTCGGTATTGTGTACCATTATTGCTACCATACCTCTCGTAACTGAATATAACTAGGTTTGCTAGTTATGTGCATCATTAGCTTTGTCGTATCTATCCTCAGAGCTGTGCATGTTAAGCTCTTTTGCCTCTTAATTGGCTGAATATCTCTACTTCCTGGTTACCATTATGTCTAAGAAGCATTTTCTATCAGTCCCCTGAGTATTATGTATATTTTCAACAGGTTTTCTTTTGTCCTTGTTTTCTACATAGCTCTTTTTGCTTCTGTTAAATCTGGGCCACTTATGTTTACATTTTGATCAGGTGTAACCTCTGAGGATCGACATAAATGGTATAAAATACCGACACGATGGAAATCTAGGCACAAATGAAAGCTTACTGAGAACATTTATACTATATTTGCGTCTATTTTTCCAACCTCTAATGAGGTGCTGTGTACTCTCACGTTTGACAGGTACTCCAAATAATTTCTGTTTATATACCTATTCCCAGGTCCCACCCTTTCGAAGATTACCGCTATCCAAGTTTTACAGTTTGTTGAGCCCTATCTCTTCATCTATTTCGTTTACTTCTATGAGCTACTGAAGTTGTCCTGGTACAGACCTTGTGTGTGGCTCCATCATCACGTCTCCCTTTCCTTCACATCCTCTTTTACCAACTTTGTATATTTTTCACTGAAATACATTATCACTGTCTGCTCTTAGTGTGAACTAATCTTTGGTTGGTGTAGTATAGCACTTTTTGTGCACTGTCCACGGTAATGCAACCCACTCACCTTGCTCTTCCATATTTTATATCTGAAACCCTTTTGTCAGACTTCATTAGGTTTGTGTAAAAATTATTGCCTTTTTCCAAACATGTCTAGAATTTTTTTATATTTTCTCTAGATATCCCACTGTTCATATTATGATTACCTTCGCTGTTACCCTGGATAACTAGCACGTCAAAAGTGAAAATAAATCAATCGGTGCAAGGTCCATCACATTGTATGAAAGTTGATCGTATTTGCACAGTTTTCAATCTTTTTGGAAGCTGCATCGTTTCCAGAAACTTTCCCACAATAATACTTCGCATAGTACTTTTTCCTTTTCTTACAAAACTCACAGCTATACATTATCATGTTTAGTTTTTTTATTTAATTAAGCAAATTTTCTCCCTAATGAGATATGTTCGTGTCCTGGATTCCAAAGTGAATACCTCAGTATATCATCTTTTCGGCTCCTCGTAAATCTAGTTATTTTCAGTGAGTCTTCTTGTTGCCTTCACATATTATTAGTTAAGAAAGTCCAATGTCCGTCCAGTTATATGATGTCAGCGGTCAAGAGAGGTCATGCTGCAGGTCCTGCATCTCAGTGCTTACCTTGGGACTTTTGGGTAGAATTTTGTGCTCAATATGTTTTGTTGAGTATTATGTTTTAGGCATATAATTACGATTTGTGAAAAAGTATGTACTCGTCTAGAGGAGAATAAAAAATTGATGTTTTCTAAATAAGTGTAATAATGAGTGTGAAGTGACTGGTAGTAACTCAGGAAGCGTTAGTAGTAATGAATGTTATGCGTTTTGCGGAAAATTGAGGAAGATGAAGTGCGGAAGATTGAAAAAGTAGAGCTAATGATTGTACGGAGTTCAACGTGAGGAAAGACCTAGCGAGCGTCTCTACAAGCAAAGAATTCACACACTGTATACGAGGACATTGTATACATGGACACAACATTCTGTAAGAGGGACAAGGTGAGGCAGAGGTGTGTTTAAGCTGTACTCTTGATATTATTAAGAAAACTGTCCACCAACTGGGACAGATAGTTTCGCATAAATTGCTGTGCATGTATTTCTGTATGAATTTCCTTTAGGAAAATTTTGTAAGTTACTCTCCGTCAAAGTTTGGTTAAGTTAGATCTATTTTTGTTAGATTAATGAATATTAACATATTTTTAATGGAATTAAACAATAATAACGAAAGAAATTATCTCCCCGATAATCTCATAGCTAAATGAAAAGCAACAGATAGTAAACTTAAATAGGGTAAAATCAAAATGGGGGATTCGTTACATGTAGTGGTTAACAGGAGTCAGTATTGGCTCAGTGTTATTTACAATATACTTAAACGAAATAAATGAGATGATAAATAGTGACATAAGATTAACGATGAGAGAAAAGAGGATAAATAATTTGTGAGATGAACTGATGAGCTGATGTTTATGTCTGGGATGTAACAGATGCAATTTTTTGTGGGCAATTATAGAGTTCTACTTACGGTATAAGAAAATATCTTGTTCAAATCTAAATAATCTTGATCTTAATCAAACTAAATAGGATGAAAATTTAAGATTGTGATTATCAGAACTCAAAACTCAGAACAACATTGTATAAGTGTTTCCAATATAACTAATAAAACTGTTGGTTTCTTGTCAGTATGAATTAAGAGGCCCCATGGATATACTACTTTATATATCTGTGGTAAGATCTTATTTAAATTATGTTGTTCAGTTTTGATCTTTTATATGACAATGTTTAAATACCCTTGAAAACGTATTGAGAGGGATGATAAAGTTGACCCCCTTCATCAGAAAATGTTCACAGGAAGACGGGTCGATAATGTTCACAGGAAGACGGGTCGATAATGTTCACAGGAAGACGGGTCGATAATCTTCACAGGAAGACGGGTCGATAATCTTCACAGGAAGACGGGTCGATAATGTTCACAGGAAGACGGGTCGATAATGTTCACAGGAAGACGGGTCGATAATGTTCACAGGAAGACGGGTCGATAATGTTCACAGGAAGACGGGTCGATAATCTTCACAGGAAGACGGGTCGATAATGTTCACAGGAAGACGCGTCGATAATCTTCACAGGAAGACGGGTCGATAATGTTCACAGGAAGACGGGTCGATAATCTTCACAGGAAGACGGGTCGATAATGTTCACAGGAAGACGGGTCGATAATGTTCACAGGAGGGGAGGTTGCTAGGAATGACTCTGCACTCTGTAATAACATGAATTAAGAATGGAAAACACAAATAACTTGCCAAAATTAGGAAAAAATGGAAGGAAACTTAATGCAGTTAAGCCGAATAAATATAGATTTAGAAGATATACCGAGAAAAAACTGATTAAACAATGGAGATATAGATGAATGGAATTTATTCCCAAGTAACGTTACTGAAGCAAGTATATGTTCACATATGCAAGTACATATTCACTTGTATAGGTACAGGTGATCACAAATCTATTTCCATTAATACAGGGTTAGAGTAAACGTACCAGATTTCCATTCTGCAGATTGTAATGGACTTAAGGAACACCTGCCTAGTAATGACTGGGGGTTATTTGGCTATGATACTATTAACTAAACGAAAGAAACTGCGAATACGACATTTTTCTTAATGCACAATGTTCCCTAAATATAAATATTCTCCGGAGAGAAATTAGGTCAAATAAAATCAATACTAAATGGATGACCAGAAGATTTTGTCACCCAGTACGAGAGAAGAAACAAAAGAAGAGACGGTAACCTTTTTAACCAACATGTTTATATAAAATTAAAGGTAGAGAATGGGATGAGAAAGGCAAAACTCGACAATGAAATAAAGAAAATGTAAGACAAATCCAAAAAGTATCTTTCATATGTATAGTACAAGGATTTGGAGTGAAAAATACTGATAATGAAAAGGAAATATGCTCTTTTTTTAAATATTTCCAATTAGACAATATAAATTATTTCCCAGCAAATAATAATTGCCCATTTGGGGCAATTAATTTTAATTTACGTAGGCAGCTTGTGACATCCTAGGAAAATTTCTTTCATGGATCGAGTCACAGCTGACCAACAGAAAGCAGAGAATTTTCATAAATGGTGCGAAATCTGGAAGGGAACCATTCACAAGTAGCATTACGAAAGGATCAATTTTAAACAAACTGTTGCTCACCTTGACGAGGGAGTAACAAGTGACGTGAGTAAATTCACTGATAATGCAAATAATTTGCCTGATAGGTTCTGAGGAGGATACCTGTGAACTCCAGAAAGACTTCGAGAAGTTAATGAACAGTGGCAGATGCAGTTCAATGTGGAAATGAGTGTAACCCTCAGCCTTATAAACTAATATGATGTGAAAAAGCAGAAATCTGAAGCGAAGACAATAATGTCTAAGAGTTTGCAGTAATACTAACAAATTACTTATACTTAAATCAAGAATTATAGTAACTCGATATTGAATACAACACATTTGCAGAACTCTTGGTTACCTTTATTACAGAAACGTTTTGTCTTCACAACAGGCTTCTTCATTTGTATACAGAGACCTGTAGATTTATGAAA
This sequence comes from Cherax quadricarinatus, assembly GCF_026875155.1. Lineage (NCBI taxonomy): Eukaryota > Metazoa > Arthropoda > Malacostraca > Decapoda > Parastacidae > Cherax > Cherax quadricarinatus. Next base: position 13,325,850 of record NC_069412.1, read on the forward strand.
GCAGTAAAAGCAGCTTTGAAGTTATTAGTCCGTCATCCCTCGGTGAGAGGTGGTCAGTCCCTCAAGCCTAAAGCATACGCATGCGTGCGACCGGGCCTCGTATACTAATTTTGAGATGATATGAAGCAGCTGTGGTTGATATCACAGGTGAGTGTTGCTCACGACTGGAAGTAGGTTATTCTGAACTATGGTTCAACAAAGGAGTTGTATAAGATTTCCCCCATGAACCAACATACAGTGTTAGGGCTTTGTCAGACAAGTATCAGTCAAGTATCTCTGACGGATTTATACGCAGCCATTTCTGAACCGAACAAGTCTGTCCTACTTCGTCGCAACATTAGCGCATTCACACAGATGATAAAGGAGGAGGAGTTGTCATCCTTAACCATGTAGATTATGTCAAAATCCATATCCTGCTACATGATAGCAGCACCTACAAGTCCGTACAGAAACAGCTAAAAAAAGGAAACAAATTTCTTTCTGAGCAATGCCCAAAGAAACTTTGGACGAAAAAGAGTTAAAAAACTCGTACATCTAATTCCAATCCCACTCAAATCAGACTGTATGGGACAATGGCAAAACATCTTATCAAACTGTCAGGTACAATCAGCCACGAGAGCCGTAACCATTTAGGTGATGTAAATCGCATGGAAGGTCAAAATATAAGAACAAGAAATTCGTAAGTTTCGACGCCACTAACCTAAACACAAATGCTCCTGACCTACTATGCCACAAGTACACCGACATAATGGACTTATCCATACCATGCAAAAAAATTGTTGACAAGGTAGAGTTTTCTATAAGATACGATTGTTTCTATTTCTAAGGATGAAAAAATAGCCAACAGTTTGGTCATGCTATGAACTCATCCATAAACGCTAATTTATATCTGGAGAGATTCTCGAGGTCAAAACCAAACTGCCAGCCATCCTCGAATAAAATTGATGATACTTTGGCCATTTTGCCCAAGAGCAGCAAAACTATCAACAGCATGGAGCCTACCATAAAATTCACTCCTGAAGAAGAGAGAGACGACCAGTTGCCATTCCTAGACGTGTTAACCCACAAAAGCAGGGATAAGCAACCTATTTACAGCTTACTTATACGAACGCCTTGCTTCATTTCGACTCCCATTACGATGATAGAACTGAAAGGATTTCGTTTCAGGACTCTTTCTAAGGCCATACTGGATATGTAGCCCACAGTTTCTCGAGGAGGAATCTTAATTCACTACCCAAGCTTCCAAACTACTGAACTTCCCTCTTCACGTCATGCGTAACTGCAGAAAACGTGAAGCACTCATTCTCATGATGAACAATGTCGACACTACAAACGAATTTTTTTTAACTCACTGGCGTTCTTCCACTGAAGTAGGGTGACTTGAAAAAATAGGAAACACTTTCACCATCGCTCACGTCATCACTGTCTTGCCAGAGGATCACTGACATTAAGCTAACATGCCCTCCAGACTGCAATAACCCCACCCCCTACAAAGGAAACACCAACCCAATGTGCTCTGCCTGTAAGTAACGAAGCTTCGAAGGTATCTCTGACAATGAGAAACAGTTAAAATACCTACAGACTCTTCGGTCATTCTCGGAGAGTTAGTAAGGAACAGTCAAACTGTCAACACATCCAGCAGTGCAGAAGTCTACACACACCTTGTGTGGAGTGTGATAAATAGATGGGCGAAATAGGAAGATCCATGGAAGCAAGAATACGTTAACATAACCATGCATGCTACCTCGACGACCAGAAAAATGCTTGTCCCCCCACAGGAGCAAGCAGGACCACCTCATGAAAGCCAGAGAAGCTAAATTAATTACAGTGTTCAACGAAGATTTTTAGCTCACGTATAAAAACAAGTTTCTTACTAAATTTGGGAAGCTGAATTCAAATCTGAACTCAGATTTTTCTGTGAAATAGAATCCCCCCTACCCGGTTTATTTTGAAGTATATTAGTGTCTTCTGAATACTTGGTCATTATAGGGATGATTCCTTATCTTTTTTTTCTCAGTTAAGAGGATTTATGAGAATGTTTTATCACTAATGGCTTGTATATTTTCTCTTTCTCACAGTAAATGGTATCTGCAACTGTTAGGTTATAAGTTTACATTGTCACGTGATGCCTTAAATGTCAGTAATATTTTTATGTTACATATGTGACACCTTTACCCTGATAAAGCATCTCAGTGCACACAAAGTGAGTAGTGCAGAGCGGGGATAAGTTTCTAATATAATTTAATATTAAAGCTAAAATTTTGAAGGGAATATTATCATTACAATCATTTCTTCAATAAAAATGGCAGAGTAGGAGACAGACAAAATTCATCAAAACCTTCCACTAAGAAATACGAACTTTGAATGAAAAAAAGGAAATGTATTTTCTTCTTATCTCAGAAAACCCATTATCGAAAATACTTCAGTTTATTCAATTTAAAGCAGCTCAAAAGTTATATTTTCAAGTTAACAGCGTTAAAGGTTGAGGCCAGTTATATGAGGCCCAGAAATTATCTCATGAAAATCATAACTTCCATAATTTCTTCCATTGAAAATGTCAATATGATATGTACATACCCTGATATAAATAAAGTAAGAAAGTAAAAAAAATAGGTAAGAAGAAGGTAAAGCTGTATGTGTATAAGTAGATAAAAAGTTAGTAAATTATTAAATAGGTACGTAAGTAGACAGAAAATTATGTGAGTAAGTAGATAAGAAAATAAGTAAATACGTAGGTAAGGATGTAAGTTTGCAAGTAATTTTTTTACAATGGCCTTGACGGCCCACAATTGTTATGTGCACATGAAAGTGTACTATGTAGATTTAGCCGAGGAAAACGTAATCAAGTCAGGGAAGAAAGACGCTGTAGTCGTACCACAGACATAACAACTTCATGACGTTCTAGTGTATTACTTTGTATTTCGAGATCAAGAGCAACATAATGTCACCCACATGATCCTTCACCCATACCATCCTTCCTCTAAGGAAAATACAAGTGTTTAACAATTTTAAAGCCTACCAGAAGAAGTTTTCATCACCTTGGACTGGTTTGTATAAAAGTGAGTCAATCGGATAAAACATTCTGGACTTACAAATGAAAGTTTTGTCGGAAGGTAATGGAAGACAAAAATGCTATCAAACTGATTGATAATCAATATTACTATTTGTAAATTAAAATTAGGATTTGTAAATTAAAATTAGGATTTGTGGAGCGCAATAAGAACCAGAGTTTTGCTTTCTATAAAACATAACAAGAGCTAAAGAAATGAAGACAATTCATGAGATGCAGTTTCCAATTATGTCACCAATTCCAACGATTTCATATTTGTTTTTAACTGATTTAGTAGACAGACAGGGGTGTCCACACGCAGACTAAACTAAGTGGGTAATATCCTCTCAAGAAGATGAATCAACTATTAAATAATGAAGCCGGTTGAAAGCGGTAGTCTGGAATCTATCGTGATTTACGAACTGAAAACGCTCCTATCGTTTTAAGCAAAAATTGGCATATGACTTCCTACACTCTCAATTTTCGCTCTTCGCCGCTGTGGAAGCAGGAGGCAGCTTTCTTGAACGTTTGAAGCAAAGCAGCAGAAGCTTTTAAAAGTCAAGAGAACCACTCCAGAAAGCTTGTAAAGAATTCTATGATACTGGTCAAAAGGAATCGGCATAAGTTAGTAGTTGTACTAGTCTTTTCCTGATTGCCATACATTAGCAGTGAAAATTTTAAGCTTTTCGAATGAGGTCTCGTGTAACGGATGAAAAAAAATCGAAACGTTGGAAGAAGAAGATAAGTAAAACTCTGGCAACCACATAAAGGTCTCACTTCGTGGAGACATTTTTTATTTTTAATTATTATGTTATCAGTTTTCCTTCACTGATGATGTATTTGAAACCTTGAAAAGCCCTGTGGTGATAATGTTTGGATATACCACAACAACATTCTCTGTGATGTGAATTCAGCAGGCATATTAAAGTTCAAGAATTTTCGTGTTTAAATTTTTAATGAACTTTCATATTCATTCTCCATAACATCTGATCTCTCTCTCTCTCTCTCTCTCTCTCTCTCTCTCTCTCTCTCTCTCTCTCTCTTTCTCTCTCACGTCAGCTTCCAGGATTCCATTATGGCGTCCATCGCTATCGTCTCTGCTGCTGCACCCTGCGTCTCTTTTCTCCCACCATTACAGCTCAGACCACATAAGCAGTAGCAGTTAGGATCTACACCACGGGTTATCACTGATAATAACAATACCGAGGCACCGGTATAGCCCGTTACTGACGTCGCAGACAGCATAAGCAGAATCTTCTTAGCGTTTTCTTGCCTGACTAACAGTCGTTTGGTTTGGAATAGAACATCTCTCATTTTTTCATCACTGGAGACCTCTTTGTTCTAGAGGACCATGATTATATATATATATATATATATATATATATATATATATATATATATATATATATAATATATATATTATATATTATATATTTCAACAAATCGGCCGTATCCCACCGAGGCAGGGTGGTCCCCCCCCCAAAAAAAAAAAAATTCTTTTTATATTTAGTAATTTATGCAGGGAAAGGGTTCCCACCCCCTTGCTCCCCGGGCTTTTTAAGACCGCCTCTTAAACACCATTTTTTTACGGAGGAAAAAATTCTTTTCCATTTCCCCCATGGAGAAAGAGGAAAAAAACAAAAAAAGAACTGGAAAAAAATAGAAAAAAAACCCAGAGGGGTGTGTATATATTGCTTAAAAGAAAAGGGGATTTAACCTAAGTGAAAGAAAAAGTACAAGACTTACCTGAAATCTTGCATGTTATAAAAAAGACAAAAAAAAACACCCAATCCAAACCATCATGTAAAACAATTACACTTTCCTTTTCACTCACGGGGCAGGAACGGTAGTACCCCCCTGGGGGGTTTGCTGTCTACCAACCTACTTCCTAAATAAAATAAAAAAAATAATAAAAAATTTTAATTATATAAAAAATATAAATTATTAAATAAATATATATAAATATATATATAAAAAATTAAAAACCCACTGGTGCCCTACCCAAAGGGGGAAAAACACATGACGTTTTAAAACCCACAGGACCAACCAATCTACAAGAAAACGAACCCACAGAGCTGGGTTTTTAAAAACCATAAGGGGAGGACAAAACATGTTTTTTGATCCCTCTGAGGCAAATTTTTCATTTTTCCTTTTGGTTTATTAGCCTCAACGAGCAGAAAATTTTTATATTTTTTTTACCACAACGAGTGGTATTGATCAATAACTCCACTGTAAAAACCCCCAAAGGGAAATCGAACCCATGCTGTTTTAAACCCAATTTTTTCTGGTTACAAAAAAATAAAAAAAGCTCATTGGGCTACCCCCCCCAAACAGGGAGTAGAAGGAAATTTAAAGCTCGGGGCATCGCCCCCCCCACGAAATTTTCACGGTTTAAGGGTTTAAAACCCCTTTAGCTCTGCTAGGTCCCGAAATTTTTTGCAGTATTTGGAGCCCCTTTGTTTAGGCGCCATGTGGTATACTTTTCACCATAAGGCGGGGGGAAAACAAAAAAGGGGGGGTTTCGAGTCCTTGGCTATTTCTAGTTTTCTTATTGAAAATATTCGTGCCGAATAGGTAAAACTTGCAAATTTTAGCTTAAAATAGGAAAGTACTTCTTTCCTAAAAAAGGGCATGCGAATATTTGTGAAAGCCCAAAAAATTTTGCAAAAAATTTTTTTGAAATTTAAAAAGAAAAAAAACTGGGATTTCATTGCTGTTTACTTTAAATAATTTAAAAAATTTAATAAAAAAATTAAGTTGGGTTAGGCTAAAGTAAATTTTAAATTTTTTATTAAGGTTAAAACAAGTTTTTTTAAGGTTCTTTTGGTACAAAACAGTAAAAATTTGGGATATTGTAAATATAAAAAATTTTTAAAAATTTATATATAAAAACAAAATATAAATATAAAATTTTAAAATTTTAATAATATATAAAATAAAATATATATATATATTATATATAAAAATATAAAATATTAATTTATATACCTTATATATAAAAAATTAAAAATATATTTTTAAATTTTATATATATAAAAATAAAAATTTTATATTATATAATAATATATATATATAAATATATATATATAAATAAAATAATTATATATTTAATTTTTAAATAATATATATATTTTATATATTTTTATATATATAAAAATATTAAAATATAAAAATATATATATTTTATAATATATTTTATATATATATATATAAATATATTATATATATGGTTTTAAAATATTTAAAATAATTTTATATAATTATTTAATATTTTATTTAAATATATATATTTTAAAATATAAATATAAAATAAAAATATATATAAATTTATATAGTATATAAAATAAATATATATATATATATATAATTTTATATATATATAAATATATATATATTATAAAAATAAAATAATAAAAATATATAAAATATATTATAATAATATATAAAAATATTTTAAAAATTATATAAAAATTTTAAAAATATATATATAATATATAATATATATATATAAAAAATGGTTAAATATATATATTTTTTAAATATAAAATAAAATAATATATATATATCTAAAAAATATTTTTAAAAAAATAAAAATATATAAAAATTAAAAAAAACAAAAAATCAAAAATTATTATAAAATATATAAAAATTTTATATAAATATATATATATAATAAAATATATTATATATTATATAAAATATAATGTATTTTATATATATAAAAAATAAAAAATATTTTATATATATATATAAAAATATATATAAAAATATATATAATATAAAAATTATATATTATAATGGGATAAAAAATATAATATATATATATATATATATAATATTTTATATAATTTTTAAAATATATTTTATATTTTAAAAATATAAAATATAAATAATATATTTTATATATATAAAAATATATATATAAATAAAATAAAAATTAAAAATTTAATTATATTATATGTATAAATATTTCTAAATATATAAAATATATTAAAATAAATTTTATATATAAAAAAATATAATATATATATAAAAAAAATATATATTTTTAAAATATATAATAAAATATATAATAAAATAAAAATATATAATAAAATATATATAATATAATATAATATTTTAATATTATATATAATATATATATATATATTATATTTTAAAAAAATATTTAAAATATATATATAATATTATAAATTTTTTATATAATATATTTATAAAAATAATAAAATATATTTTTTTTAAATATATATAAATATATATATTTTAAATAAATTATTTTATTTTTATAAATATATATATATTTTTATAAAATATATTAAATATTTATAATAAATAAAATATACAAAAATATAATAAATATAAAAACATATATAAAATATATAAAAAATTTTATAAAAAAATAAAAATATATATTTTATATATATAATATAATATATAAAAATATATAATATATATATAAATTTATAATTTTATAAATATTTAATAATATTATAAATATATAAAATATAAAAATATAATTTTTAATATATATAATATATATATAAAAAATAAAATTTATAAATAAAAAAATAAAATTTTTATAATATATAAATAATATATATATATTAAAAAATATTTTAAAAAACATAATATATATTAAAATTTAAAAAATATATATAAAAATTTTTATAGATATAAAAAAATTTTATATAAAATAATATATATATTAAAAATATATAACAAATAATAATAATATATATTATATATATTTTAAATATATTATATTTTTAAATATTAATAATATATAATATATATATAAATAAAAACTATATATTATATATATAATAAATATATATATATATAATATATATAATATAAAAAATATATAATAATAAAATATATAATATATATTATAAATATTATAATTTTTCTCAACATAAAAAATAAATTTATTATAAATTATATAATAAATATAAAATAAAATTTTATATATAAATATATATATATATATATATATATTAAAATTTTAATTTAAAGAAATTAAAACCCCCCCATTATTTTAAAATAAATTAAAATTAATTTATTTAAAAATTTTTAAACACCCCTTCTAAAATATAATAATTAAAAATTTTTTTTTTTTTTATCCTTATAATTTTAAAATAAAAAAAAATTAAAATAAAATATAAAAATTTTTTTTTAAAATTTTACACCCCCTTATAAATAAAAAAAAAAATTTAATAATTATTATTTCCCAAATTTTTAATAATTTTTAAAATTAAACAAAATTTTAACCCCCCTTTAATCAATTAACTTCCCCTTCCAATTAATTTTTTTAAATTATAAATTTAAAATTTAAATTTTATAATTATATATAAAAATATATAAATAAAAAATATTTTACAAATTTTTTATAAAATATTTATAAAATAATATATATAAATATATATGTATTGTTTTTATAAAATGTATAAAAATATATATAATATTATATAAAAATTTTTAAAAATTTTATATTTATAATATATATATATATAAAATATATATATATATATATAATTTTAATATAAATAAAATATATATAAAATAATTATTATATATATGTATATAATATATATATTAAAAAAAATATATATATATTTATAAAATTTTATAAAAATTATAATATATATAATATATATTAAAATTTATATATATATATATATATATATATATTTTAATATATTATAAAATATTAAATATTTATTAAAATATATATATATATAAAAAATTTTATTATATAAATTTTCAATATATATATAAATTAAAAAATTATATTAAATATAAAATTATATAAATATTTTAAAATATATATATATAAATATATATATATTATATTTAATTTAAAAAAAATATATATTAAATATTATAAATATATAAAATATATTTTATATATAAAATATATATAATTTTAAAAAAATATATTAATATATATTTTTTAAAACAAAAAATTTAAATAAAAATATATAAATAAAAATATAAATAATATATATTAACAAAAATTTAAAATATTAATAAAATAAAAATATATATATTTTATATTTTATATTTTTATTAAAAATTAAATTTTTTATATATATATAAAATTATATATATAATAAAATTAAAAAATATTAAAATTTTATACCCCAAAATAATTAAAATTAAAAAATTTTAAAAAAAATAAATTCAATCCATACATATAAAATATAAATTAAAAAATTTATATAAAATTTTATATAAAAATATATCAAAAATAAATTTTATTATTAAATATTTAAATATATAAATATATAAATACCATAAAATAAAAAATTTTTAAAATTAATTAATATATATAAAAAAATTAAAAAAAAATAATAAAATAAAAAATATATATAAACATATATAAAAATTTTATTAAATAAAAAAAAAAATAATATATAAAAATTTTATATATATATAATATAATATTTAACACATTAATAATATTTTATAAAAAAATAAAATATATAAATTTAAAACAAAAAAAATATATCCATAAAAAAAATTAAAATATTTAAATAAAAATATTTTAAAATATAAAATTTTAAAATTTTAAAAATAATTATAAAAATAAAAATATAAATAAATAAAAAATAAAAAAAAATAAAAAAATATATATTATTTTTATCTTTAAACATAATATATAAACAAACATTTTAAATAAAATATAAAAAATAAATATATTTATAAAATATATATATAAATAAAATAATAAATATTTTAAATAAAATATAAATAATAAAATAAAAATTTTTAAAATATTTTATATATATATAAATAAATATATTTTATATAGTAAATAAAATATTAATAATATTATATATTATATATAAATATAAAATTTTAATATATATATAATATAAATATATATAGAAAAAATAATATATATTTTTAAAAAAAATTATATATTTTAAAAAAAAAATAAAACAAATATATATTTAAATATATTATATATATATTATAAATTTTAAAAAAATATATAATTATATATAAATTTTTATATAAATATATTTTAAATTTAAATTTTTATATAAATATAAATATATAAAATATATATATAAATTTTATATAAATTTGGGAAATAAATATAAAATTATATAAATATATATATATATAATAAATTTTATTTTATAAATATAAATTTTATATAATTTTCTATATAAATTTAAAAAATATATAAAAAATAAAATATATAAATAAATACAAAATTAAAAAATATTAATATCTAAATAAATATATTAAAAAAATATATATATATAAAAATATACATATAATATAAAATTATCTTTTAAAAATTAAAAAAAATTATTTAAATAAAATAAATACATTAAAAAAATATTAACAAAATAAAATTATATTTTTAAAAAAAACCTTTATTAAAAATTTGTAAATTAAATAACAAAAATTCAAATTACTTTAATTTTAAAAATTATTTTTATATAAGTTTTATAATTTTAAAATTTTAATATAAAAAGAAATAAAATAATTTTTTTTTTATTTTAAGGAAAATTTTTTTCAACTTAAAATTTTTTTAAAAAATATTTATTTATAAGGAAAAAATATTTTATTATAAAATCCCGTTTTAAATATTTTAAAAATATATTAATAAAAAATACATAAAATGAAATTTTTTTTTCCCCCATTTAATATACCCCAAAAGTTAAAAAAATTAAATATAAAAAATTAATAATAAAATATTTTTTAACCCCAAAAATTAATATTTAAATTTATCCTTATAATTTAATTTATTTTTTTAAAAATGACAATTTTAAAATTATTTAACCCCAAAATTTAAAAAATTTATTTTATTAAATTAAATTTTTACAATAAATTTTGTTAAATAATATAAAATATTTTAAATTTTACAAAAAAAAATAAATTATAAAAATAACAAATTAAAGTCCTCGCTTATGGTAAAACACCGGCTCGCTGGGGTTTGTCTTTTTTGAGGTTTCGTGGTCCCCTTGGGTTTAAAACGTCTGTTTTTCGCCCTTTGGGTATCCAGTGTTTTTTTAATATTTTTATTAATATAATAAAATATAAAATAATAAATAAAAATAATATATATATTTAAATATATAAATATAATTTTAGGAAGAAGGGTTTGGGAACAGCAACCACCCAGGGGGGATACCTCCTGCCAAATGAGGTAAAACAAACCTGTAATTGTTTTTTACATAGGTTGATTGCTGGGGGTTTTTTTTTTTCTCATAACATCAAATTTCAGGGACGTCTTTCTAATTTTACTTAACTTAGGGCACCACACATACATTTTAAGCAATAAATACACACCCCCCGGGTTTTCTCTATTTTTTTTTTCCTTTCTTTTCTTTTTTTTTCCTCTTTTCTCCAGGGGGAATGGAACAAAAACTCCCCCGTAAATGCTTTTGTAAGAGGGGACTAAATGCCGGGGGCAAGGGCTGTAACCCCCTTCTTCCTTTAAATTACTAAATTTAAAAAGAAATTTTTTTTTTTTTGGGGGGCCCCCGCCCGGGGGGATACGGCCGTTTTTGAAAAAAAAAAATATATAAATATATATAATAATATATATATAAATATAATATAAATATATAAATAAAAATTTAAAAAAAAAAAATATTTTAAAAAGGGTTTTGAACAAAACCACCCAGGGAGGCTACCCCCAAGTGAGTGCAAAAAAAGGAAACCCGTAATTGTTTCAGTGGAGGATTGCTGGTATTTTATTCCCTAAACCGTTTGGAGCCCCTAAAATCTACTCATTGGTCACCTAAAAAAAACGCATTAATAAACACCCCCGATTTGGGACCCATTTTGGAATTTTCCCCGCTCCTGGGGAAGGGAAAAAGTAAGAATCGTGTTAAGAGATGAAAAAGAAGGGCTTTTAACCCCCTTTCTTGCTAAATTCTAAAATAAAAAGAATTTTTTTTTTTATAAAACCCCCCGTGGTTTACGGGATTTGTTAAATATATAAATATAATAACATTAATTATATATTAAAATATATATAAAAATATATAAAATAAATATAATATATAATCAGGTCCTCAGAACAAAGGGGTCTCCATGGGTAAAAAAAAGAGATGTTCTATCCAAACCAACGACTGTTAGTCAGGAAAGAAAACGCTAAAAAGATTCTGCTTATGCTGTCTGCGACGTCGGGAAGGGGCTATAGTGCCTGGGATTTTTTTAACATATAACCCGGGTGTAGATCCTAACTCTACTGCTTATGTGGTCTGAGCTGTAAGGGTGGGAGAAAAGAGCGCAGGGTGCAGCACAGAGACGAAGGATGGACCCATAATGGAATCCGGGGAAGCTGAGGGAAAGAGGAGAGAAAAGAGAGAGAGAGAAGAGAAAAAAAAAAAATCAGATGTTATGGAAATGAATAAAAAATTTCTTTTAAAAATTTTAAAACAAAATTCTTGAACTTTAATACCTGCTGAATTCACACACAGAGAAGTTGTTGTGGTATACCCCAAACTTATCACCAAGGTTTTTCAGGTTTAAAATACATCATCAGTAAAGGGAAAAACTGATAACATAATAATTAAAAATAAAAAAGTCTCCACAAAAGTGAGACCTTTTATGTGGTGCCAAGTTTTCTTTTCTTTTTCCTTCCAAATTTTTCGATTTTTTTCACCCTTTACACGAGACCCATTCGAAAAGCAAATTTTTTCACTGCTAATGTATGGCAATCAGGAAAGATAGTAAAACTACAAATTTATGCCGATTCCTTTTGACCAGATCATAGAATTCTTAAAACTTTCTGGAGGGGTTCTCTTTCTTTTGCTTTCCGTTTGCTTTTAAACTTTTAAGAAACTGCCTCCCGCTTTCCCAGCGGCGAAAGCGAAAATTGAGAGTGTAGGGAAATCATATGCCAATTTTTTTCTTTAAAAAGATAGGCGTTTTCATTTTGTAAATCACGATAGATTCCAACTACCCCTTTCAAAACCCGGGTTCATTATTTTTAATATTGATTCTCTTCTTGAAGGATATTACCCACTTTGTTTTTGTCTCGTGTGGACACCCCTGTCTGTCTACAAAAAATTAAAAACAAATATGAAATCTTGGGAAATTTGGTGAATAATTGGGGAAAATGCAAACTCATATTGTCTTCATTTCTTTGCTCTTTTTATTTTTATAAAAAGCAAATTGGTTTTTATTGCGCTCCACAAATCCTAATTTTTTAATTTACAAATCCTAATTTTAATTTACAAATATAATATTGATTTTCAATCAGTTTTATAGAATTTTTTTCTTCCATTACCCTTCCGACAAAACTTTTATTTTGTAAGTCCAGATTTTTTTTCCGATTTACTCACTTTTTTTACAAACCAGTCCCCCCCAAGGGGATAAACTTCTTCTGGGAGGCTTTAAAAAATTGTTAAACACTTGTATTTTTTCCTTTGAGAAAGGATGGTAAGGGGGAAATCATTGGTGACATTAGTTGCTCTTATCTCAAATACAAAGAATACACAGAACGTCATGAAGTTGTTTTCTTGGTACGACTACAGCGTCTTCTTCCCTGACTTATTAGTTTTCCCCGGGTAAATCTACATAGACACTTTCATGTGACAAAAATTGTGGGCCGTCAGGGCCTTGTAAAAAAATTACTTGCAAACTTACATCCTTACCTACGTATTTACTTATTTTCTTATCTACTTACTCACATAATTTTCTGTCTACTTACGTACCTATTTAATAATTTACTAACTTTTATCTACTTATAACATACATGCTTTACCTTCTTCTTACCTATTTTTTTTACTTTCTTACTTTATTTATATCAGGGTATGTACATATCATATTGACATTTTCAATGGAAGAAATTATGGAAGTTATGATTTTCATGAGATAATTTCTGGGCCTCATATAACTGGCCTCAACCTTTAACGCTGTTAACTTGAAAATATAACTTTTGAGCTGCTTTAAATTGAATAAACTGAAGTATTTTCGATAATGGGTTTTCTGAGATAAGAAGAAAATACATTCCTTTTTTCCATTCAAAGTTCGTATTTCTTAGTGGAAGTTTGATGAATTTTGTCTGTCTCCTACTCTGCCATTTTTATTGAAGAAATGATTGTAATGATAATATTCCCTTCAAAATTTTAGCTTTAATATTAAATTATATTAGAAACTTATCCCCGCTCTGCACTACTCACTTTGTGTGCACTGAGATGCTTTATCAGGGTAAAGGTGTCACATATGTAACATAAAAATATTACTGACATTTAAGGCATCACGTGACAATGTAAACTTATAACCTAACAGTTGTAGATACCATTTACTGTGAGAAAGAGAAAATATACAAGCCATTAGTGATAAAACATTCTCATAAATCCTCTTAACTGAGAAAAAAAAGATAAGGAATCATCCCTATAATGACCAAGTATTCAGAAGACACTAATATACTTCAAAATAAACCGGGTAGGGGGATTCTATTTCACAGAAAAATCTGAGTTCAGATTTGAATTCAGCTTCCCAAATTTAGTAAGAAAACTTGTTTTTATACGTGAGCTAAAAATCTTCGTTGAACACTGAATTAATTTAGCTTCTCTGGCTTTCATGAGGTGGTCCCCGCTTGCTCCTGTGGGGGACAAGCATTTTCTGGTCGTCGAGGGTAAACATGCATGGTTATGTTAACGTATTCTTGCTTCCATGGATCTTCCTATTTCGCCATCTATTTATCCACAAA
>NC_069412.1:13341087-13363255 GCF_026875155.1 Cherax quadricarinatus
GCACAGGAACGTGAGAGACATCTTCAAAGAATTCAAAATACTGTATTAGAATGTAACCTGGAGTGGAAATAAACTGCAATGCATGTCAACTGATGGCATGAAGGAAACATGTTCTTTGATGAAGTAAAGGTTTGGTGGTCAAATACACAAAAGTTTGTGAGGGTGGGTGGATTCCCCACCCCCCCCCCCACCGTGCCCCCCCCCATGTTTCTGCGGTGCGTTATCCACGTCAGAGTCAATCAATATGCGGCTAATATGTGTGTGTTAATATCTAAGGTTCTGAAACCATGTTGTTTCATCAGTGTAACTTCATTCAATGTTCACGGGCTCAATCTCGCCATTTTGCGATTTTCTCTAAATGGTGAAACTGTGTTTTGAATTTTGTGCTTGCTTTTATATACTAGTTCGATGGTTTAGTTGGTGGAAATTATGTTATCTATTACTGTTTCTTTCAGCTATGCGAAAGTAAATTCAATTAACTTCTCAGTGTAGGATATGAATCTACCCGAACAAGTTTTATCAAAGGTGACTGGTTTGCACGGAAACTAGAAATATTTGCAGGACGTGACAACCCAGTATGAATCAATTGATCTGAAATTGTAATGTGACACAAATTTGATTTGGAATTGCTAGTGTCTCTAAGGCATATCTGAGGTATTCAGGTAAACTGATGCATTTGGAGGACAGGTTGAAAGTTTCTAAAACTTGGCTCATTTCCCATGTGTGAAAATTTCATTTAAGAAAGTGAAGAGAAAATTTCCTTCTTCATCTGCAACAGTAATCATTAATGACTTGCTCAAATCATTCAGAAAATTTTCTTGGCTTGCATGGAAAAACAGATGAAAATAAAGCTGTTTCAAAATCCTATGACTGCGGTGTTAATTACATTGCCAAGTCAGTTCAAAATGAAAAATTGTTCTTCCTTAGATGACATGATGAGAAAAGTATAAAGATATCTTATCAAATTTTATAAACCTTTGCAGTCTGAACCAGCTCCAAATTTGCAGCGATTTGCTTCCGGATTCGTATCAGCTTGTTCTCATTATAAATCATTCCTCAGTGTTAAAACACTTGTTTTTTCTGTAATTGTCACCATTTCTCTTTTGTCTGAATCATATCTGCTGATTGCTAAAAAAGAAAAAAAAACCAACATCCAAATAAGTTTCATTCATCATTTATATATTTTTAAGTTTTTCACTTATTTTTCTTTATAAGACTGATTTTTTTCTTTGGGCAGTGAAAAATATGTAAAATATGTGAAAAATTTATAGACCCCTGAACTAGGCTCAGGGATTGCGTCACTGGGGAAAGTACGTTTCACTGGTCTTTTATTCTATCTAGTGAGCAGTAATCATATAGGAGGGATATTTATAATATTTCTGCAGGTTAATAAATGGTCTTAGTTCTCCGGGTTATTTGAACTCAGAGAAAGAATTTTCATTGTTCAGGCTGGGAAAGAACTGTTAAAGCCAAAGGATTTAGTTTGAAAATATGGTACTGTATATTCCTCATAAAGCTTGTCTAATTATAGATTTATTTTAGCAAAGATTATTCAGCATATCTTTCATTAAACGCCAATATGGTGAATATTTCAACAGCTTAATACGAGATTTCCAGCTTTCTTGCAAGATCAAACTTTACCCAAGTGGAACTGAGACTTATGTTATATGCACATTCTGAGAAATGACGGATTATTGTAATAACTAAGTGTTGTATGTGACTGATATCATTACTATTCTTTTGTTTCAGAAAGTAGGGGTATGTGGATGTAGGTATGTGGGAATGGGTATGTGGATCCGTGAGAGATTTTCATTGGAAGACTCGCCCTTCAGGAAGACGGAGAATATCACAAAGTAAAATCCTTTGGCCCTCACGAAGACATGCTGAAATCAGGATTTGTCAGGATTGTGATGCCTTATAGTGAGAAGCTGCTCGGGAAAATTATTAGATTTATTCTAATAATTATCTCAAATTCTAATTCCATTTGCCTGAGGAAATCGCTAGTGAAGATGGATGAGAACTACTATGATTTGAAGCAGACAGCATTAAAAGATCAAGGCAAGAAACAAAGTGGATCATACTCTAACTACCAAACTGATAACTTTATCTCTAGGTTTTTTGGTTTTTGACGCTGAGTTGAAATTATGTGTGTCTTGTGACTAAAATTTTTAAGTAAGACAAGTAATGCATAGGATAAGATTAATTGAACTTCGTGTATTCTAAGGGGAATGACAATTTTATTAGTTCACTTCTACTCATACTAATACCACTACATTATTAAAATTTAAAAAATCATTAATGGTTGAGCGCTAAAACCTATGTGGGCCATTCAGCGCAAGAGTAGTGGAGATGATCTTCCGTCGGCGGAGCAATAGACTCGTCTATATGTAACTAGGCAAGTTACAAAATTAGGAAGTGGCAGATTTATAGTACTACATCTACTCGCCCTCACGTTTTACCACTCGGCCCTCCCCCGCACCTCTTATGCCTTATGCACTTTACACGTAATCTCTGTCCACACTGAAAGAAAAAAAATTGTGAATTCTGGTTAGCAGTAATTTAAAGAAATTACAATGTGCAGAAGTAAATACAATAAAGCTAGTTTGAATTCTTGGTATTATCATATAAGAAGTATACAACACAGGAGTCCTCACGTCAAAACTTATACTTTATATATCACTGGTAAGGCCTCGTTTAAATTATGCTGTGCAGTTCTAGTCACTGTACACAAATAACCCGCAGTCACTGTATTAATAATGAATGGACATAAATGCGCTGGCAAACATGGAGAAGAATGACAAAGTTGATCCCATATATCAGAAATCTTATCTACAACGACAGAGTGAGGAATGACTCTGCACTCTCTGGAAAAGTGTAAAATTAGTGGAGATATGATTGAGGTGTATAAATGAAAAAGAGGATTAAAATTGTGTACTAAAAATATTCAGTCATACAGGATTCACATCACTGGGTTAAAATTAAAAAATAATAGATTTAGAAAGGTTAATGGGAGTGTTATTTTGGTAATAGAGTTTGATTGAGTGGAACAAACTCCCAAGTAACGTCACTGGAGGAATATCTTTCGGTAGCCTTAATAAAAAAGATTAGACTAATACATGAGTAGATGTGGGTGGGTTGAGAGTAGATTTACCTGCACGGGCCAGTAGGTCTGCTGCAATGTTCTTGTCTTTGTTCTGATATGGTCTGGCCTCCATCTATTTTCGTTGAGTGTTACTTGTTAATGACATCAGTCAGACCGGAATGTCTTCATATGGGTTTCAGACTCTAAGTAAACAGTTAATTTGTTTTATTTAAACATTGTTCTACCCACAGAATAGTGACTTTATTCTCTATAAAATAATGTGCGCACACTACATAGATATTATTATTATAAATCAAACTAAGCTCTAAACCATCGAGGGTCATACTACGAAAATAATATTTTTGTTGTTATTTCATGTTTTTCTTTTTTTATACGTAATTGAAATGGGAGAGAAATACTTAGGCTTCATGGGTAAAAATAACAAAAAAATGACATGGAATAGTTTAGAAACAGTAACAAACTGATAAGACACTTGTGAAATACGTGGGATCATTATTCAATTTCAAGTTCAAATTCAAAGTTTATTTCTATAAGGATTACAATGCTGAGTTTACAGAATTTTGGTTTTTGTGTGGTTACATGTAGTAAAAATAATAATTAAAGAGGGTACCAATAGAACACCTAGCATGGCTAGGCATTTCGGGCAGACTTAGATTAATTCTTTAAATTTAAATATTACAAATTATGGAGGTAAGTTGGTATTATGGCTAAGTGACTATATATAGTCACTTACTTCACCAGTCAGTGGCTTCTGCCACTGGCTGACGAAATGTTTGCACAATAAGTATACCAAAATGTTGCACCAAAGTCTTTGTGTATCCAAGATTAAAGGCGGACTCAGTTAAGAGGTGAGCCATGAGAGGTGAGAACTCGCCTCTTGAATCAAAGAAATATGTAAAATCATTAGGGACCAGACGCTATGGAATCAAACCTTTACAAACAAGAAATAAACTAGGTGAGAGTAAACAAACTAGACGTATGCAAACACCCAGGCTCACCAATCATGAGGAACATCAAATAAAACAAACTTAGCTGTTGGACTAAGACTGATGGACTGAACACACCGACTCCAGGTGAGGGACTGATTACCTTAAACTCCTCCTCTCTTACACCCTTCTGATTTGGCATGGACTGATGATGTTACTTTGTGGCGAATCGTTTCCTCTGGAGGCAGAAGTACAAGGAGTCATATATAAAATCGCACAAAATATCAAGAGGAATCGACAGGACTGGCGAGGGTAGATTGTTGAGAATGAAAACATGAACACGAGGACACACTTGGAAGATGAGGGACTAAGGATAGATGTTGGAAGGTATTTCTTCAGCCTCAGAGTTCCCAGGAAGAGGAAACGACTTGAGAGGGAAGTGATAGAGGTAGGATTTATACATAGTTTTATGAGGAAGTACGAAAGGTTCTCAAAGCCAGGAGACGAGAGAACTTAAAAGCAAACTAGCGAAGAGAGGGGCCAAGAGACTGAAGGACTTAATGGAAGGCAACAACTACAGGTGAGTGCGTGCACGCACGCGCACACACACATACACATACTCACACACACACACTCACTCACCGGAAGGGAACGGAAACAAAAAAGTATAAATGGCAACCAGCACTGTTTCATGGAAAGCAAATCCCCCCCGTGTCACAACCTTCTGGAGTTTTATGTTACGTAACAGAAGTAAGCGAGACGAGAGGTGGGGTGATTGCATTTTCTTGGACTGCAAGAGCCTTTCGACACAGTTCCTCAAGTGATTAGTGCAGAAACTAGAGGATCAGGCGCGTATAACGGAAGGGGCATTCAGTTGATCAGAGAATACCTGACTGGAGGCAAACAACGAGTCATGGTGCGTGATGAGGTATCACAGTGGGCCCCTGTGACGAGCGGGGTCCCTCAAGGGTCGGTCCTAGGACAGAGCTTATTTTTGTATACGTGTGAAGTTGATGGGGAGAATTAAATCAGATGAGGATCAGCAGACCTTCAAAGAGACGTGGACAGGCGGGTACACGTGGTCCAGCAACTGGCTTCTCGAATTCAACCTGCCAAATGCAAAGTCATGAAGATTGGAGTAGGGCAAAGAAGACGCAGACGGAGTATAGGCTAGTGGCCAACGGACTGCAAACATCGCTCAAGGAGAAAGATTTTGGGCGTGATTAGCAGAGACACGAATACGTCTCGGAAGCAACATCAACAGATAACTGCTGCCCCAAAAAAAGGGCCAATATGGGGCCTGGCCAAACCTGAGATTAGCATTGCGTACCTACAGTAAGAATCTTCATGACACTGTACACGTGTACGTCAGGACCATACTGGTATGCAGACACCAGTTGGATCCGCACCGGGCATAAGCACGTTAAGAAATTAGAGAAAGTTGCAAGGTTTGCCACAAGACATAAGTCCCAGAGTAAGGAGGAGAGGTTAAGAGAAAATCGGACCAGGCGACTCTGGAGGGTCAGGAGAGATAGGAAGGACATGATAACCGACCATAATAAAATACTGAGAGGAAGTGACAAGGTGGGACAGCAGACAGAATATTCCAGAGATGGGACGCAGCATACAAAGCGACACAGTTGGAAGTTGAATGTCTCGGATGAATAACAGGGGATGTTAGGAAATATTTCTTCAGTACAGAATGTAGTCAGGAAGTGTGAATAATTTGGGAAGCGATGTAGATGGTGGCAGAATCCATTCAATGGCTTTAAGAAGAGGTATGATAAAGCTCATGGATGCAGGGAAAGTGACCCAGTAGCGACCAGTGGAGGGGGACGGGGTCAGGAGCTGTGTGGACTACTACCCTGCCAGCCACAACTAGGGTGAGTACGTACAATCACAACACTCACACACACACACACACACCACACACACAAACGCTCACACACACCCACACACACAACGCGCACTCCAAAAATATTTTAATACAATTTTCAGAGCGCTGCAGAATAACATGTGGCGCCCCTGTGTGAGCATTGTACAAGACCATTTAAGAGAACTAGAACATGTTTCCTTTTTCAATGGAAGCACCACTTTATGATGGGGAATCAGTACCATTTTCTTTATGGAAATTATGTACAACACTTAATGTGTGGATATAAAAAATATTGTGCTACTGGGATCAGACAAGGCCAAACTTTGGTTAAAAATTCTTCTGTTTGTTGGATATTAGTGATTTTTGTGAACTATGTGAGGAAAGAAGAGTGGGAGAGGGTTAGAGGGCTCAAGATGAGAGGTTAAATTTAACGTACCTCACTATCAGGAGATGAAGCTGTTTTATACATATTCAATTCAGCAGTGCTTCATGCTTTTTATATTGATAGTGACACATACATTCCTACTTTTTTCTTTAATTTATTTTCATCTTCAATTTAGTCTAAACTTTTCTTTTATTTTAATATACTTTAACCGCCTTTTATCACTATTCTGGTCAGTCAATAACTTGACTCAGGAAAATCGAATGACACGATTGCCAAACAAACCATGTTTTGAGATCTTGACATCGCGGCGTTCTGTCCCCGCCGTGGTATGGTTAGTACAATAACTTATTTTCTTTGCAATAACTGGCTCTATCTTTATTATACATTAAATACATACTCTTTATGGAACAAGAATACAGTATCTTCTACAAGGGCATTAACCAGACAGTTTTTAATGGTCTGCATGTATCCTCTACTTACTGTTGATATCAATGATATATATTTTCCCTTGGACATACTTTGTTCATCCATTTCAAGTAGATACCCAAGTACTGATTTTAAACATTCATTATCACTGCTATGGACGACAACATTAACTCCACTAGATGATTAGTAATGCTTCTCCAAAATACTATCACGAAAACTCCACATCCCAGCATTGGGTTTAGAGTACGGAGAGAGAAATTCATTACTGGCGTTTACTCCGTAAACGACCAATACAACAACAAAACACTAAAGCCGGATTTCACCCAAAGTGTTAGGACACGGATGAAAACAATACCCAGTCAGCATGTGTCTTAGCAATAAGCATAATAAATCGTTGGAGAAATTCACTCTTAACCATTCGACGTTATTGCAGGAAAGTGTACATGAAGATTGTTACTGAAGTTCCGTGCCCAAGGAGTGAGAAATGCGTCCGTCAGAGGAAATTGTCTTTCTCGATCCCGTAAGACTGGAGATAATCTAAGGTACAAAGTTGTAGGGTGAATGAATTAGGAAACAGATCCGAAAGTTTCTGAATAGTTCTTTAAACCAGAAGCTTGAGTGGAGGGATGGGAAAAATAATGATCCAGATTGTTACGGAGCGGACGAAGCATATGTTTAACGATTATTTTTACTTGAAGTGAATGAATGGTAATAGAAGCATTTAGATAGTCGTATCGTTATCGTGTATATATTGACATCAATTATTTTTTCAATACTCCAGCTCATAAATTTGAAGCCCCTCAGAAACTTCATTATCAGGTATAACAGAAATGATAGACAATCGAATGAGACATTTCGTATCATACATGAAAACAAGGATTTCATATTTCCCAATTTCTTCCATACAAACTGGCTGGGACATAACTGCAAAAATAAAACACAAATTTTTCTCCTAAGAGAAACAGACCATTTGTAATGTTTTAAGCAATCAGTAGAGTTTATTCATTCTTTGGGTATATATCAATCTTCTATTTGGTGTTAAGTGTTCACATATAAGCAATAAATATTCTTGTAGATTGTATCACAACAGTTAAGAAAACAATGACTTTTTACTAATCAGACGAGATTTACACCAGTTATTTAGATAAAAATCAATTTTTATGATTCAAAGAGTAAGCACATTAAAAAAACGTTACATGACATGTAGTGAGGAGAAACCTCGTAATAAAAGTTTGAAGATACCCCAGAAGATAACTTTTTCAGTAAATGTACTAAGATCATCGAACTTGCATACACAGTCTATAACGATTGTTATCCTATTTTCATACTGAGCATAATACGTTAATAAAATGATACGAATATTTCCTTTTTATCTGGTTAAGCGTTAGAGCTTACGGGATTATGTCACTTTCTCCATGATAAAAACAAGAGAAGTAGCTCCTCATTCACTTTCTCTTTCAGTAAAGTAAGAATTTATTAAAGCGAAAGTTTAGTTAAGAGTTGCTTATCATCTGTCACCATGGTTCTGGACGCACTTGTTCAGTCAAGTGACGGGAAGTGAGCAGCACAAAATGCGTGGGAGATTAATGGTGAGATTACAGCAAGACTGGAGGCACTGTTATAAATACTACCACTCTATGCCCTATTCATACTTCATTTGCTGTTGGCAATGGTGATGCTTGTATCATGAGACACTGATACTTCTATATGTTACACTAGCGTATACTGTTGTTTCTAACAACTGTTTGCATTAATCTCTGACACCATTGTACAAATGTGTCTATTACTGCTGGCACTACCCCTATTTCTGCACTTGGTTAATAATGGTAGAATTACGGACAAATGTTAGGTAAAAGGAAAACAGATACATCTACGCAGTGGTCGGCAAACCTACGGCCGGGTGGACCGGATCCGGCCCATTAAACCCGACAATACTCTGGCGCAGTTCCCTAAGAGATACATAACCCAACTCACAGGACTTTTCTTGAGGACTTCCGACACCTTGAATTCTAGAACAAGCGCAGATAGTGAAGCTTGGCAAAACTAAAAGTGCGGGGAGGCGGACTTTCTCTCTTACTATTTTTTTGTATATCGGTGTTACAAGGCCTGTATGTAAATTTACATATGCTTCGAGAAAATTAGAAAACCGGACGGACACCAACACATTTGTAACTGTGGTACGTGACTCAAAGGGGGTTTTTTGAGGTTTTTTTTCTTTCCCTGTTTTGTGACATACGCTCACGACAGTGACTTCAGGCTGTTTGCCAGTACATTTGATATTGACATCTACATCGCGCCAGAAAATATTTCAAACTGAACTTATGCAGATGTAGTGCAGTGGCGTATTTAAGATCATATTTAAGTGTAACGGGGACATAAACTATGAACTAGAGTTTTACTCAAGAAATAGGTCTTTATAGAAACTGGTATTTATATCACATGTAGATCGACGTGAAAAAAAAATGACGTCAATGTATGGGCAGTAGTAATGTGCAAAACGTCCTCCTCTCAGAAATGAAATACTCAAGAAGAGGAAAATAGTTAGGAAAACCGACTGCTACTGTTTCCCATTTAGAAGACATCGTGCATTGGCATTCTTCAAGTCTGTCACCTATACTGATGAGACTGTCAACTCCCCCCCCCCCCCCCCCCCCCCCCCCTCCCCCCCCCCCTCCTATGCTTCAAAACACCACCAAGTATCACACTAACTCGCTATTGGGACAGTGGGATCTCTCTCTCTGTCTAGATAGCAGAGCTGATACGATGAGAGAGAGAGAGAGAGAGAGAGGTGAGGGTACGTTCAATATTCGGTGATCTCAAAATAAAAAAAACCCTTTTTTTTTTATATTCAGTAAACATAATTATTGTTAATAAAGTACATAATAAAATATGTCAAAATTTAGAATGTATTCTTATTATCTCTGTTTATTAACTATGGTGATAAGTATGGCCGCCTTCCGCTGACGACTGGGCCCTGGCCCCCCACAGAACAAGGTTGCCGACCCCGGGGTCACATGTGTCTTTTATTGTGGAAACGATTCGCTCCCCAGAGAGTATGTCAAGCGTTACCAACCAGGGGGTTTTATATAATATAAATATAATATATAAAATATAAATTTTATATAATTATATATAATATATATATTTTAAAATTAAATATATATATATATTATTATTTTTTTTATCAACGGGCCGTTTCCCCAAACAAAGGCAGGGTGGCCCGAAAAGAAAAATTTTTCACCATCATTCACTCCATCATGTCTTGCCCAGAAGGGGCTTCACACTCAGTTTTTAAACTGCACTTTTAACCCCCTTTCCCTTCAGAGTGCGGGCCCATGTACTTCCCATTCCAGGACTCAAGCCCCCCGCCGATTTCCCAAATCCCTTCAAAATTTACTTTGCCACACTCCAACACACGTCAATATTAAAAACCATTTGTCCCCATTCACTCCTATAAAACACGTCCGCTCCCTGCTGAAGCCCAAGCCCCCTCGCCAAAAAACCTCCTTACCCCCCCCCTCCAAACCCCTTCCTAGGCGATGATCATTCTTGAATCATTCTTTTCGCTCCATTCCCCTTACATGCCGAACCCCCCTCAAAAACCCCTTCCCAGCCCCCTGACAACTTTTTTGGTAACCCCGGGCACCTCCTCCAAAACTTAAACTACGAATTTCTCTGCTTATTTCACACCACCATTGCCCTCAGACTGACACCCCTGCCCCCACCCTTTCTCCTCGCTGCAAATTCATACCCACGCTTCAAAAAAATTAAAAGAGCGTGGAAAAAAAATATACTCTCATACTTCCCCCAAGGCCCCAAGGACAAAGTTTTTTGTCCCCACAGACCCTAAGTGCACCAATCACTCTTTTTCCCTCATAAAATTCATGATTTACTCATCTTTCTAGACCCATCCGCTGAAAAATTTCCACCCCCAAAATATCGAATACTTTCACCTCCTCCATCTCTCTCCCCCAAATCTGATATTCAATTTTTTCATCACCAATCTTTTTGTTATTCATAACCTTACTCTTTCCTTATTCCTTTAATTTTTTTCTTTTGCACACCCTACCAAATTCATCCACCAACTCTGCAGCTTCTCTTAAAATTCCCAAAGCACAGGGTCATCAGCAAAGGCCTGTGACAACCCCCCCTTTTGTGTGTGATTCTTTATCTTTTAATCCCCTCTTGCCAAGACCCTCGCATTTTTCTTTTAAAACCCCATCTAAAATATATTAAACAACCACGGTGACATCAACACCCTTTCAAGGGCCTATTTATGGGAAAAATTTCCCTCTTTCCTACATACTCTAACTTGGCTCATATCCTCGTAAAAACCTCACTGCTTTCAGAACCTACCTCCTACACCATACATTGCAACTCTCCCACATTGTCCCCCTATCCACCCTGTCTACGCCTTTTCCAAAAATCCAAAAATGCCACAAAGCCCTTTTTACCCTTATCTAAATCTTTTACTTATTTGTTTCATTTTGTTAACCCCTGGTTTTCCACAACCCCTCCCTTTTCCTAAGCTCCTTTGTTCATCGCTACCCTATTCTCCGCCCTTACCTTAATTTTTTTAAATTTATAATTTTCCCCATACACTTTACGGGTAACCAACAGACTTATTCCCCTAAAATTTTTTGCACTCTCTTTTATCCCTTTGCTTTATAAAAAGGGAAAATAGCATGCTCTCTCCCAATCCCTAGGTACCTACCCTCTTCCATACATTTATTAAATAATTGCACACCACTCCAAAACTATATCCCCCCCCGCTTTTAACATTTCTATCTTTACCCCCATCAACCCCGGCGCCTTACCCCCTTTCATTTTACCTACTGCCTCAGAACTTCCCCCACTTCATATGTGATATGAAAAGGTGATATCCTAATAAAAAAAAATAACCACAAAATTTAACCCATAATTTTTACCAGACAGGGGCAAAAAAGGGCCCCTTGAAGGTCGTCTTTCCCTGTTTATGACGGGGTAGCTAATTTTTGTATCAGTTTTTAGGTTTGGAAAAACACATTGTAACTTGAATAGGCTGTGTTGTTATTCATGTTTATGTTGTTGTTTTTGTTACTATTATCATGTGCTGCGGCGATTTTTTGGGCTGTAGTTATTATTGTTGATTTTTTTTGTGTTCCTGGTTTTTTTACTTTTGTTTTTTGTTTTGTATTTTTATTGTTCTTTTACGATTTTTCATAACGCGGGCTGCTGTGTTTTGTTTACCCAAAAGATACGTTGCTTTATTTTCATTTGCGAATGTTGTGCTGTTTTTGTTGATATTGTTACTGTTGGGGTTTTTGTTATTTTTGTCGTTTTTTTGTTTTTTTTTATTGTTTCCTGGTTTATTTATGTTGTTAAATTCTGAGGGTTTATTTTTTTTTGGGGTATTGTTGTATTTGTTGCTGTGCTGGTGATTGTTATTTAATAATAAAATAAAAATAATAATAATAAAAATAATAATAATAATGGCAATTTTTTTTATTTGTAATTATCATTTTTCCCGAGGTGGGGGAAAACATGGGGTTTTTTATTTTGGGGGGGCCCCGTTATGCCACATTATCATTACTCTCGTTTATCCTCAGAACTGAAAAAAATGTTAATTGCTGGATATCATTTATGTCTTTTTGATAAGACGACAGGAAATCTGTTTAAAAATACGAAACATTAACCCACTTCAGCTAGATGTCCATCCACAATTTTCAGGAGTCCATTTTTTCCTGCCCTTCATTCATACATTTAAAAAACTCTGTAGAACAGTTGTTTCTTTAGAAACCCTTAATTGCATAGTCATGTTTAACCCTTTCTAACCCCCCTTTTTACTTTTTTTTTTTAACACGTATTTTTTTGATCGTAAGGTTAATCTCCCCTCTCTTGATACATCTATAAATTCCTTTTGTCTTTTAAAAAATGAAAAAATAGTTTAAAAATTTGTTTTTCTTTTTGTAAAAGAAAAATTTAAAAGGTGTGGTAGAATTGTGGTAACTGGAAAATTGTGTTGGCAACAGTCTTTTTTTGGTGGAGGGTTTACCCCTCTTCTCTCTCTCTCGCTCCCTCTCAGATCTCTCTCTCTTGGCGCCTTTCAACCTGGCAGGATCTCGGGGTCCTTCTCCTACTTTTGGGCATCATGTGTGTCCAGGGGTGATTTTTTAAATTTTTTAATTTTTGGGCCCACCATCCCAGGGTGACTAAAGTTTTCAAAAACGGGTTTAGCCCAAGTTATGTCAAGGAGAGAAAAGGAAGAGTTTTGGGAACACACCATGTGGAGACAGAGGGGTTTTTTAAATTTTTTTGAAAATGGGGGCTGTGTTTGTATTTTCTGTCATATTTTTGAAAATACATTTATTTTTTATAGTAGTAGTTTAAAAACCGTAAAGATGGGGGTGAAAGGAAATCAAACACTAAAGATATCAGCCATGATGTAATATTCCCCCTAGACAAATAAGGGCCCTTAATAAAAGCTCCCACACTAGAAATGTAGTGAAAACCCTTTAAAATCAAAGTAAATGGGGAAAACCAATTTATTTAATTATCTAACACGTTCTACATTAAAAAAAAAGTCGTAAAATACAGATGCAGCATCGAAAAACTCAACCCATTTAAAAGAGGAGCAGAGGGTGGCTAGGATGGGAATGCAGCGTTTAACTGAAAAAACACGAGGATTTGTATTTTCCTATGTAGTAAATTTTTGGGGTTTAAAGAAAGGAATTTGAGCAGTGGTGGGGAGAAAAGGAACGAACTTGAGAATCAGGGACAAATGGAGAGGTAGAATAATGAAGATTTGGGAAAAAGCTCAACAGATAGGAGAGCAGCGAGTATATGGTAACGATAGTTTGATTGCCGGCTGGTTAAGGTAGGGTCATCTAGCTCCCGCTATCCCCCCCCCCCCCCCCCCCCCCTTTTTCCCCCACTCGATAGGGACGGTGGGGCTCCGGCAACGAAAATCACTCGACTACAGTCCAGGACAACTGTAAGTAAAAGCCTCTGCTTATTCTATGGAACTGGTTAAAGCTTCCTTTTGACCAAAAACAAAGGGGGTCCTTTTCATTTTAACTCCCCTGAGACTTTTAGATGTCCCACTTTTTTAAGTATTTCACTTATCATGGGAGTGATTTTTTAAGCGTGGGAAAACCTGTCTCCTTTTTTCCATTTGGGGAAGACAGATCGGGACCTCCAACCAACGGAAGTTTGAAGGGAGGACAGAAACAGCTTATGAAAGTCATTCATGATCTACCTACCCCTACTTTGCGTGGTAAAAAAAAACCTGCGTTCCTGTCATCGGGACGGACTATTCAAGGCTATAGACTATGTGAAGAATAGTCGTTGGGTTGCACTAACACCGTGCCCCCCCATCATCATTAAGGGCACAATTTCCTCAATAGGGTTTCCCATCAACCAGAACCCAATTTACTTGAAATTTTTGCCTTTATTCAATGTCATTTTTCCATTTATTTTTATTTTTTTCAAGAGGATACACCTTCATGTTTCTATGTTTTTCTTTGCATACTAAATAATAAAGTTTTATTTTTTGTAAATTTTTTCTTTTTATTCTTTAAATTTTTCCTGGGAGGAGCCACCCTTTGGAAATACGTCTGAAGTTGTAGGGGGCTGAGAAACCCTTCACAAAGAACTGGGAGACTGCGGGGGAAATTCCGTGCTACTGAAAAATTTTAATCCCCTTGGAACGACACCGAAGAACACCAGGAGGGTAAGAACATTGTGCTTGTTGGGGACAGTCAGATTAGATCTTTGGATAGGGCCTTCTGCTTGAAGAGGAGGGTAGGAGACGATTTGCTTTCCTGGTCGGGATGGAAATTTTTTGCAGTGGTTGACAACATCTTTGAAGGTGATGGATTAACCCTTTTTACTGCCCCCAGTGCGGGAGGTAAAATGTGGCAAGCAGAAGTGAGGATTTAGAAAGAAGATTGGACAGCAATAGGCATAATGGGAAGAAAGGGCTTCTTGATATTCGCATTTCCCCTAGAAGGGGTTTTTGGAATGAATGGCTGTCAAGGGGGAATTGGTATAAATTGTTGGTTTGGGGCAAACACTGTACAGAAAATTCATTGTAATCATTGACTGGTACACTTCGGGGGTAGAAAGAATGGTGCAAGGATGGGGTTCACTTTTCCAGGGAAATGTTTGTATTCTTGCTAATTCAGTGGGGGAGGGCAAAAAAAACTAGGATTATTATAAAAGAAAGGGACAAAAGAGTGGAAATTTTGATTTGGGTTTTGATACCATGAATTTTTAAAAATAACAGTAATTTAAAGTAAACTGACTAATGTTTAAAATAAATTGTGGAAAGCAAAGTGTAAAAAAAGGCCGTAGAAAAAAACTGAAACATGGTAAAAATTAAATATTTTGGACCTTTCCCAAATGCCTTTAAAGGGTTTTAAAGGTGTTTCTAAAAGGGAATAAGGGGGAAAAAGGGAGGAGTTGCTTAATTTAAGAGAAAATAGGTGTGTGTACCGAATTTCCCAACTGGGGAACTGAAGAGGGAACTTTTTTGGGACGAAATTGTTAGGGTTTTTAGACTAATACTCAGATAGTAGGGATTTTTAACTTAGCCAAATTGAATGGATTTCTTTGACCGGGGTCCAGTGATTCCGGGAAGTATCTCGGACTGTTTTCTGAAACAATATGTAAAAAAACCACCAAAAAGGAATTTTTTGCTCCACCTAGTTCTGAAAAATAAGAAACCCTCGAAAATAATCGGAGATCATAAAGGTTTGGGTGCAAGTGATCCCTTTAATAGTATGGGGGGTAAGAGAAAAGGATAATCAGTAAAAGTCCTTGTTTTTTCGTTCTGTGACTATTTTGGACTTAGGGAACACATGTCCAAACTCAACTTAATTTATCTAACTAATGATTTTTTTGACGATAATATACGACAATCAAAGGGAACTGCATTTATGACTTTTTTCTTAATGTACATATCCCAGAATATGTATATTCCCCCGGAGAAATTGGTCAAAAAAAGAATGATCCCCGATGGATGAATGCATATTAAAAATTTTTTTGGGGGGGAAAAAGAAGACTTTAAAAAACGCAATCGTCTGATCACAATATTCCTGTGCCTGTATATTAATAATTTTTTTTTTTCCCCAATATAAAAATTTATTATTGGGTATTTTTAGATTTTCTTGTGCAAAACCGAAGAAAGTAAATTTTTAAAAATCGAGCACATTTCATTTTCCTTTTGGTAAGCTGTCTGGGGTTAGTTATAAAGGAACTATCTTTTCTAACCTTTGTTTAATACCCGGAAAAAAACTTTTAAATTAGTTTTCTAAACGTTTGCCTATTATCAAAATCTGAGAAACAAAGGGGCCCCAAAACCCGATCCCCGTAAACACCCCTTAGACCCTCCCCACCCTGATTTTAAAAATCTTTCTGATGTCCATATATAAAAAATTATATTTTTTTACCCTGATCATCCCTCAAATACCTAGTGAAAAAAGTTAAAAAAATTATAGGCAGGAATGCACCTTTTTAAAACTGTGCTTTGATTCATTAAATAGTTTTTCATTCAAGGGGGCTTATTGGCCTATTATTTGAAGATAACCCGTCTCCTGTTTTGTAGATAGGGTTTAATTTGTATTTTTTTTTTTTTAAAGGCACTATGCCAGTTTTTTGATATGTTGAAAATATTACTAAAGTTTGCAAAGTTTTTCCTTAATTTCCTTTTCAATCTTGTGAACATTACCAGGGCCTTTGGGTTTTTTCAGGTTTTAGTTATCTGTTTGAGAAACCCTGTCCTAGTCACTTTGATTAATTAATTTTTTTCATCCCCATCTAAATAATTATTTCTGGAGTTTTTGCTAATATCTTCCTGCATAGGGAAATTTAGAGGAAAAAAATGTTAAAAATTTCCCTATTTTTATTCCTGTCATGAGATGACCCAAGTAGCTTTGAGTGGGTTTTTGCCCCTAATCTTGTTTATTATATTAAAGGGCCTTTTTGGGTAAATTTTTTCGAATCCCCTTTTGCTTTAACCTCGAATCCCTTTCTCTTTTCTTATTCCTTTTCGATTTTAATTTTAATAATTTATTTCTTAAAAGCCTCTTCCCCTTTTTTCATTGAATCCATTATTTAACCATTTTTGGATCATTTTTGTTTACCTAATTTTCCCAATGTGGGCTAGTCTGGGGATTTGAACTATACTTTGAAAAATTCATTCCCAGCCATCAACACCTTCCTGTCCCATAGTAAACTAGTTCAACCACCCAGGTAATTTTTAAGTCCAATGAAATCGCCCAAATGGGAAATAAAAGACACTGCTATTGAGTTTAAAATAATTCCTTTATAAATTGAACATGAAAAGTTTTTCATCCTTTACTAGTGAAGAATATATTTCGTTATTTATAGTTTTTCCCCTTTAATTTTTTTAGCTCATCTTTTCTTTTATATAGGCAAAAGAAAATCAAAAAAAATATTTAACAGAACGTTGCAACCCTTTGACAGGAATGGCGCCTGCATTCTAAATACTGTGGTGCTGAAAACCCCTCTCCATTAAAAACTTCACCCGGGGTTCAGGAACCATGGTGAGGTTCTTTTTCACCCCCTTTATCCACAACAATTTTTCATCCCTTTAACGTCTCTATTGCGGATGATTAAGTCACTACACGTTTATTTCCAAATTGCCCCTACAAAACCCCCCACCAACGCGCTCTAAAATCAACCTTGGGAAAACGTTTGAGCAGTGGAAATCTGGCACCCATCATCTCCCCCAACTCTGTTCCCCCCACCCCCCACTGTCCCTTTCTGGATCAATGTTTAAAAATCCCACACTCCTTCCATTCAACACTCTCCAGCATGAGTGACGGCCCTTTTTACCAGAGAAACCATACCGCCCCCTCATTTTATTCCGTCTCCACTACAAGCAACGACATTAGGTGGCCAATAGTAAATCTCCAAATTTTTGTTAATGATAAGAGGCCCCCCGTCCCTCCATAACAGTGTGTGAGAGGCCCCCCGCTCCTCCCCTACAGTGTGTGAGAGGTCACCCGCTCCTCCCTTACGTGTGGGTTTAAAGAGGCCGCCCCGTCCTCCTTTTACAGTGTTGAGAGACCCCCGCTCCTCCCATACAGGGTGTGTGGGAGGTCCCTGCTCCTCCCTATACAGTGTTTGAAAGGGCCCCCCCCCCTCCCCTTATACAGTGTGTGAGAGACCACCCCTCCTCCCCATACAGTGTGGAGAGGTACCTGTTCCTCCCTTCAGTGTGTAAAAAAAGGCCACCGCTACTCCCTATACATGTGAGAGGCCCCCCCGCTCCCCCCTATACGGTGCGAGCCCATCCGCTCTTTTTCCCTGTACAGTGTGCGAGGGGCCCCCCGCTCCTCTCTTACGGTGGGAGGCCACCCCCCCTCCCTATACAGGAGAGAGGCCCCCCGCTCCTCCCCATACAGTGAAGGGAACCCCCCCTCCTTCCCATACAGTGGAGAAGGCCCCCCGCTCCCCCCTATACAGTGGAGAGGCCACCCGCTCCTCCCCCATACAGTGAGAGGGGCCCCCCGCTCCTCCCTATCAGTGAAGAGGCCACCCCCCTCCTCCCATAATGAGAGAGGCCCCCCCCCTCCTATACAGTGAGAGAGGCCACCCCCCCCCCTATAATTTAGAGAGGCCACCCCTCCCCCCATACAGTGAAAGGCCCCCCCGTCCTCCCCAACAGTTTAAAGGAGTTTACCCCGGGGGAGAGTTTCCCGGGGTCAACGCCCTCACGGCCCGGGCTGTGAAGGCTTGTGGTGAGAGGCCACCCGCCCTTCCCCCATACAGGAGGGAAGAGGCACCCGCTCCTCCCTCTACAATCAGGAGGCCACCCGCTCTTCCTTAAATTGCAGGCACCCCCTTCCTATACAGTGGGAGGGGACGCTCCTCTTTTTCAGTTGCGAGACCACCCCCCTTCCCATACAGTGTAGAGAGAAGCCCAACCACTCCCCCCATACGTGAGAGGCACCCCCCCTCCCTTTAAAAGTGAGAGAGGGCCCCTCGCTCCCCCCCTATACGTGGGAAGGGCCACTCGCTTCCCCCCCCAACCCGTGAGAGAGGCCACCTGTCCCCTCCCCTTTTACAGGAAGGCGCCAACCCCTCCTCCCTATACGTGAAGAGGCCACTCGCTCCCCCCCATCGTGAGGAGGCCACTCGCTCCCCCCTTTACATGAGGAGGCCACCTGCCTTCCCCCTATACAGTGAGACCCCCGTCCCCCCTATACGGAGGGCCACCAGCTCCCCCTTACAGTGAGAGGCCCCCTGCTCCTCCCTAACAGTGAGAGGCCACCCGCCCCCCTATCGTGAAGAGGCCAAAACCCCTCCTCCCTATCATGAAGAGGGGCCCCCCCCTCCTCCCTAACAGTGAAGATGCCACCCCCCCTCCCCATACAGTGAGAGGGGCCCCCCGCTCCTCCTATACAGTGAGAGAGGCTACCCGCTCCCCCCCTTTCATGAGAGGGCTACCCCCCTCCCAACAGTGGAGAGGCCCCCCCGTCCTCCCCATACGTGAGAGGCCCCCCCGCTCCTCCCTTTTCAGTGGGAGAGGCCCCCCCGCCCCCCCTATCAGTGAAGAGGCCCCCCGCCCTCTCTAACGTGAGAGAGGCCACCCCCTCCTCTCTATACAGTGGAGAGGCCACCCCTCCCTTTCCCAACAGTGAAGGGCCCCCGCTCCTCGTAACTGTTTAAGGCCCCCTGTCCCCCCTTACAGTAAGGCCCCCCGCTCTTCCCCATACAGTGAGAGGGCGCACCCGCCCTCCCCCATACAGTGGAGGGGCCACCCCCTCCTCCCCAACAGTGGAGAGGCCCCCCCCCTCCCCATACAGTGAGAGAGGCCATCGCTCCTCTCTATACAGTGAGGGAAAGGGCCCCCCGCTCCCTTTTTATACATGAGAGAGGCCACCCGCTCCCTTCCTATTCAGTGAGAGGCCACCCCTCCTCCCTTACAGTGAAGGGCCCCCCTGCTCCTCCCTATACAGTGAGAGGCCACCCCTTTCCCTTACAGTGGAGGGGGCTACCCCCCCCCCCTATACAGGAGAGGCCCACCCCCTCCTCCCCTTAAGTGAAAAGGGCCCCCCCTCCTCCCTATACGTGAGAGAGGCCCCTGTCCTCCCCCTACATGAGAGAGGCCCAAATGCTCCCCCCTATACAGTGGAGGGCCACCCGCTCCTCCAACAGGAGAGGCCACCCCTCCCCCTATACGTGAAGGCGCCCCCCGCTCCTCCCTATACAGTGAGAAGGACCCGCTCCTCCCTATTTGTGAAGAGGCCCTCCGCTCCCTCCCTATACATGAGAGAGGCCACCCCCCCTCCCCATACATGAGAGGGCCCCCCGCTCCTCCCATACAGGAGAGGCCCCCCGTCCTCCCTTACTGAGAGGGCCACCCGTTTCCCTTACAGGAAGGCGCCACCCCCCTCCCCATACGTGAGAGGCGCCCCCCCCGCTCCTCCCTACAGGAGAGGGCCCCACCCGCTCCTCCAATACAGGAGAGAGGCCCCCCCCCCCATACATAAAAGGCCCCCCACTCCTCCCTATACAGTAAGGCCCCCCCCTCCCTATACGTGAGAGAGGCCACCCGCTCCTCCCCATACGGTGAGAGGCCCCCCATCCCCCCATACAATGAGGGCCACCCGCTCCCCCCTATCAGTGAAGAGGCCCCCCGCCCTCCCTTACAGTGAGAGAGGGCCCCCCGCACTCCCAACGTGAGAGAGGGTCCCCACTCCCAACGTGGGGGAGGCCCCCCGCTCCCCTATAAGTGAAGAGGCCACCCCCCCCCTATACAGTGGAGGGCCACTCGCCCCCCCATACAGTGAAGGGCCCTCCTCCCCCTATCATGAAGAGGGGGCCCCCTGCCCCCCTCCCTTAAAGTGAGGGGGCCCCCGCCTCCCAACATGAGAGGCCCCCAGCTCCCCCATACAGGGGAGGCACCTTTCCCCCCTTACAGTGAGAGGCCACCCCCTCCCCCTATACAGGGAGAAGGCCACCCCTCCTCCCCATACTGAGAGAGGCCCCCCCCCTCCTCCCATACAGGGAGATGCCACCCGCTCCCCCCTATACAATGAGAGAGGCCACCCCGCTCTCCCTATACGTGAGAGAGGCACCCCTCCTCCCTATCAGTGAGAGAGGCTACCCGCTCCTCCCCATACGTGAGAGGGGCCCCCGCCCTCCCCCATACAGTGAGAGGCCACCCGCCCCTCCCTTACAGTGAGAGAGGCCCCCCGCTTTTCCCATACAGTGAGAGAGGCACCCCCTCCCTCTATACAAGGGGGAGGGGCCCCCGCTCCTCTTATACAGTGAGAGAGGCCACCCCCTCTTCCTATACAGTGAGAGGGGCCCCCCGTCCTCCGTATCAGTGAGAGGCCACCTGCCCTCCCCTATCGTGGGGAGCCCCCGCCTTCCCCCATACAGTGAGAGGGCACCCCCCTCCTCCCCCATACATAAAGGGGCACCCGCCCCCCTCCCTATACCGTGGAGAGGCCCCCCGCCCTCCCTATACAGTGAAAGGCCCCTCGCTCCTCTCTTTTAAAAGTGAGAGAGGCCACCCGCTCCCTCTATACAGTGAGAGAGGGCCACCCCTCCTTCCCATACAGTGAGAGGCCCCCCGCTC
This sequence comes from Cherax quadricarinatus, assembly GCF_026875155.1. Taxonomy (NCBI): domain Eukaryota; kingdom Metazoa; phylum Arthropoda; class Malacostraca; order Decapoda; family Parastacidae; genus Cherax; species Cherax quadricarinatus. Next base: position 13,362,400 of record NC_069412.1, read on the forward strand.
CCCCGTTTTACAGTGAGAGGGGCCCCCTGCTCCTCCCTATAAAAGTGAAGGCCCCCGCTCTTCCTATCAGTGAGAGGCGCTACCCGCTCCTCCCTAACAGTGAGAGGCGCACCCGCTCCTCCTATACAGTGAAGAGGCCACCCCTCCCCCTATACATGGGAGGCCCCTCCTCCCCCCCATACGTGAGAGAGGCCAAATGCTCCCCCCCCCATACAGTGAGAGGCCACCGCCCCCCCTATCAGTGGAGGCCCCCCGTCCCCCCTATACAGTGAGAGGCCCCCCGCTCCTCCCCATACATTTAGAGGGCCACCCCTCCTCCTATCAGTGAGAGGGCATCCCTCCTCCCTATACAGTGGAGAGGCCACCCGCTCCCCCCTATACAGTGAGAGGGCCCCCCGCTCCTCCCTATCAGTGAGAGGCCACCCGCTCCTCCCTATACAGTGAGAGGCCACCCCTTTTCCCCATACAGTGAGAGGCGCCACCCGCCCTCCCTATACAGTGAGAGGCGCCCCCCGCTCCCCCTATACAGTGAAGGCGCCACCCGTCCTCCCTATACAGGAGAGAGGCCACCCACTCCCCCCTATACATGAGGAGGCCACCACTCCCCCCTTACAGGAGAGAGGCCACCCCTCCTCCCTATACAGTAGAGAGGCCCCCCCTCCTCCTTACGTGTGAGAGGCCACCCATCCTCCCCATACAATGAAGGGCCCCCCGCCCTCCCAACGTGAGAGGGCCTCCCGTCCCCCCTAAAGTGAAGGGCCTCCCGCTATCCTATACAGTGAGAGAGGCCTCCCCCTACTTTCCCCATACAGGGAGAGAGGCCACCCCTTCCTCCCATACAGTGGGGGAGGCCACC
>NC_069412.1:13363755-13416255 GCF_026875155.1 Cherax quadricarinatus
CCCTTTTTGACTGGATATTAAGTTGTTATACTCAGAAAAAAACCTATAACTAAATTTAGAAAAATGGCCAGAATTTTTAACAAATTGAGGCTTATCTGAGGTTCCTGGAGTGCTTGTCCCAGTCGTCTGATCCTCAAGTTATGCAGGGGAATGCACATCCAACAATTTCGCCCTCCTTTTGAGGGTGTTAATCCCAATTTTAACCTCTAGAGCCAAAAAAAATTTTTCCCATTATATTAACGTTGTATCCAATTAAAACCAAGATGGCGAGTGTCTCTTCTTTTTTTCGATAAAAATTTTCTTTTAAAAATACAATATAGGGCATTATTTCCCTTAAATTCCGATTCCGGAAAAAATATGCAGTATTTTCTAAAATTATTATTTTTATATATTATATATTTTAATTTTATATATTTTATATATATATATATATTTATTTATATATATATTATTGCAACATTGCAGTACCCCTTTCTGCCCCCATCGTTTAAAGGGGAAAAAGTCTATGAGCATAAATACTGTTGTAATAGTCCCATCTAATTTTCGGAGGGATAAAATGAAATAGATTTTTTTCCTTAAAGCCAGTATGTTTGAAACCAATATTTTTTAATTATTTTGCTTGAGGAGGAAAGGGGGGGTAAATCTTATGTGATCGAAAGTTATTTTTTGTGTACCAACTCAAAATTTTCTGTGATATTGCGCGTGCTAAATACAAGGCCTAGGTCCAAATCTCAGTGTTGTGAAAATAACCCTAAAACTCTACTGATATGGTCGCACAATTTTACTGATCCCTTTTTTCCCGTTTTTTTGGCGTTTGGGTGTTGATTAATTCCTACGCGAGACATCTTTAAAAAAAGGAAAAATGAATGAGTTAAATTGTTCTCCCAACTCTTAAAAAATTTTAAAACTGGAGTACTAAATTCTTGTGAAAACTGAAAAAACAGGTATTAAATTTTTTGAAGATTGGATACTGGATACCAAAATTATTTTGACTTGGGACATGCTTTTTTGTTTGGAATTTAAGGAAGGTTTTTTTTTCCTTTAAATTTTTTTGGTTGGTAGTTGATGGTTTCATGTAAGTATTACATCCATAAAAATTTTCAAATTATTAAAAACTACATTTTAAATCTGAATTATGAATGGGTTTTTTGAAGTATTTTGTCGGTATCCCCCCCGGGAAAAGGGTTATTTTTAGTGAGCGTACAAATATTTCTTATTGATTTTGTTCTCATTTTTTCCTGTGATAAGGTAATTTCTGAAGAGAGAGAGAGAGATTTCGTTGGATTTTTAACCTGGAGGTTAGCCACCCAGGATAACCCCAAAAAAGGTCATTGATCATCGCGTAATGACTGTCTTATTTCACTGTGGTCCTGTATTCTATGTCCCCCAGGGATGCTACGCCCACCAGTTCGACTAACAACCAGGTACCTATTTGCTGCTAGGTGAAGCAGGACAACATGTGTAAGGAAAAAGCGGTCGAAAAGTTTCCACCGACATCCGGGAATCGAACTACCATATTGCCCTCTCGTGTGTGAAGACGAGAGCTTTGCCAGCCAGGCTCACGGGGTCATGAAACAATTAATCCACAAAGTATTATTAATTGTTCAATGTGATAACAGAGAACACTTTATTCTCTTCTTCCTTCAGTCTCAAATAATTAGTCTATTTCATTTTAAGATAACAATGTTAATCGAGTAAATCTTAAATAAGAGGATGTTGAGAGAGTTGTTTCATTCTAACACTGTGTGTGAGATGTTTCACGCCTCACTAAAAACCCCGTTTGAGATGTTTCACACTCACACTAACACACCATGTGTGAGACGCTTCACTCTAGCAGTAACACCATGTGTGAGTATGTTTGCACTCCACACTAACACTGTGTGTGAGATGTTCCGTCCACACTAACAAACACCGTGAGTGAGTATGTTTGCACTCGGCACACTAACACCTGTGTTGCTAGATGTATCCACTACTAGCACTAACACCGTGTGTGAAATGTTCTCTCCACACTAACACCGAGTGTGAGATGTTTCCCTCCACCCTAACACAGTTTTTTGAGATGTTTCAACAATCCACACTAACACCTTTGCGAGATGTTTCACTCTACCACTAACACCGTGTGTGAAAATGTTTAACCTCCACACTAACAACGTGTGCGAGATGTTTCACTCTACACTAACACCGTTTGTTAAATGTATTCACTCCACAATAACACCTTGTGATGAGATGTTTCACTCCACACTAACACTGTGTGTGAGATGTTTCACTACATTTTAACAACTGTGTGTTGAGATGTTTCACTACATACTAACACTTCGTTTGTGAGATGTATCACTCCACCTACACTGTGTGTGAGATGTTTCACATCCATTCTAACACCATGTGTGAGGATGTAACACCGACACCACACTAACACTGTGTGTGAGATGTTCACTCCACACAAACACTGTGTGTGAGATTTTCACTCCACACTAACACCGTGTGTGAGATGTTTTCACTCCAAGATCCACGCAACTAACACCGGTGTGCGAGATGTTCACTCTACACTAACAACCGTGTGTGAGATGTTTCACTCCACTCTAACACATTGTGAGAGTGATGTTTCACTTCCACACTAACACCATTTGCGAGGATGTTTCACTCTATCACTAAACACACCAGTGTGTGAAATGTTTCACTCACCAACACACTAACACCGAGTGCGAGATGTTTCACTCTACAGTCTAACACCGTGTGTGAAATGTTTTCACTCCACACTAACACCGTGTGTGAGATTTTCACTCCAGCACCTAACACTGTGTGAGATATGTTTCACTACATTTTACAAACTGTGTGTGAGATTTTTCACTACATTCTAACACTGTGTTTGGAGATGTTTCACTCCACCCTAACACAGTGTGTGAGATTGTTTCACTCGCACACTTAACACTGTGTGGTGAGATGGTTGCACTCACACAAACACTGTGTGTGAGATGTTTCACTCCACACTAACATACTGTGTGTGAGATGTTTCACACCACACTAACAACAGTGTGTGAGAGTTTCACTCCGACACTAACACTGTTTTGAGATGTTTCACTCCACACTAACACTTGTTAATATTTTTAACTCCACAGCAAACACTTTGTGTGGAGATGTTTCCTCCATTCTAACAACCATGTGTGAGATGTTTCACTCCACTACTAACACTGTGTGTGAGATTTTCACCCTACACTACACTGTTGTGAGAATGTTAACAATCCATTCTAACACCATGGTGTGAGATGTTTTACGTCCATCACTAACACCGTGTGTGTAGATGTTTCACTCGCAAACTAAACTGTGTTATAGATGTTTCACTCCACACTAACACTGTGTGTGAGATGTTTCCACTCCACCCTAACACTGTGTGAGATGTTTCACTCTACACAAACACTGAGATAGATGTTTTCACTCCACACTAATCACTGTGTGGGAGATGTTTCACGCCATTCTAACACCATGATGTGAATGTTCCAGCTCCACATAACACAGTGTTTGAGATGTTTCACTCCACAACAACACTGTGTGTGATATGTTTCACTCTCACACAAACAGCTGTGTGTAAGAATGTTTCACTCCCACACTAACACTGTGTGGTAAGGATGTTTCACTCCACACTACACTGTGTGTGAGATGTTTCACCTCCACGCTAACACTGTGAGAGAGATGTTTCACATCCACACAAAAACTGAGTAGTAAGATGTTTCACTCCCAGCACTACCACAGTGTTTAAGATGTTTCACTCACACACTAACACTGAGTGAGATATGTTTCACTCCACACAAACACTGTGTGTAAGATGTTTCCCTCGCACACTAACACTGTGGTGGTGAGATGTTCACAATATTAAGCACACAGAAACACACATTACACTCATGATACAATATTATCATATTATACATTAATCAAAATATAACCATGTCCAATCTGTCTTCATTATTAATTCAGCAGAGGGGGGGGTGGGGGGGGGCATAAATACAATACAAAACAACATGATAATTGCATTATTAAAACAACTTAATGGCAGTGAACAAAAACACATCAATGTAGTGAAACTACAATACAACTCTCACATAATGCATTAATATAAAACATCCGCTCTATGTTGATGAAGAGTCACACTCTCTTATACGAGGCACATACTAATACAACATCATAACTACAGTGAAGGTTCTAACACACGCTGTAAGAAGTTTTGAATTAATAATCCATAACTAGTAAATTATATACGAGAGAAAGTATGAATAGAATTTAAAAATGAAAGACCGCTCAGGGAAGGTTTCCTTGATGTTGGTGAGGTCTTCTTGATCTGGGAACTTGATTTGTGTTCCAGTTCCCCAAATTGAATCTGAATACCTTATTACACCCCCCATAGGCACTGTATGAATCCATGACGGTTTTAAGCGCTTCCATGATAGTAGTAAAAAAAAATAAGTGAAAGATAATGTGCAATGAGATTACATGTTAAGTAGCGCTCACAAGCTTCTATGTACACAAAATTTATCAAGTATTTTCTGTCTCTCTTCTCCTTATCGTAATTACTCACTTGTGTAGTAACATTACTCATCGTGTTTCCTGCTCACTCCATGAAAGTAATTAACTAACTTTAATCATGGCAGAGCATTGCTAAAAAAACTCAACTTTCAGTTCTTGAATACATCCCTCTTCACTGATTAATATAAACTAGGCAATTAATACGAGTCTAGTGCAATATGAACCCCACGGTTATTAACGAGGAAGGTCATGCTGAAAATTCAGGTGATTGTATTTGGGTGGGGGTGAGAATTGATAGGTTGTCCAGGATATGGTGTCGTGGTTGTGAAAATAATGTGAGTGGTTTGTGAAAATGTGTTGCGTGCTGTGGAGAGAAATATGTAGTGGCAGTTTAGGCAAAAAAGAGGTGGCTTTTGAGAGGAAATAATTTAGTTAGATGTGTGGGGCGGAAAGAAAGTGCAAAGGTGAATAAAGAAATTCATCATGCGTAAGAGTTGCTGAATTTATCCATTTAATATGTGCAGAGTGAATCTCAAAAAGCTATTAATATACATATAATGTAAAAATGAATAGACTAGGCCTCAAGGAACTGAGCACTATCACCAGCACTTCACTTCACCAAACTAAGCAGTGTTCAAGGCAAGTGTTGATGAGAGTGGAACATACTCAAAGGTAGGTATAATATACCAGATCATTGTAGTCTCATGGAGAAATGACAAATTAAAAATTTCATATCGAGTAATATTAAAAGATCATTGTAGGAACAGTACAAAATTCCTTACATAAAGGGGACTGCTTGCAGAGTCGAAGTTTAACGTATTGTAGCTGTTCACAAGACCCACATAAAGGAGTCCTATTGAGAACGAAATATGGATCTCAGGTTATAAGCTACTCAGATTCGATGTCGACATACTAAACAGGCAACAATCAAAGAGTCAACCAAGTTTATTCCTTCTATAAGGATAACAAAGGCAGGGTTTACAGATTTTGGTTATTGTGTGTGTTTACATGTAATAAAAATACTAATTACATAGGGGCCACTATGACACTAGCATGGCTAGGCATTTCGTTCGGGCAAACTATATTAAATCCCTTAACCTCTAAAATATTTCTAAAAATTATGAAATAAATTGACTAAATACTGAGTAAATACTAGTTTGTGAGTTAGGCAATGTGAATGCTTTGGATTTGGCACAATACAATAGTTTCGATATTGGATTATCACCAGGCAACTTGTGACTAGTAAAGGAATCATTAATTTAAGATTAATATTACGTAACTCAGTGCTTATAGTCAAATGGGTGAGTTAGTGTAATGTGAACCACCATGTGGTTTTTATGTAGTTATTTTACGGGGTGTATCAGGGATTATAAGATGTTTTTTTCCTAATGTAGTTTTGAAGGTGATATTGTTTTGCAGTTCTAAGTTTTCATGTAGGGTGTATCCAGATTTTAGGGTCTTTGACGTAGCATTGAATTTTTGTAAAGGTTTAGTTTGGACACGGAATGTCATTGAGATGTTTGGTCTGGTGTTAGTGCCTGTGAGGTCCTGTCACATCTATCAAGAAAGCATTTAAGAGTCTAGGTAAATATTGGAATTTAGAGGTCCTTGTATATGTAGATTGCACAGTAGTAAGTGTGGAATGTTCTGAAGCAGGAGTAAGTTTAGATTCTATGAAAGTGGGGGGGGGGGGTTGCCAGGGATGAATTTATGATTATTCTTACTGTAGCTTTTTGTTTGGTTTATTATTGTCTTTAGGTGTGTTGGCTGGCAGTTGATCCGCCAAGCACAAGATAGCATAGGTGAGGTTTGGATAAAGATTGAATGGTATATAGTGTGAGAAGGGGCATTTGCGGCACGTAGTATCGTATCTTGGAGATGATCCCAACTTGAATTTGGATACTTGTTTTTTGTTATTGGTGTTGTATATGGGTGCTGAAATTCAGGGTGTTTTGAGGTATATGGGATAGGATCCAAGGAATTTGACCTCATTATTCCTGGGCAATTAAGTGTTGTCGATCTTCATGTTTAAGTTGTGCCAACACCCTGCTACATTTTGCTACCAAACATAATATAGTAAGTTTTTGTCAGTGCAAGTTTAAGTCATTAGCTGTTCAACCAATCGATTATTTTGAGCACTTCCTCATTAACAAGTGTTGAGGGTGGCAAGATAAGGGTGAGAGAAGACATAAGTCCCGTGTCGTTAGCAAAGAAATGGGTTTCAGGTGTTGGGATATCGTTTGGAAGATCATTGATGTAAATGAGGAAGACAGGGATCCAAGGACACTCCCTGCTGAAGCTCCCAGTATCAAAAATGGCCAGATTGATGAGGCTGTGCTTTAATGGTGACATACTATACTCTATTAGTAAGGTAGGATTGAAAATATGCAAGCGCATGGAATCTTATACCATAAAGGTCAAGTTGTGAGTAGGATGTGCCGTGGTCCTACTGTGTCAAAAGCTTTTCTTAGTCAATAAAAAATCCTAGTGATATTCCTTATTTTCCATGCTTGTGTAAAGCAGTTCTAGGCATTTTCATTAAAATTTGGCATCATAGAGTCTTTTATTATTTCTGAATCCAAATGGCAGGGGTTGAGTATGTATTTATATTCCATTATAAATGAATATAGTCTCCTGTGCACGAGTTTCTCAAAGACTTTGAGTATAGAATGGTAAGTATGATATAGTCCTATAGTTGTTATACATCTGTATGGGGTCACCACCTTTGTGATATGGTGTAACCCTTGCTGTTTTGAGTATTTCGGGAAGGTGGCTAGTTTTTATAGTGACTTGTTAAAAATAGTAATGAAATATCATTCAAAAGGACATGGGCTGCTCGCTTGTACAATAATGGTGGGCATGAGAGTAGGATTCCCTGAGTTATTTTTGAGTGTACTTTATAAACTCGGTGGACTTCGGTGGGATCAGTTGTACAAGATAGAAGACTTTGGGAAATTCCCTATCTAGTAGGTCCCCGCATGGGCGTTGGTATGTGGGATTTTACTGGGCAAGATTAGATCCTTATGGTTGAGAAGTAAGTCTTTTATTCTTGTTAGCTGTATCATTGGGATCATTTGGTTTTTCATTAGGTTTAGTTAGGGCAAAATTCTTGTTTTTTTTCAGTTTGTGGGTCCCTCAGAATCGTGGAGAATAGATTTCGTGTCTATGGTCTTTTTTTATATCTCTCTCTTCTTTGTCAGTGAATCTGCTGGAGTAGTAAATAGTTGGCTTGGTTTTTTTTTCTTAATACTTTGTGAGAACGATGTAAAAGTGTTTAAAATATTTTTGTGAATTAAAGCCCTGTCTATATTGCTTTTCATATTGGTGTTTCTTATCAATAGATTTCAGAATGCTGCTAGTTTTTAGGCCATGGTTCGCATCCGAGCCGTTTATTCGTGATCTGTTTCGTTTTATAGGACAATAACAAAAAAAGGCATTGGGGGAAAAACAATACCGTGACTGGAAGCGATAACACAACTAACCCCACATAAAAGAGAGAAGCTGTACTACGACGTTCGGTCCGACTTGGACCATTTAGACAAAGTCATCCAGCGCATCGCCAGTGGCTGGCTGGATGCGAAACTCTACGATAAGATTGGATGCCCGGTGTGTGCGGCATGTGTCTTAATTTCATCTTGGTCGGTATTATATAACCATTCTTTAACCTACTACACTACTACCAGTAGACCTCTTTCCACTATATATAGCCGTCCTGCACCACTCTCGTTAGTGTTGACTTTGTAAATGGTCGCAATCGACCGAAACGTCGTCTTAAGCTTCTCTCTTTTTATGTGCGGGTTATTTGTGTAGTAGGACAATGTTTGTTATAAGTCCCTAAGCAATTATGTTTAAGAAAAAAGTCTGTCCAATCGTTCATAGCCATTGGCCTTTGAGAATCTCTGTAGCCAGATCACAGTCTCTAGGTCTGTGCTGGAACTTCCTTATTGAGGTCTCGACATTGAAGTCTAAATGAAAACTTTGTTTATTCTTAGTGTGTTTACTGAATGTTTGTTAAGGAGGAAGGTTGTGTAGTGTCTGTAGTGGCTGTCATGTTGATTATCCCTGATTTAAAGGGGAGCAAGTATATTGGTCCGCATATGGTGTCGCATTATGGTTGCCTTTGTCTCAGTTAGGCCTTGGTTGGTTTAGTAATTGTTGGTATAGAAGTGTGTTTTACATATTTGTTGATGAATATCAGTTACAGGCTGATGCATCTGGTATTCCAAGGTTTGATATTGAAGTCTCCGAGCTAAGATAAGGTGAGCTTGTTTCATTATTATATGTCTGTTTGTTATAAGCGCCTTATTTCTCACTGAAATTTGGGATGTTTGGTGTGGGGTATCCGGTAAATGGCACCGATTGTTATAAGGCGTCTTGGTTGTTTTTTACAGTTAAAAATTAGCAAAGACGTATTCACCATATACATCACTAAAGGGCAACTTGGTGTCTAATACAAGATAGTTGGTTAGAGTAATAGATTTGCAATACCACCCCCCATGCTTGGTATGGTCTGGCAGTATGATGTATTGCTGTGTATACCTGGTAGAGGGTGAATGTCTACTTAGTCCTGCTAGAGAATAATTCAGGAGAATGGTGTCTTTAGCGACTCAAGGAGTGCCAGGAGGTCATCATATGTTTGCATAAGACCTGATTCTGTATTAAAGAATTGATAAACTTATAGGGCACTGCTGCTTAGTGATATGCGGCTTTGATGCTGTGTAATAAATGTCAGTTACTTTCTGCAGAAGGTTTTTGATTGTGTATAAGATTATGGAGGTTTAGATCATTCAGGTTCAATGTTGATCATTCTCATTTTAGGTTAAATTGTGTTTATTTATATGCCAGATTGTGTGTTGAGTTCTAGTAGCTGATACTGTAGTAGTGGGAAGTTTGGACAAGTAAAATCTAAAGCACTTTGGTCATATACAGTATAGTCAACTAATAAACATAATAAAGATTGATGTTGTCTATGTGTATGCTAGAATGAGTCTAAAGTACACTAAGGTATAAACAAAAAAAATAAAAATATCAAATTAAAAATAGCATCCAGAGCCTCACTTGTAATTGCACTAATGTCTAAATATAATGAATTTAGGTGTTGTCTATGTATTGAGGGCTAAGAAATGCTAAAGTACAACTAGTTTTTAATCTAATAAAATAAAAATACAGTTAAAAATGTCACAATACTTTCACACGTAATTGCACTAAAGGTCTAATATAATTGTTAACAAGAACTAGATGGAAGTTTGTACATCACATGGTCGGCTCAATTTGCTCATAACTACTAATACCTCAAATGAAATGGTTGAAATTTCGGCAGTAAACATTGAAAAACAAAACTACATCCAGATGCAACTTCCCAGTATTCCAGGAATAGCTTTTGAAAATTGACCACTGGAAAATCTCTCACTCCTGCTCCAAAACATCTTGCTAGCTGGGAGATTTCAACTTGAGGCACCTAATATGGAGGGTGTAGGAAATAATATTTTAGGCAGGAGGCAGCTTCAGAGTGAAAATGTCACAGACACGAGCTATTAAATCACTGCACCAAATTCACCTTAAACCAGCAAATATTAGACGACACCCACCAAGACATAGAAACACTGTTGGACGCTTATCTTTCACCAACAACGACGGTCTAAGACTTAATAACATATCTAAAAACAATACACTCATAACATATGTACATGACATGTATGCACAATCAGGGGTGTCTTCATAAAATTCAACATTCCAATAACAAAAACATAGAATTGGAACAAATACAAGCCATGTTCGCTAAATTAAACAAGCTGGGAAGATATCCTAAGTACAACACGGGTTTCAAAACCTTTACGCTATAAAAAAATAATTATTGTGGTTCTTGAAGGTCTGCTCAAGACACATTCATTAGAAGAAAACTTGAAAGAGAGAGATGCACCCTATACAGATGAAGAGCGAAGAAGCAACAGAGCTACTGCGAGAAGTCAATAAATTCTGAATACGAAGGGAGGCAGCTGCTCAGTGAAACTGCAAATATCGAACTTAAACCTAAGGGAATCTTACATGAGAAAAGAAGCTCAGAAAGAACTAAAAGCCAAAAAGGAAACTGAGAAAAAAACATAAACAAAATACAACTTTCATTAATGCGAAATCTAGAGGGAAAAACAACATCGAGTATTTGGTGACCATGACTGCTTAGGTCGAGATTGAACATACACAGATGACACCAAAGAAATGAGTTGCCGAATACGACTCAATGTTCAATCGAGCCATTACCCGGGACAACAAAGGGTCAACAATCTAAATGAATTCTTTATGAACGAAACCACCCGCAAAATCTGATCAGTCTCAAATATCTTATATTATCCTAACCACCATAAGACTTTGCAAAGACAATAAATGACAAGCCCATGAACTCTGCCCCAGGCCCATACTCATGGAATGCACGAGTTCATACAAGAACTGCAAGAAGCCCACTGTCAGGTTTCCTTCAGTCATTCTATTGAGAGGAGGCATGTACACAGGGGTCATCCCACATTCACTAAAAACAACAGATCATCATCAACCACTCTATGCAAAGGTGGGGGCAGTAAAGCAAATGCAAATGAACTATCAGACCAATAGTACTAACATCCGCATATCATGAAATTTTTTTGAAAGGGCTCTAAAAGAAAGCAAGATCTGCCCAATCACACTAGAAACCCATCAGTTACACACAACGCGGGCATGCCACACTTGGTAGAGCAGGTAGCTCCTTGCCTGTTACCACGCTATTCTGCCGCCAATTGACTAAGTTCCTGTATTCTATGAGAGATAAAAGCAAATGGTCGATAGTATAACTCTACTTTGCAAAACGCCTATCGACAATTGTGACCCATTTGGTTAATACAGCACAAATGCATGATCAAGTAAAAAGAGGAAAAGTTGGTAGATGGATCTATAATCTTCCTAACATTTAGAATCAGTAAAATGGTACCTGGGTGTTTAGTTAGCTGACTGTGTGGGTCGGCATCCTGGGACACTGACCAAATTTGACCCGACGATGGGCGGAGCATAACAAGGTGCTTCTTTATAGTATTATGGTCATTATTACAGCTAGGCTGTATACACGCATGAACGATGTACTTGTATTAAATAAAGATATTGTTATAACTAGTAAATAGTGGTAAAACCGAGGCAGCTTCGGTGAAAAAGCCTCTGTTCGTCACAAGCACATGTACTCGCTCCCATCCATTCCCTCACCCTCAATATCTGACATATACTGAGATGTAAGACATGTGTTCGTGTTCTTCCTTTGTCGGAGGACACCATAAATGTCATGGCCATGACCTCCATTCGAAGGTCACCGCAAGACTTCCAAGCGACATCAACCTAAATCTTCAAATGGGCCACTCTAAAACAATATGAATGTTCAATAAAGAAAATTTCAACTGATAGCAGTAATAAAACTTGAGGAAATTATAACGAACGCAGGATATACAACAAATTCTAACCCAAGACAATAGAGCGAAAAAGTAATGTGAAGGACCGGGATTGATAATTTCAGAGGATCTCGCCTTCAAAGAAGACCACAACAATGTAACTACAGTCAATCTGGCTGAGAAAAAATGATAGGATGAATAAAGAGAACTTCAAAACAATGGACGGTCAAGGCCCAATATATTCTCTTTAAATCGCTTGTGCTCTCTAGGCTGGAAAACTGCTGTACACTAACGTCTCCCTCAAGGCTGCGACAACTGCAGACCTGGAGAGTGACAAAGAACTTTACATCTCGGCAGCACATAAAGTACGATAAGGTCAGGCCTAAATTACTGGGACTCATTGAAGTCGCTTGATTTGTATTCCCTGGAATGCAGGCGAGAGAGATACAAAATAACATACACTTGTAAAAACCTAGAGGGAATAGTACTAGAACTTGCACACGAAATCACTCCATATTAAAGCAAAAGACTCGTGCAGAGATATGCAACATATCCTCCAAATGAAAAGCAGGGGTGGGCCACGAGTGACAGCACCACTGAGAGACAACACCCCTTATGTATGCCTCCCAAGCATACAAAAGGGGGATCACCAATATACCCTTTGGCTGTCTTCAAGAAGGACTAGACAGTCACCTAATGGTCAGTACCTGACCACGGTCAGGGCTGTGGTTCGTGTACGTTAATTTGGCGTGGCGGGCAGCAGTACAGTCTGGGTTAATCAAACCCTAATCCACACAAGGCCCTGTTCTCATACCGGGCCCGGGGGCGTTGACGCCCCCGTAAAAACCCACTCCAGGTATAAGCTGAATAGCAACACCTGTGAAGCAATATTGTAGTGCTGATAGTGTCCCACAGATGGTGACAGTAATGTGTGCTGGAAGTGCCAGATTGTGACGATTAATGTGTGCTTGTAGGGTGCCGAGATGCTACGTAATTTGTGCTGGTTAGTGCCCATGGTGACAGTGATATGCTTGTAGAGCCAGATGGTGACATTAATGTGTGCTGGTGTGCCAATGTTATAGTAATTGTGCTGGTAGTGCCAGATGGTGACAGTAAAGTGTGCAGGTATTGCCCAGATGGTAGCAGTAATGTGTGTCTGGTAGTGCATCTAGATGGTGACAGTAATGAAATGTGTGCTGGTAGTGTTGGCCATATGGTGACAGTAATGTGTGCTGGAGTGCGCAGATGTTGACAGTGATGTGTGGCTGATAGGCCACAGATGTGACAGTGATGTGTGGCTGTGTAGTGGCAAGAAGTGTACGAGTAACTGATGCTGGTAGTGCCAGATGGAGACAGTAATTGTGCAGTAGTGCGCAGATGTTGACAGTAATGTGTGCTGGTAGTGCCAGATGCGACAGTAATGTGTGCTGTAAGTGCCTTGGCAGATGGTGACTAGTGATATGTGCTGGTAGTGCCAGATGGTGACTGGTAGTAATGTGTCTGGTAGTGCCATATGGTGATAGTAATGTGTGCTGTTAGTGCCAGATGTGACAGTAATGATGTGCAGGTAGGCCTGTATGGTAGCAGTAATGTTGCGGTAGGGGGCCAGAATGGTGATAGAAATGTGTGGCTGGTAGTGCCAGATGGTGACAGTAATGTGTGCTGGTATTGTCCAGATGTGGGACAGTGATGTGTGCTGATATTGCCACAGAATGGGTGACAGTGATGTGTGACTGGTAGTGCCAATATGGTGCCAGTAATGAGTGCTGTAAGTGCCAATGGTGACAGAATGTGTGGCAGTTAGTGCCATATGGTGACAGTAAATGTGTTCAAGTTAGTGCCAGATGTGACAGTAAATGTGTGCTGGTATTGCCAGATGGTGACAGTAATGTGTGCTAGGGTAAGTGGCCAGATGGTGACAGTAATCGTGTGCTGGTAGTGCCACAGTGGTGATAGTAATGAGTGCTGGAAGTCGCACAGATGGTGACAGTAATGAGTGCTGTATGCCACAGATGTGCAGTTAAATTACTGCTGGTAGTGCCGAGTGGAAAATAGATTAAGGGGGGGGGGGGAAAGGAGGGGGGGAAAAAGCAGATGTGGACAGTATTGAGTGCTGGTAGTGCCACAGATGGTGACAGTAATTGAGTGCTTGGTAGTGACAGCAGATGGTGACAGTAATGAGTGCTGGGTATGCCATATGGTGACAGTGCGTGTGTGCTGATAGTGGGTTAGCGCCAAAGTTAATACATATTATGTAGCTGGTAGTGCCAGATGGTGACATTGATGTGTGCTGATAGTGCCAGATGGGACAGTAATGTGTGCTGGTAGTGCCAATGGTGACAGTATGTGTGTGCGAGGTAGTGCCAAAAGTATGGAGACAGTGATGTGTGGCTGATAGTGCCAGATGTTGACAGTAATTGTGTGCTGGGTAGTGCCTACAGATGGTTGACAGTAATGAGTGCTGGTAGTGCCGCAGATGGTGACAGTATTGAGTGCAGGTAAGTGCCATAACAGATGGAGACAGTATTGAGTGCTGGTAGTGCCACAGATGGTGACAAGCAAATTGAGTGCTGGTAGTGCCACAGATGGTGACAGTAATGAAGTGCTGGTAGTCGCCACAGATTTAGGGTGACAGTAATTGATTGGACTGGTAAGTGCCGCAGTATGGTGACAGTAAAGAGTGCTGTAGTGCCAGAAAGCAGATGGTGCAGTATTGAGTGCTGGTAGTGCCACAGATGGTGACAGTAGATGAGTGCTGGTAGTGCCACAGATGGTGACCAGTTAATGGAGTACTGTAGTGGCCACAGATGTGACAGTAATGAGTGCTGTCGTGCCACAGATGGTGACAGTATTGATCTGCTGGTAGTGCCGCAGATGGTGACAGTAATTGAGTGGCTGGTATGCGACAGATGGTGATGCAGTAAAGGTGGCTGTAGTGCCACAGAATGGTGACATATTGAGTGCTGGTACAAGCCTACAGATGGTGACAGTAATGAGTGCTGGTAGTTGGCCACGATGTGACAGTATAGAGTGTCTTGTATTGCCAGCAGATGGTGACAGTATTGAGTGCTGGTAGTGCCGAGCAGATGGTGACAGTAATGAGTGCGGTAGTGCCAGATGGTGACAGTGATTGTGCTGTATATTGCCAATGTGACAGTAAATGTGTGCTGGTAGTGCCAGATGGTGTCAGTGATGTGTGCTGATGTGGCCAGATGTGACAGTAATGTGAGCTGTGTATGCCAGATGTGACATAAATGGTGTGCTTGTAGTGCCAGATGGAGACAAGTGATGTTTGCTGATAGTGCCATATGGTGACAGTAATGTGTGGCCAGGTAGTGCCAGCTATATGGAGACAGTAATGAGTTCACTGGTATTTGCCGGCATGATGGTGACAGTATTGCGTGGCTGGTATGGCCACAGATGGTGTACATAATTTAGTGCTGGAAGTGCCACAGATTGTGACAGTATTGAGTGCAGGTAGTGGCCACAGATGGTGGAGCAGTATTGAGTGCTGTATGCCAAAGGGGAAAACAGATGGTGACAGTATTGAGTGCTGGTATGCCCAGATGGTGACAGTAATGAGGCTGGTAGTGCCATGGGAAAGTGATAGAAAGATGTGACAGTATTGAGTGCTGGTAAGTGCCACAGATGGTGACAGTAATGAGTGCTGGTAGTGCCCACAGAGTGACAGTATTGATATGGTCTGGTAGTGCCGCAGAAATGGTGACAGCAATGATGATGTAGTGCCACAGATGGTGAAAGTTATTGAGTGCTGGTAGTGCCAGAAAAAAAGAAAACAGATGGTGACAGTAAATGAGTGCTTGTAGTGGCTGCCACAGATGGTGACAGTAATGAGTTGGCTGTAATGCTAATCCACAGATGGTGAAAAGTAATGAGTCTGGTAGTGCCACAGATGGTGACAGTATTTGATGCTGGTTAAGTGCCGCAGATGGTTACAGTAATGAGTCTGGGTAGTGCCACAGAAGGTGACAGTAATGAGTGCTGGTAGTGCCAGAAACAGATGGTAACAGTATGATGCTGGTAGTGCCACAGATGTTGACAGTAATGAGTGGCTGGTAGTGTCACAGATGGTGACATTATTGATGCTGGGTAGTGCCGCCGATGGTGACAGTATTGAGTGCTGGTATGCCACAGATGTGACGTATTGAGTGCTGGTAGTGCCGCAGATGGTGACAGTAATGATGCAGTAGTGCCACAGATGGTGACAGTAATTGAGTGCTGGTAGTGCGCACAGAAGGTGACATATTGAGTGGCTGGTAATGCCACAGATGGTGACATATGAGTGCTGGTAGTGCCACAACAGATGGTGACAGTATTGAGTGCTGGAAGTGCCACATATGGTGACATTATATGATGCTGTAGTGCCACAGATGGTGACATTATTGAGTGCTGGTAGTGCCACAGATGGTGACAGTATTTTGAGTCTGGTAGTGCCACAGATGGTGACATAATGAGTGCTGGTATTGCCACAGATGGTGACAGTATTGAGTGCTGGTAGTGGCCACAGATGGAGGCAGTAATGATGTCTGGAAGTCCGCAGATTGTGACAGAAATGAAGTGCTGGTATGCACAATGGTTGACATTATTGATGCTTGTAAGTGCCACATGATGGTGACAGTATTGTAGTGCTGGAAGTGCTCACAGATGGTGACAGTATTGAGTGCTGGTAGTGCCACAGATGGTGACATTATTGAGTGCTGGTAGTGCCTACAGATGGTGACAGTATTGAGTGCTGGGTAGTGCCACAGATGGTGACAGTATTGAGTCTGGTAGTGCGCACAGATGGTACAGATATATGAGTGCTGGTAGTGTCCACAGATGGTGGCAGTATTGAGTGCTGGTATTGCCGCAGATGGTGACAGTATTGAAGTGCTGGTAGTGCCACAAAGGTGACAGTAATGAGTTCTGGTATTCCCGAACAGATGGAGACAGTATTGAGTACTGGTTAGTATGCCTCAGATTGTGACAGTATTGATTGCTGTTATTGCCACAGATAAGACAGTAATGAGTGCTGGTAGTGCCACAGATGGTGCAAAAGTTCATTTTATGTGAACAACTCTAATATTTCTGTGGATATTGCAAGCGGACTAAATACAAGGTTGCCATTAGGTCCAAAAGTCCTCAGTGGTTTGTGTAAATAAGCCAAAAACTCTACTGATATATGGTCGGCACAATTCACTGATCCCTTTTTCCAGTTTTTTTGTTGGGTCGTTCTGGTCTGTCAGGTGTTGATCTACAGTTCCTATCGGGCATAGGACATCTTGAAAATAAGAAAAGTGAATGAAGTTAAGAGTTAATCTCCTCAACATCTTAACAAATTATAAAACTGTAGCTAACTAAACTTCCTTGTGAAGACTGAAATACAGGCTATAAAAACTTCTTTTGAAGATTGAGATACTTGGATACGCGAAAATTATATTGACTTGTGACATGACTCTTTATTGTTTAGGAATTAATGAAAGGAAAGGTTTTTTTTTCCTAAATTTTTTTCTTGAGTTGGTAGTGATGGATTCGATTTAATTATTACATCCATAAAATTACAAATTAGTAAAGCTACATTTGAAATCTAATTATGATATGGTTTTATTGAATATATTCTGTCGGTATATCCCCGGAAAGGTATAAATAACTATAGTGAGCGTCACAAATATTTCATTATTGATTTTGTTCTCATTTCTCCAAGTGATAAGGTAATTCTTGAAGATAGAGAAGAGATTTCGTTCGGATTTTTTAACCCTGGAGGGTTAGCCACCCATGATAAACCCAAGAAAGGTCATTGATCATCGCGTAATGACTGTCTTATTTCACTGTGGTCCTGTATTCTATGTCCCCCAGGGATGCTACGCCCACCAGTTCGACTAACAACCAGGTACCTATTTGCTGCTAGGTGAAGCAGGACAACATGTGTAAGGAAAAAGCGGTCGAAAAGTTTCCACCGACATCCGGGAATCGAACTACCATATTGCCCTCTCGTGTGTGAAGACGAGAGCTTTGCCAGCCAGGCTCACGGGGTCATGAAACAATTAATCCACAAAGTATTATTAATTGTTCAATGTGATAACAGAGAACACTTTATTCTCTTCTTCCTTCAGTCTCAAATAATTAGTCTATTTCATTTTAAGATAACAATGTTAATCGAGTAAATCTTAAATAAGAGGATGTTGAGAGAGTTGTTTCATTCTAACACTGTGTGTGAGATGTTTCACGCCTCACTAAAAACCCCGTTTGAGATGTTTCACACTCACACTAACACACCATGTGTGAGACGCTTCACTCTAGCAGTAACACCATGTGTGAGTATGTTTGCACTCCACACTAACACTGTGTGTGAGATGTTCCGTCCACACTAACAAACACCGTGAGTGAGTATGTTTGCACTCGGCACACTAACACCTGTGTTGCTAGATGTATCCACTACTAGCACTAACACCGTGTGTGAAATGTTCTCTCCACACTAACACCGAGTGTGAGATGTTTCCCTCCACCCTAACACAGTTTTTTGAGATGTTTCAACAATCCACACTAACACCTTTGCGAGATGTTTCACTCTACCACTAACACCGTGTGTGAAAATGTTTAACCTCCACACTAACAACGTGTGCGAGATGTTTCACTCTACACTAACACCGTTTGTTAAATGTATTCACTCCACAATAACACCTTGTGATGAGATGTTTCACTCCACACTAACACTGTGTGTGAGATGTTTCACTACATTTTAACAACTGTGTGTTGAGATGTTTCACTACATACTAACACTTCGTTTGTGAGATGTATCACTCCACCTACACTGTGTGTGAGATGTTTCACATCCATTCTAACACCATGTGTGAGGATGTAACACCGACACCACACTAACACTGTGTGTGAGATGTTCACTCCACACAAACACTGTGTGTGAGATTTTCACTCCACACTAACACCGTGTGTGAGATGTTTTCACTCCAAGATCCACGCAACTAACACCGGTGTGCGAGATGTTCACTCTACACTAACAACCGTGTGTGAGATGTTTCACTCCACTCTAACACATTGTGAGAGTGATGTTTCACTTCCACACTAACACCATTTGCGAGGATGTTTCACTCTATCACTAAACACACCAGTGTGTGAAATGTTTCACTCACCAACACACTAACACCGAGTGCGAGATGTTTCACTCTACAGTCTAACACCGTGTGTGAAATGTTTTCACTCCACACTAACACCGTGTGTGAGATTTTCACTCCAGCACCTAACACTGTGTGAGATATGTTTCACTACATTTTACAAACTGTGTGTGAGATTTTTCACTACATTCTAACACTGTGTTTGGAGATGTTTCACTCCACCCTAACACAGTGTGTGAGATTGTTTCACTCGCACACTTAACACTGTGTGGTGAGATGGTTGCACTCACACAAACACTGGTGTGAGATGTTTCACTCCACACTAAAAAGTGTGAAGATGTTTCCTCCAACTAACACTGTGTGTAAGATGTTTCACCCCACACAACACGTTGTGATATGTTCACCCAACTAACACTGTGTGTAAGATTTTCCCCACCCACACTAACACTTGTGTGAGTTTTTTCACAATATTAACCAAACAGAATCACACATTCCCCTTTTGAACAAATTTCATATTATACAATTATAAAAAATATACCGGGTCATTTCTTCTTTTAATTCAGCACAATAAAAACAATACTAACAACATGATACTTCATTTTTAAAACAACGTAATGCAGTGAAAAAACACTAATTATAACTACAATACAACCTCACATAAGCTTTAATATAACATCCGCCTATGTTGATAAAGAGTCACACTCGTCATTAACGAGCCATACAATACAACATCATACACTACAGTGAAGGGTTTCTACAAACCTGTAAAAGTTTAAATTAAATCCATAACAAAAAATTATATAGGGAGAGAAAGTATAAATAGAAATTTAAAAAGTGAAAACCCCTCGGGAAGTTTTCCTTGATTTTGGTGGGGGGCTCTTGATCTGGGAACTTGATTTTTTTTCCAGTTCCCCAAATTGAATCTAAAAACCCTTAAAAACCCCCCATAGGCACTGTAAATCCCTACGGTTTTTAAAAGCGTTCCCCATGATTGTAGTAAAAAAAAAGTGAAAGAATAAGGGGCAAGAATAAGTTAATACCTCACAATCTCATGTACACAAAATTTATCAAGTATTTTCGCTCTCCCTTAGTAATTACTCACTTGTGTATACATTACCATGTTTTCCTGCTCCCCCATAAAGTAATTACTAACTTTAATCATGGCAGCATTTGCTAAAAAAACTCAATTTCATTCTTGAATACTCCTCCACGATGAAATTAACTAGGCAATTAGACAGTCTATGCAATATGAACCCCACGTTATTAACGGGGAAGGCATGCAAAAAATTCAGGGTTGTAGTGGGTAAGAAATTGGAGGGTTTCAGGGAATGTGCGGGGTTGTAAAAATAAGGAGGGGGTTGGGAAAAATGTGTGCGGGGCTTGGAAAAATAGTAGTGGCATTTTTGGGAAAAAAAGTGGTGGCGGGGAGGAAATAATTTAGTAGATTGTAGGAAAAAAAAGTGAAAATTGGAAAAAAGTCACAGCGAGAGTTTCGAATTTATCCTTTAAAATGTGCAATTTGAACCTCAAAAAAGCTTTTAAAATATACTATAAGTAAAATAATAATCTAGCCAAGGAACTGAGCACTATCACCCATTTTCAAAAAAAGCATCAGTGTTGCGCAGGTTGATAAGTGGAACAACTCAGAAGGGGAGTATTAAAATTTCCAGATCATGTTTTCCCCATGGAAAAAAGGACATTAATTTCATTCGAGAAATTTTTTAAAAGATCTTGAGGAAACCCAAAAAAATCCTTACTAAAGGAACTGCTTGCAGAGTCGTGTAACGTTTGTAGCTTTCACAAGACCCACAAAAGGATCATTTTGAAACGAAATATGATCTCAGGTTATAAGCACCCCCAATTCGTGCGACAGACTAAACAGGCAACAATCAACATCAACCAATTTTTATTCTCTATAAGGGATTACAATGCGGTTTACAGATTTTGGTTATTGTGGGGTTTACATGTAATAAAATACTAATTACAGGGGGGGCCACAGGACACCTAGCATGGCTAGGCTTTTGGGAAAACTTAGATTAATTCTTAACCCAAAATTTATTTCAAATTAAAAATAAATTGACTAAATACGAGTAAATACTATTTGTGATTTAGCAATGTGAATGCTTTTTTTTTGGCACAATACATAGTTTCGATTTTGGAGTATCACGGGAAAAACTTGTGATAGTTAGGAATCTTATTTTAAATTAAATTCGTACCTCAGTGCTTAAGCAAAGGGGTGAGGAGTGAAGTGGAACCACCGGGGTGTTTTTATGTATTATTTTTGAGGGGGTGTTCGGGAGATAAATTTTTCAAAGGGTATTTTAAAGGTATGATTGGGGTTGCAGTTCTAGTTTTTTTCGGTAGGGTGTTCCAGTTTTAGGGTTTTTGACGTACATTAATTTTTAAAAAGGTTTAGTTGGACACGGGGAATGTCTTTTGAGATTTTTGTGTCTGGTTTATGCCTGGGGTCCTTCACATCTATCAAAAACTTTTAATCAAGGTAAATATGGAATTTAGGGCCTGTAGATGTAATTCCAAAGTAAGTGTGGAGTTCTAAACGGGAAATTTAGATCAGAAGAGGGGGGGGGGGGGGGGGGGTTGCCAGGGAGGGGGATTTATGATTATTTTTACGCACTTTTTGTTGGGTTATTAGGGGTTTTAGGTGTGTTGCTGCAGTTGATCCCCAAGCACAAATAGCATGGTGGGGTTTGATAAATATGAAGGTATAGTGGGAAGGGCATTTTGCGGCACGTAGTATCGTACTTGGGGAGTCCCCCCTTTTTGGGGTACTTTTTTTTTTTTAGTGTTATATGGGGGGCTGAAATTCAGGGGGTTGTTGAGGATAGGCCCAAGGAATTTTACCCATTATTCCTGGCAATTAGATTTTTGTCGATCTTTTAAAGTTAAGTTGTGCAACACCTGCTCTGCTACCAAACATAAATAAGGTTTTTTTCGTGTTAAGTTTAAGTATTCCTGTCACCAAATCGAATTTTGAGCACTCCCATTTTAAAAAGGTTTGAGGGTGGCAAGAAAAGGGGGAAGAAACATAAGTCGTGTCGTTAGCAAAGAAAAGGGTTTCAGGTGTTGGAACGTTTTTTAAGATCATTGATGTAAATGAGGGAAAAGCAGGGGTCCAAGGACACTTCCCTGCTGAACTCCAGTATCAAATGGCCATGTTTATGATGCTGTTCTTTTTTGGGGGACTACGATACCTATTTGTAAGGTAGGATTTTAAAATGCAAGGGGCATGGAATCTTATACCATAAAGGGCAAGTTTGTGGAGTAGGATGCCGTGGGGCTACTGTTGTCAAAAGCTTTCTTAGGCATAAAAAATCCTATGGATATTCCTTTTTTTCCAGTGCTGTTAAAAAACAGGTCTAGCTTTTCATAATTTCTCATTGTGCTTTATTTTTTCCGAATCCAAATTGGGAGGGGTTGATTATGTTTTTTTGCCAAATTTTAAAAAGAATATAGTCCCTGTGACATTTTTCAAAGCTTTGGGTAGGAAAAAGGGAAGTTTGATATAGGCCCATAGTTGTTTACACTTAGGTCACCACCTTTTTGTATTTTGGGTAACCCTTGCTGTTTGAGTAGTTTTTGGGGAAAGGGGGCTATTTCTAGGACTTGGGGAAAAAGTAATGAAATAAAACATTTAAAAGGACATGGCGCTCGCTTGTACAATAAGGTGGGGCTGAGCAGATTCCCCGAGTTATTTTTGAGTGACTTTTTTAATCTCGGTGACTTCGGGGGGATCAGTTGGGACAAGATGAAGGACTTTTGGGGGAAATTCCCATCAGGGGAGTCCCCCCCTGGGCGTTTTTATGTGGGATTTTACTGGGAAATTTGATCCATGGTTGAGAAGAATCGTTTATCTGTTGCTGTATCATGGGGTCAGTGGTGTTTCATTTGTTTATTTAGGGGAATATTCTTGTTTTTTTTTCAGTTTTGGTCCCCAATCTGGAGATTTTTTTCCAGGTTTTTTTTATATCTCCTCTTCTGTCAGTGAATCTGCTGGAGTATAAGTTGCTTGGGTTTCTTTAATACTTTGGGGAAACTGAGAAAGTGTTTAAGAATATTTTTGTGAAATTTAAAGCCCTGTCTATATTGCTTTCATATTGGTGTTTCTTTTCAAAAGATTTCAGAATGCTGCTATTACCATGGGCAAACCCAGCCGTTTATTCGGATCTGTTTTGTTTTTTATAGGGAAAAAACAAAAAAAGGGGACAATACCGTGACTGGAACGATACCAACTAACCCGCACCTAAAAAAAAAAGCTTAAAACGACGTTTTGGGCCGACTTGGACCATTTACAAAGTCATCCACCCTCCAGGGCTGGCTGGATGGCGAAACGTCTACGATAGGGAGCCCGGGGTGCGCATGTGTCTTTAAATTTTATCTTGTCGGTATTTTATACCATTTTTTGTACACTACTACTATTACCTAGACCTCTTCCTACCTATATAAAGCCGCCTGCTCCCCCTTCTCGTTAGTGTGACTTTGAATGGGGCCAATCGGACCGAAAAGCGTCTTTAAACTTCTCCTTTTATGTGCGGGTTATTTGTGTATAACAAGTTGTTTTAAGTCTAAAATTTGTTAAAAAAAAAAAAAGTTTCCAATCTTCAGTAACAGTGGCCTTTGGGGAATTCGTAGGGCCCGCAACATCTCTAGGCTGCTGTAACTTCCCCTTTTTGGGGGTCTCGCATGAATCAAAAGAAATTTTTGTATTCGAGTGGGGGTTTTCTAAGTTTGTTAAGAGGAAGGTTGGGGATGGCGAGGCGTCTGTATTATCCCTGATTTAAGGGGGGGCAAGATATTGGGGCCATAGTGGCCATTTGTTGCATTTGTCTCAGTGAGCCTGGTTGTTTTTGTTATTGTTGGTATGAGAATTTGTTGTTCATTTGTTGAGAAATCAGTTACAGCTGATATCTGGAGGCCAAGGTGATATTTAAGCTCCAGCTAAGAGAAGGTGGTGCTTGTTCATTTTTTCGTTTGTTATAAGCGCCTTTAAAATTTTTCACGAAATTTGGGGTGTTTTGGGGGGGTACCGGTAAATGGCACCGTTGTTATGGGCCCCCTTGATTTTTTCCCCAGAAAATTTAGCAAAAACGTATTCACCATATTCTCACTAAAGCAAGGGGTGCTAATCAAGAAGTTGGTTGAGTAATAGATTGCAATACCCCCCCCACTTGGTAGGTCTGCAGTTGTGGATTGCTGTGTATCCTGGTAAGGGTAATGTCTACTTGCCCGCAAGAAAAATGCGGGAAAAGGGGTGTCTTTTCGACTAAAGGAGTGCCAGGGATAAATATAGGTTTTTTGTTTAAGGACCTGATGCGTATTTTAAAAATTGTAAACTTAGCATGCTTAATAGGCTGGCTTGTATCTTGTAAAAAAGGGCAGTTATTTTTCCATGGGTTTTGATTGGTAAAAATTTATGGAGGTTTAGATCGGGGTCAACGTGATCATTCATTTTTTTAGTTTAAATTTGGGGGTTTTTTATATCCAAATTGTGTTTGATTCTAGTACTGATATCTGTATAGTGGGAAATTTGACAAGATTGCTAAAGCCTTTGGCATATAGAGTATAGTCACAATAAACATAATAAAAATTTATGTGTCTATGTGTTTTCTAGAATGAGCAAAAATACAACAGGTTTTAAACTAAAAAAATAAAAAAACAAAATTAAAAAAAAGCACCAACTCTCACTTGGGAAAATTTCACTAAAACTAATATAATAATTTGGGTTGTCTATGTATTGACTAGAATACTAAAAACAACTAGGTTTAATCTAAAAAAAAAAAACTAGTTTAAAATTTGGGACAAACTTTCACTTGTAATTGCACTAAGGTCTAATATAAATTTTTTAACAAAACTAGATGATGGTTTTTTACACACAGGTCGCCAATTTTTCCAAACACTAAATACCTCAAATGAAAAGGTTTAAAATTTTGCAGTAAACTGAAAAACAAAAATACATCCAATGCAACTTCCCATAAATTTCCCGGGAAAAGCTTTTGAAAATTGACCATGAAAATCTCTCAAATCCGCTCCAAACATCTTGCTACTGGAGATTTTAACTTGAGGCACCTAATAGGGAGGGGGTGTAAGGAAATATATTTTAGCAGGAGGCAGCTCAGATGAAAATTCACACACGAGCTATTAAATCACTGCACCAAATTCACCTTAAACCAGCAAATATTAGACGACCCACCAAGACTAGGAAACACGTTGGACCTTATCTTCACCAACACGACGGTCTAAGACTTATAACTGTATAAAAAACAATACACTCATAACAGAGGTACAGAAAATTATGCACAATCATGAGGGTGTCTTCATAAAATTCAACTTCAATAACAAAAACATAGAATTGGAACAAACAACCATGTCCTAAATGAAACAAGCGGGGAAGATATCCTAAACAACACGGGTTCAAACCTTTACCTAGAAAAAAATAATTATGTGGTTCTTGAGGTCTGCTCAAGACACTTTCCATTAAGAAAAAACTTGAAAGAGAGAGATGCTCCCTATACAATGAAGGCGAAGAAGCACAGAGCTACTGAGAGAAGTCAATAATTCTGAAATACGAAGGGAGGCACTGCTCATGAAACAGCAAATACGAACTTAAACTGAAGGAATCTACGGGAGAAAAGAAGCTCAGAAAGAACTAAAAGCCATAAAGGAAACTGAGAAAAACAAAAACAAAATACTACTTTTCTTATGCGAAATCTAAGGGAAAAACAACATCGAGTATTGGGACCCTGCTTGGGCGAGATGGAACATACACAGATGACACCAAAAGAAATGAGTCCCAATACGACTCAATGTTCAACGAGCCATTACCCAACTAAGGGTCAACAATCTAAATGAATCTTTATGAACGAAACCCAAAATCTGATCATCTCAAATATCTCTGATATTTTCCTAACACCATAAGACTTTGAAAAGACAATAAATGACATGCCCATGTACTCTGCCCCAGGCCCAGACTCATGGAAATTTTTCCCAGTTCATCAAGAACGGGAAGAAGCCCCTGTCAAAGTCCTTTATCATTCTAAAGGAGAGGAGCATGGACACAGGGTCATCCCACATTCACTAAAAACAACAGACATACTCCACTCTACAAAGGTGGCAGTAAAGCAATTGCAAAGAACTTCAGACCAATAGTACTAACATCCCATATCATAAATTTTTTTGAAAGGGCTCTAAGAAGCAAGATCGCCAATCACCTAGATACCCATCAGTTACCACAACCAGGGCCACACGGTTTAGAGCAGGTACTCCTGCCTGTTCCAGCATTCTGCCGCTATGACAAGGGCCTGGATGCTATAAGGATAAACAAAATGCAGATGTATATACTCAGACCTTTGCAAAAGCCTTCGACAAGTGTGACCATGGTGTAATAGCGCACAAAATGCATGATAAAGGAATAAGAAGGGAAAAGTTGTAGATGGATCTATAACTTCCTAACATTAGAATCAGTAAAATGGGAAACCCGGGTGTTAGTCGACTGGTGGGTCGCATCCTGGGACACTGACCAAATTTGCCCGACATGCGGAGCAAAAAAGGGGCTTTCTTATAGTATAGTCTTTTTTTCAGCTGGCCTTATAAACCCTGTAATTTACTTGTATAAATAAAGATATTGTTATAACAGTAAAGAGTTTAAAACCGGGGAGCTTCGTGAAAAGCCTGTTCCACAAAACACAGTACTCGCTCCCATCCCATTTCCCCAAACCCCCCCATATCTGACATAGACAAATGAATCTTGTGTTCGTGTCTTCCTTTGCGGAGACACCTGAATTTTCTGCCATGACCTCCCTCGAAGTCCCGCAAACTCAAGCGGACATCAACTAAATCTTCAAATGGGCCCCCAAAACAATATGAATTCAATAAAGAGAAATTTCAACTATTCAGTAGGAAAAAATTGAGGAAATTTAAAAGTACCAGGATAACAAAAAATTTTAACCATAAATTTGAGCGAAAAAGTAAGTGAAGGGCCTGGGATGATAATTTCAAGGGTCTCGCCTTCCAAAGACCACAACAATTATCTACTGCTCCTAAAAAATGAAGGATGAATAATGAGAACCTTCAAAACTAGGGGCGGCAACCCATGAGATTTTTTCTTTTAAACGCTTGGGCTCCTAGCTGGAAACTGTGTACACTAACGGGTCCCCCTTTACTGGGGACACTGCAACCGGAGAGTGTACAAAAACTTCAAAGGCACACATAAATACGATAAGGGACCTAAATTACTGGAACTCTTGAAGTCGCTTGATTTGTATTCCCTGGAATGAGGGGAGAGAGATACATAAAAACAAACTTGGAAAAATCCTAGAGGATAGTACCAAACTTTCACACGAAAATCACTCCATATGGAAAAACAAAAGACCGGCAAGAGCAACATTCCCCAATGAAAACAGGGGGCCACAGTACAGCACCACTGAAGACAACACCCCTTTTTGACCCCCACATACAAAAGGGGGACACCAAGACCCTGGCTGTCTCAAAAGGGACTAGACACACCTAGGGAAGACCTGACCCGCAGGGGTGTGGTTCGTACTTAATTTCTGCCAGCGTAACATCTGGGTTTTCAAACCCTATTTCCCCCACAAGGCCTGGGCCAACCGGCCGCGGGGGGGTTTACCCCCCTAACCCCTCCAGTATAAGCGATTAGCACACCTGTACAATATTTAGTGCTGTAGTGCCAATGGGGACAGTAATGTTTTTGTGCGTAGGCCAGAGGGGACAGAATGTTGGGTAAATGCCAGATGGCACAGAAAGTGGCTGGGATGCCACAGATGGACAGTGATAGTCGGGATGCCAGATGGGGATTTAAAGGTGCTGGGAGTGCCAGAGGGGGTATAATGTGTGCTGGATGCCAGATGGTGAATAAGTTGGGGAGGGAGTGCCCGATGGAGCAGTAATTTGCTGGTATGCCAGAGGGACATAATGTGTCGGAGTGCCAGATGGTGACAGTAATGTTTCTGGTATGCCAATGGTGACAGGGGTTGGGGCAAGTGCCACAGGGGACCGTGATGTGTGCGTAGTGCCCGATGGTGACAGTAATGAGTGGGTAGTGCCAGTGGGACAAAATTGTCAGGTATGCCCAATGGTGCAGAAAGTGGCGGGGATGCCAGATGGCACGTAAGTGTGTGGGAGGGCCCCAGATGGGGGCAGTGATATGTGCTGGTATGCCGATGGGGACATAATGTTGGGTGGGGGTGCCAATGGGGGATAGTAATGTTGCTGGTAGTGGGCCCAAAGGGGCAGTAATGTGTGCAGGTAGGGCCCGAAGGGAGCAGTAAGTGGCTGGTGTGCCAGATGTGACAGTAATGTGGCGGTAGTGCCCGAGGGGACAGTAAGTGTGCGGAATGCAGATGGGGACAGTGTGTGTGCTGATAGTGCCACAATGGGGACAGTGATGTGTGCTGGGATGCCAAAGGTGACGTAAAATTTCTGGATGCCCGATGGTGACAGTAATGGTGCAGGGAGTGCCAGAGGGACATAATGGTTCAGGTATCCAGAGGGGGCAGTAAAAGTGTGCGGAGTGCCAAAGTGCGTAATGTGTGCTGGTAGGGCCCAAAGGGGACAGTAACGGGGGCGGGGGTGCCACAGATGGTGATGTAAATCTGGGAGGCCACGATTGACATAATGAGGGGTGGGAGTGCCACAGATGGGACAGTAAAAACTGCTGGGAGTCCACAATGGGGGACAGTATTGATGCTGGATGCCCCAGAGGTGACAGTTTGATGCTGGAGTCCGCAATGGTGACAGAATGAGTGCTGTAGCCCGAGGTGACAGTGATGTGCTTTTAGGCCAAAGGGACAGTAATGGTCTGGTATGCCAATGGTGACATGATGTGTCTGATAGTGCCCGAGGTGACATAATGTTGCTGTAGGCCAGAGGTGACATAAAGTGTGCTGTATGCCAGAGGGACAGTGATTGTGCGATAGTGCCAGATGGGACAGAATTGTCTGGAGGGGCCCCAGATGGGGACAGTAATGAGTGTGGAATGCCGCAGAGGTGACATATTTAGTGCTGGGAGTGCCCCAGATGGTCATATTGAGGCTGGGAGTCCACAGAGTGACAGAATTTATGCGTGTGCCACAGATGGGACGTAAGATGGTAGTCCACAGATTGACAGTATTTATGCTGGTATGCCGCAATGGGGACAGTAATGATCTGGTAGTGGCCACAGATGGGGACAGATTGAGTGCTGAGTGCCACAGATGGTGACAAAGATGCTGGGGGTGCCACAGATGGGACGTAATGATACGGTATGCCACAGTGGTGACAGTAAGAGTGCTGGAGGGCCCCAGATGGGGACATATTGAGTCTGGTAGTGCCGCAGATGGTGACAGAATGAGTGCTGGATGCCCCAATGGTACAGTAAGGTGCTGGGTGCCACAGATGGGACAATTTTTGGGGTGGGAGGGCCCCAGTGGGGACGTAATGAGTGCTGGTATGCCACGATGGGGACAGTATTGAAAATGCTGGTAGTGCCCCAATGGGGACAGTATTGATGCTGGTAGTGCCCCAGATGGTGACAGAATGAGGCTGGAGTGCCAATGGACAGTGATGTGTGCTGATATGCCAGAGGTCGAATGGTGTGGTATCCCGATGGTGACAGGATTGTCGATAGTGCCAGATGGTGACAGTAATGTGTGCTGGGGATGCCAATTGACATAAGTGTGCTGGGAGTGCCGATGGTGACAGTGATGTGTGCTGATAGTCCGGGGGACGTAATTGGGCTGGTGTGCCACAGATGGGACAGTAATGATCTGTAGTGCCGCAATGGTGACAGTATTGAGTGCTGGTAGTCCCGAATGGGGACAGTATTTATGCTGGGAGGGCCCCAGAGTGAAGTATTGAGTGCTGGTATTGCCACAATGGTGACATTTTGAGTGCTGGGAAATGCCACAAGGTGACATATTGATGCTGGGAGTCCCCAGATGGGGCAGTAATGAGTGCTGTTCCACAGATGGGACAGATTGAGGCGGTATGCCACAGATGGGACAGTAATGATGCGGTATCCCCAATGGTGACAGTATTGATCTGGGGAGTGCCGCAAAGGGACAGTAATGAGTGCTGGGAGTGCCACGAGGTGACAATTTTAGTGTGGTAGTGCCCAAGATGGTGACATAATGGTGCGGGAGGCCACAAAAGGGACAGTAAATGAAATGTGGTAGTGCCCCCGAGGTACAGTAAGAGTGCTGGGAGGCCACAGAGGGGACAGATTGATCTGTATGCCGCAATGGGACAGTAATATGCTGGGGTGCCACAGAGGGGGACAGTAATGATGCGGGAGGCCCCAAGGGGACAGTATTGAGTGCTGGAGTCCACGAGGGACAGTAAAGAGTGCTGGTATGTCACAATGGGGACAGTATGAGTCTGTTTGTGCCCAAGGGGCAGTATGATGCTGTAGTCCACAATGGTGACATATTGAGTCGGTATCCGCAATGGGGACAGTATGAGGCGGGATGCCCGATGGTGACAGTAATGAGTGCTGGGATGCCACAATGTGACAGTATTTAGTCTGTGTGCCACAATGGGGACATTAATTTAGTGCTGGGAGTGCCACAATGGGACAGTATTGAGCTGGTATCCACAGATGGGGACATATTTAGTCTGGAGGCCAAGATGGTGACATTTTTGAGTGCGTAGTGCCCCAATGGTACAGTATTGATGCTGGATGCCCCAATGTGAAATATTTAGTCGGTATGCCACGAGGTGACAGTAAAAGATGCTGGTAGTGCCACAGATGGGCAGTATTGATCTGGTAGTGCCGCAGATGGTGACAGTATTGAGTGCTGGTATGCCACAATGGGGGCTTATTGAGTGCTGGGAGTGCCACGATGGTGACGTATTGAGTCGTATTTCCACAATGGTGACATATTGAGTGCTGGAGTGCCACAGATGGTACATTTTGATGCGGGGAGGCCACAGATGGGGACAGTATTTAGTCTGGTATGCCACAGATGGGGACATATTGAGTCGGAGTGCCACAGATGGGACAGTATTGATGCTGGTATGCCCCAGATGGGGGCGTATTAGTGCTGGGATGCCCAATGGTGAAATTGAGCGGTAGGCCAAGATGTGACAGTAATGAGTGCTGGGATGCCACAGAGTGACAGTATTATGCTGATGCCGCAGAGGTGACAGTATTGATGCTGGTAGGCCCCCAGATGTGACGAATGGTTTCTGGAGGCCCAGATGGTACAGTATTGATGCTGGTACTGCCGCAGATGGGGACTATTGAGTGCTGGATGCCACAGAAGGGACGTATTGGTCTGGGAGTGCCCCCAATGGGGACAGTTTTGATGCTGGTAGTGCCAAGATGGTGACAAATGAGTGCTGGTAGTGCCGCAGATGGTGACAGTATTGATGCTGAGTGCCGCAATGGTGACAGATGAGTGCTGGTAGTGCCCAGATGGTACATACGAGGCGGATGCCGCAATGTACAGTATTTAGTGCTGGGAGTGCCGCAGATGGGACAGTATTGAGTGCTGGTAGTGCCGCAGATGGTGACAGTTTGATGCTGGTAGTGCCCACAATGGTAAGTATTTATGCTGGTATGCCACAGATGGTGACAGTAAAAGAGTGCTGGGATGCCACAGAGGTGCAGTATTATGCGGTAGTGCCGCAGATGGTGACAGTAAAGATGCGGAGTCCACAGATGTGACAGAAATTTAGTCTGGAGTGCCGCAGATGGGACAGTATATGCTGGTAGTGCCGCGAGGGGACGTATTAGTGCTGGTAGTGCCACAGATGGGACAGTATTGAGTGCGGTAGTGCCACAGATGGTGACATATTGGGGTGCTGGGAGTGCCCCAAATGGGGGACAGTATTGAGTGCTGGTATGCCGCAGTGGTGACGTAATGAGTGCTGGGAGGGCCCCAATGGTGACAGTATTTAGTGCTGGTATGCCGCAATGGTGAAGATTGAGGCTGGGATGCCGCAGATGGTGACTAATGAGTGCTGGGGTTTCCACAGATGGGACAAATTTAGTGCTGGAGTGCCACAGATGTGACGTATGAGGCTGGTAGGCCGAGATGGGGACGTATTGATGCGGTATGCCGCAGATGGGGACAGTAAGGTCTGGTAGTGCCACAGAGGTGACATATTGAGTGCTTTTGTCCAAGATGTGACAGATTTTAGTGCGGTAGTCCGCAGAGGTACAGTATGAGTGCTGGAGTGCGCAGAGGTGACAGATTAACTGAGTGCCCCAATGGGACATAATGTGTGCATAGTGCCACAGATGGTGACAGATTTATGCTGTAGTCCACGATGGGACAGAATTGTGCTGATAGTGCCCCCAGATGTGCAGTATTGAGTGTGGGATGCCCCGGGTGGGGACATTATTGAAAACAAAACAAAAAATTTAAAAAAATAAAATTTTTGTTTGAACAAATACATGTACGCAAAGGATTACTGACAAGGGGTTAATGATCAAGGGGTTACATATCAAGGATTACATGATCCAGGATTACGGGGGACATGACAAGATTACATGATCAAGGGTTCAGACAAGGATTACATGATCAAGGAGTTTCATGATCAAGGAGTTTCAGATCAAGACACTGTCTGGCCCCTTCGTGCCAACATGTCAAAAACTTTTTTAAAGTCTTTTGCAACCCCGGCTGTCCTTTTTTTGTTTTGTGTTTATTGGGGTGTAGTTGGAATGATTTAATGGCATCCTGTGTGGATTTGTGAGTTTTTAAAGTCAAACTGGCCATCAAAAGAATGAGTTTGTTCCAGTATCTGCGAAGGGCGATGGTTAAAGAAAACACAAAAAACCCCACATAAAAACAGAAGCTTACACACGTTCGTCCGACGGACCATGAAAAAATCACACATGTGCTTTGTCAATGGTCCAAGTCTGACCGAAACGTCGTCGTAAGCTTCTGTCTTTTATGTGCGGGTTATTTGTGTATCGTTCCAGTCACGGTATTGTGCCTTTTTGTTATTTATTTATTTAGCGATGGTTAATGAGTTTTTCAAAGAGTTTTCCTAAAGTTTCGAAGAGGCTGATAGGGCGATAGTTTTTAGGGTTAGAGTGGTCTTTTTTGGGTTTGGGAAGGAGGATAGCAGTAGCAGCTTTGAAGAGGACAGGGAAGTATCCAGAGGTAAGGGAGGCATTGAGGACTTTTGTGTAGGCAGTAATGATAGAGTCAGGAAGGTGTTTTAGGATAATATGGTTTAGGCCAGAGGCACCAGGAGCCTTGGGAGGAAGGTGTCTGAGGAGAGTTTTAAAGCCAATCAGAAGATGCATTCTCTATATATTTAATAATTTTTCCTTTTTTAATAAAATTATCAATTTGAAATTTACTCAGCTCAACGTGAACACCGAGCTTAATTTTAATATAGTGAACTTGTGAGATGCTCACTCTGGCAATCACTGATGACACAAATAAACCATACCCCCGGCCGGGATTGAACCCGCGGTCATAGAGTCATGTTGACGGCAGTGAAGGGACTTGAGCTAGAGTTCGTCACGGCCACGCTAGCTGGAGATTCGTCTGTAAAAACTTGCATTTGTGGTCACAGAGGTGCCTGTGCTAACTTTCCTATGGTGTAGAAATATACCTAGTTGGATGAATCTTATTGTGGCTAGCTGGTCTAGTGGCTAACGCGACGGGCTGGAGTTTTGAGACTCTCTGACCGCGGGTTCAATCCCGGCCGGGGGTATGGTTTATTTGCAATCGTGTCATTACGATTTCTTGAGACACAAATAACATAAGACTCCTCGAATCCCGTTCTCAGAGGTGACCTTTAAAGTACACTTCCGTATAGAATACTAAAACATGCTGGAAATTCCTGCCTGCATGTACAAACTAGAAATGACTTACTTGGTTGTGGAGATCATACTAACTAGAAATCCTCTGATTCTACCAAAGCAATCTAGACTTCTTTGATTTCTTTCTCACGTCAAGACATCATGCGCACAGAAGGACTGATTTCTGCAAATAGTTATATATTATTAGCAGCTCCGTCAACACCTTAGGGAGTCCCTGGAATCTTTGGGGGTTTCCCTAACTAATGTTGATGAGCAACAAACTTTAGCCGTTACTGACCTGAGTGTTGGGCGTTTGCCTGCGTAGTAACCCGAAGCTTAAATTCTCGCGTTTCCCCCAAATACCGTTGGCCAACAATATGCTAGGAGAAATGCTGAGTGTTATCTTACTAAGCGGGCCTGGGAAGAGATGGATGGAAGCCTCTTCAATGATCTCCAGGCGGTACTTTGAAGACAGTGTGGCCACTGAGACGGGAACTCCTAGAGATGCTGACTTCATGCTGCCGTTTTCCAGAAGGAGTTAGCATTCCTTGGGCTACAGATGCTCCAAGCAAAATGCTAGCTACATCAATATGTCTAATCTCATTACCTAATATAATCTAATATTAATGTTTAAGGCTACATTCTTAATTCTAATATTATTTACTAACAATTTAAACCTACCTAAATCGTCCTTAATGCCTATAACTTTCGACTGGTATGTTAACCTTATGATTCATGCACTATATCTGCAACTATTTATTGTTGTGTTTGGGTATAAAGCTGTGTTAAGGGTTCGCGACTACTGCATCATTTATTTAAAAATAAATCCCGACGGTAAAAATTTTTTGGTTAAAAATTTCCAAAAAACTTGATGCGATCGGGAAGTCATTCCCCGTAAATGATCCGATTTAACAATTCCATTTTTTACAATTTCGAAAAATTTGAATGTGCATTTATTCATTTAAAACTTATGTTTATTTCTTTTGCAAAAATCTTCACATTATTATTTTGAAGAATTTCGGAAATTTTCCCTTCGTTAATGAATAAACGAATATCCTAGTCAATAAATTTGCAAATTTGGGGGACTTATGCCCCAAACCGCACACGAAAATCATCCCTAAGAAAGCAAAAAGACTCGGCGGGAGATAAACTTTCCCCCCGATGAAAGCGGGGGGCGAAAACGGGTAATGGGACAAACAAAAAGTGTCTGGGGCCCCAAGACTTTTACGCTACCAGGTACATAAGAACGCACTGGACGGGCACCTAAACATCCCTGACAACCCGGGCCTGTGGTTT
Source organism: Cherax quadricarinatus (assembly GCF_026875155.1). NCBI lineage: Eukaryota > Metazoa > Arthropoda > Malacostraca > Decapoda > Parastacidae > Cherax > Cherax quadricarinatus. The sequence continues at coordinate 13,398,873 of NC_069412.1, forward strand.
TACGTCGTTTCCCGTGCTGCCAGCAGTAAACCGGTTGATCAGACCGATCCCCCGCGAGGCCTGGTTCAGCCCGGCCGGGGGGGGTTACCTACGAAACCCCTCCCAGGAAAACCCCGGTAAACCCAAAATAAGTGATCTTGCTTTTGGGGAAAGCAAAAAATGTGGACAATTTGAAGCCATCGGTCAAATTGTTCCCCCGTTATCCCTTGGAGTCCAGCATCAAAATTTTTCAAACTATTTTACCACGTCAAAAAATTTGCTTGATGGAAAAAAAATTTTTTGCGTAATTTTCTGTCAGTAAAGTGCATCAGCCATTAAATATTGAGTTGTGGAAAGAGGTAAACGAAATTTATTAAACGAGACAAAACAAGCATTTACCCCAGACGTCGTTAAAAATAGGTGTGCCATTTTTTGACTGGGAAAAGTTATCCCGCCTTTTCCAGGTTTTTGGGGTATAAATTTAAATACTTTTAGTTCAGGCATTGATTTCCCTGGGTTTACCTGGGAAAATTTCCCGGGGGTCAACGCCCCCGCGGCCCGGTCTGGACCAGGCCTCCTGGTGGATCGAGGCGATCAACCAGGCTGTTACGTGGCTGCACGAAAAACCAACGTAGGCCCCCACAGCCCGGTGGTGGGAACGACTTTAGGTCTTGCCCCATGCCAGCTTAAAGGGACGCCAGGGGTTGTTGGTAATCCCCTTATGTATGCGGGGAGGCAGTTAAACGTTGGGGCCCCCTGACACTTATTGTATGGCTCAAAAATCCCAAGTGTTAAAAATTTGAACAATGACCGTACAAAAGGTTGAAATTTTAAATCTACTGAATGAGACTTTCTCAAATTATGAGTAAATTTAGAACTCTGGGGGGAAAAAATAAAAAAAAAAAATATGGGCGCCTCTTAAACGGTCCTTTGGGGATCCCCAATAAATTTACTTGCAAAAAACATTTGATTATGTTGTATTCATAAATACTTCAAATGGATTTTTAATTTGAGTGAACAAAGCCTTTTACATGCCCCAGTGATTGAATCTACAGCGTCCTTTACCCTCAAAGATTTTTTTAAATGTATAATATCTGCACGAGATGTGCCCTGATGAATAAAGTTTCAATATTTTTAAAGAAAAGTTCAAAATAAACCAATATGGGTAGAACAAACAAACTAGAATATAGAAAAAAAAGGGCACAGTCCCGTGCGGAACAATCCAAAAAACCAAGTCGGACCGAAACTCGTCGTAAGCTCCCTCTTCTAGTGAGGGATCTTGTATATCTAAAAAGGTTTCTCAACCAGAAAGACAAATATGAAAATGGTGGCCCCCAAAGACAGCTCATTTTGAAAAGATTTTCTAATATATGCTTGATTTTTTTTCCCCCCAGCAGATTTTTTTCATTCTCTGGGTGGCTTTGTGTTACCCCAAAATAACCCTTTTAATATATTTGAATAAAATCTAACAAGTGTAGTGACTTAGTCTGTATTTGATTTTTTGAGTTTATCGAAATCATTGCATTAATAAAATGTGTAACAAAATATAAAACTAAAAAATTTTAAAAATATCTAATTTTTTATCTTGTAAACTCCTTTTTTCTTAAGTAAAAAAAAATTATTTTTTTATATTTATTACAGGATTTCATTTCCCAAACATTGATAAAAAGAAGGAAAACTGCAAAAACCCCGAAAAGGTGATTTTACTTGCTAAGAGTTTTTCTTAATCTTTTTGTACGGGTTAATTATTCTTGTCTAATGATAAAAGGTTTTCATGCAGCTTTTTAATTACCTCGTGTAGTCCCATACCTTTAATTAAATCCCATTAAAACCCTTTGATGTAAATTTTTTGACTTTTAGTTGAGGTAGACTAAATACGTGTTTTCAAAAAAGAAGTTGTGGTGGGTCCTCAACCCCGTTTAGGTTCTAGGTGAGCGTGTGTCACAAACATTCTAGGGGCCGTGTTCACACAACTTCCTAGGTGAGCCGTTTGTCACAACTTTGGTGACCGTTGGGCACCAAAATTTCCCCAGGTGAGCCGTGGTCAACAAAAATTCCTAGGGTGACCGTGTGTACAAAAAATTTAGGTGGCCGTTTTGTCACACAAATTTCCTAGGGGAGCCGGGTCCCCAAAAACATTCCCAGGTAGCGTGTGTCACACAAAAATTCCTAGGGGAGCCCTGTGTCACACCCAAAATTCCTAGGTGAGCCGTGTGTCTAAACATTCCCAGGGGCCCTGTGTACACAACTTCCTGGTGGCCGTGGCAACACATTCCTAGGTGAGCGTTTCACCAATTCCCGGGGGCCGTGTGTCCAAAAAATTCCCATGACCGTGTGTCAAACTTCCTAATTTAGCCGTTTTGGTCACAAAATTCCTAGGTGGCCCTTGTCACACAACTTCCAGGGGAGCCCTGTGTACACAACATTCCTAAGTGAGCCCCTGTGTCACACAAAATTCCTAGGTGAGCCCTGTGCACACAAGATTAGAACTCCCTTTTTGAAGTTCAGTATTAAATTTTGGTTTTTGGAAAAGATTCTTTCACATGACCCTATACAAACTTACGCCTTTAGTAGATATAAGTGAAGTGAGAATTTCTGAGATTAGTGTTTCCAATATGCCCAAAATTGGGGTTTTAAAACACAGTAAAATTAAACAATTTCTGAACCAATTTTATAGTTCGTGTCAACTTGTGGGTCCATTATGACTTCTTAACTCCCTTTTATACTGCTCTGCCTTCGAATAACACCAGGGGTAAGCGACGAGAGTAATAAAATTATTACTTGTACAAACATGTTTAATAATTGCCTTTTTTAAAAAAAACAAAGGGGAAAAAATTTGGAAATTTCACAGAAAACCGTTTTTTAACTTATTTACAACAATAACATCAAAAAAAAAATACTACAACAACAAAATTTTCACCACAATTTACTGATTGTTTGTTGCGTCACCGTACACAAACCCGGGGTACAATGTATATTTAAAAACTTCTTCGCCCTTACAGGAATTTTCTAAGAAAAGTGTTGGCCTCCATTCCACTATTAGCATGATGCCTCCACACACACACACACACACACCAACCCCCAACACAAACACACACACCACACACACACACACACACACACACGACACAACAAAACATACACACAAAACATACACACCACACACACACACACATCCCCCCACCCCACCACCACACACACAACACCAACACACCCCCACCCCCCACAAAACACACACACACACACACACCACACCCACACAACACACAACCCAAAATGGGGACCCCAAACAGGGAAAAAGGGAAGGGCCCCAAGGATCAGGGAATACTTTCAGGAAGACAGCAGCGAATCATGGTACGTGGGAGGTGTCAGAGTGGGCCCCGTGACCAGCGGGGGGCCCCCCGGGGGGGCCCTCCAGGACCCGTGCTGTTTCTGGTATTTGGGAACGACATGACGGAAGGGAAAAGACTTGAGGTGTCCCTGTTTGCGATGCCCTGAAGTTGATAGAAGAATTCACTCGATCGAAGACCCGGCAGAACTCAAAGGGGGTTGGACGGGCAGACCCGGTCCAGCAATTGGGCCCCGGGTTCAACCCCCCAAGGGGAAAATCATGAAGTTGGGGAAAAGGCAAAAAAGGCCGCAGACGGAGACGTTTGGGGGTCAGAGATCAAACCCACTCAAGGGAAAAAAATTGGGGGGAGTAAAAACCCCGGGACATCTCCTGAAACGACATCAACCAAATAACTGCGCAGAATGGGCGCCTAGCAAACTCGAACAGCATTCCACATCTTAATAAGGAATCTTCGGGCCCTGTACACCGTGTATGTTAGGCCCCTATTTGGGGTAGCGGCACAGTTTGGAAAACCCCACCTGCCAAGCCCGGGAAAAAACTAGAGAAAGTGCAAAAGGGTTTTCAAACAAGATAGTCCCGAGCTAAAGGTAGGACAGGAGAGGTTAAGGGAAAAAAACCCGACGACATGGGAGGACAGGAGAGATAGGGGGGGACATGATAACGACATACAAAATACTGAGAGGAATTGACAAGGTGGACAAAGACAGGATGTTCCAGAGTTTGGGAAACACAGTAACCCAAGGGGACACAGTTGGAAGCTGAAGACACAGATGAATCACAGGAGTTGGAAGTATTTCTTCAGCCACAGAGTAGTCAGTAAGTGGAATAGTTTGGGAAGCGATGTATGGAGGCAGGATTCATACATAGCTTTAAGCAGAGGTATGATAAAGCTCAGGGCTCAGGGAGAGTGACCTAGTAGCGATCAGTGAAGAGGCGGGGCCAGGAGCTCGGACTCGACCCCCGCAACCTCAACTAGGTGAGTACAACTAGGTGAGTACACACACACACACACACGCACATACACACACACACACACACATACACACTCTAGTAGCTCTAGTAGCAACCAGTAAAGAGGCGGGGCCAGGAGCTTGGACTCGACCCCTGCAACCTCAACTAGGTGAGTACAACTAGGTGAGTACTCTGCAGCATATGGGCGACTAGCAAACCTAAGAATAGCTTTCCGACATCTCATTAAGGAGTCGTTCAGGACTACACATCGTGTACGTCAGGCCTAAATTAGTGTATGCAGCACCAGTTTGGAACCCACACCTGGGCAAGCATGTCAGGAAGTTAGAGAAATCGCAAAGGTTTGCAACGAGATTGGTCAAGGAGCTAAAGGGCATGTCCTACGAGGAGAGTTTAAGGGAAATTGACCTGACGACACTGGAGGACAGGAGGGACAGGGGGGACGTGATAACATGTAAAATAATAAGAGGAATTGACAAGGTAGACAGAGATAAGATGTTCCAGAGATGGGACACAGCAACAAGGGGTCACTATTTGAAGTTGAAGACTCAGATGAGTCACAGAGATGTTAGGAAGTATTTCTTCAGCCACAGAGTTGTCAGGCAGTGGAACAGTCTGGAAAGTGAGGTGGTGGAGGCAGGATCCACTCATAGCTTTAAGAAGATGTATGATAAAGCTCACAGAGCAGGGAGTGAGTGACCCAGTTGCGACCAGTGAAGGGGTAGGGCCAGGATCTATGAATCGACCCCTGCAACCACAATTGGGTGAGTACACACACGCACTCACGCACTGTGTGTGTGTGTGCCAGTGATCATGTGGTTTTAAGCTTCGAATACATAGAGTTACAAGTGGAGGGGGAAGCAGGAAGGGCTGTACGAGTGAAGCCAAACTACAAGAAAGGGTACTACACAAGCATGAAGAACTTCATCAACGGGAAAGAAAGCTGAGGAGAGGTTTGTACTCTAGAGTAACAGGAATAATGAAAAAGCCAGGACGAGCCCATGGTTCACCCAAAGGCGCAGGGAGGCCAAAACCAAGTGTGCTAGGGAATGGAAGAAGCATAGTAGGCAAAGGACCCAAGAGAATAAGCAGTCCAGTCGTAGAGCCAGAAATAAATATGCACAAATAAGAAAGGAGGCCCAAAGGCAATATGAGAATGACATGACGGCGAAAGCCAAATCTGACCCAAAGCTGTTGTACAGCCACATCAGAAGGAAAACATCAGTCAAGGACCAGGTAATCAGGCTGAGGAAGGAGGTGAGGTCACAAAAAACGACCGCAATGTGAGGAGCTCAACATAAGATTCAAAGAAGTGTTCACATAGGAGACAGAAGGGCCTCCAGAAAGCCAGAGTGGTGGGGTACACCATCAAGTGTTGGACACAATACATACAACTAAGGAAAAAATGAAGAGGCTCTTAAGCGAGCTAGATACCTCAAAGGCGATAGGGCCGGATGACATCTCTCCTGGGTCCTGAGAGAGGGAGCAGTGGCACTTTGTGTACCACTAACAATTATCTTCAACACATCTATCGAAACAGGGCGATTACCGGAAGTATGTAGTCTCAATTTTTAAAAAAGGAGACAGACACGAGGCATTAAACTACAGACCAGTGTCAATGACGTGTATAGTATGCAAGGTCATGGAGAAAATTATCAGAAGAGTGGTGGAGCACCTAGAAAGGAATGAACTTATCAACGACAGCCAGCATGGTTTCAGGGATGGGAAATCCTGTGTCACAAACCTACTGGAGCTCTATGAGAGGATGACGGCTGTGAGACAAGAGAGAGAGGGGTGGGCAGATTGCATTTTCTTGGGCTGTAAGAAGGCGTTTGACACAGTTCCACACAAGAGGTTAGTGCGGAAGCTGGAGGACCAGGCAGGGATAACAGGGAAGGCACTACAGTGGAACAAGGAATACCTGCCAGGTAGACAACAGCGAGTCATGGTACGTGGCGAAGTGTCAGAGTGGGCGCCTGTAAAGAGCAGGGTGCTGCAGGAATCAGTCCTAGCTCCGGTGCTGTTTCTGGTATTTGTGAATGACATGACGGAAGGAATAGATTCCGAAGTCTCCCTGTTTGCTGATGATGTGAAGTTGATGAGAAGAATTAAATTAGACGAGGACCAAGCAGAACTAAAGAGGAATCTGGACAGACTGCAGGCCTGGTCCAGAAACTGGTTCCTGGAGTTCAATCCCACCAAGTGCAAAGTCATGAAAATTGAGGAATGGCAAAGAAGACCGCAGATGGAGTACAGTCCATGGGGGCCAGAGCCTACAAACCTCACTCAAGGTAAAGGATCTTGGTGTGTGTGTATAAAACCGGGCACATCTCCTGAGGTACACATCAACCAAATAACTGCTGCAGCATACAGGCGCCTTGCAAACCTAAGAACAGCATTCTGACATCTAAATAAGGACTCATTCAGGACCATGTACACTGTGTACGTTAGGCCCATATTGGAATATACAGCACCAGTTTGGAACCCTCACCTAGCCAAGCATGTAAGGAAACTAGAGAAAGTGCAAAGGTTTGCAACAAGACTAGTCTCGGAGCTAAGGGGTATGTTCTACGAGGAGAGGTTAAGGGAAATCGAACTGACGACACTGGAAGACAGGAGAGATAGGGGGGATATGATAACAACATATAAAATACTGAGAGGTATAGACAAGGTGGGCAGAAACAGAATGTTCCAGAGATGGGACACAGCAACAAGGGGTCACAGTTGGAAGATGAAGACTCAGATGAACCACAAGGATGTATGGAAGTATTTCTTCAGTCACAGAGTTGACAGGAAGTGGAATAGCCTGGGTAGTGATGTAGTGGAGGCAGGATCCATACATAGCTTTAAGAAGAGGTATGATAAAGCTCACGAGGCGGGAAGAGTGACTGAGTAGTGGCCAGTTGAAGACGCGGGGCCAACAGCTATGACTCGACCCCTGCAACCACAACTAAGTGAGTACAAGTAGGTGAATACACACACACACACACACACACACACACACACACACATACACACAAACACACACACAACACGCACACACACACACACACACACAAACTACAAGAAAGGGGAATACACAGGAATGAGGAACTACCTGAACGGGGTTCAGTGGGACAGAGAACTGGCAGGGAAGCCAGTTAATGAGATGATGGAATATGTAGCAACAAATGCAAGGAGGCTGAGGAGAGGTTTGTACCCAAGGGTAACAGGAGTAAATGAAAAAGCCAGGGTGAGCCCATGGTTTACCCAAAGGTGCAGGGAGGCAAAAACCAAGTGTGCTAGGGAAGGGGAAGGGAAAAATTTGAAGGCAAAGGACCCAGGAGAATAAGGAGAACAGTCCCTAGAGCCAGAAATGAATATGCACAATAAGAAGGGAGGCCCAAAGACAATATGAAAATGACATAGCAGCGAAAGCCAAAACTGACCCGAAACTGTTGTACAGCCACTCAGGAGGAAAACAACATCAAGGACCAGGTAATCAGGCTAAGGAAGGAAGGAGGAGAGACAACAGGAAATGACCGTGAAGTATGTGAAGAACTCAACAAGAATTTTAAAGAAGTGTTTTACAGAGGAGACAGAAGGACTCCAGAAAGACGGAGAGGTGGGGCACACCACCAAGTGCTGGAACAGTGCACACAACCGAGGAAGAAGTGAAGGCTTTTGAGTGAGCTAGATACCCCAAAGGCAATGGGGCCGATAACATCTCCCCATGGTATTGAGAGAGGGGAGCAGAGGGGCTATGTTACCCGTAACAACAAAATTCAAACATCTACGAAACAGGGAGATTGCCTGAGGCATGGAAGACAGCAAATGTAGTCCCAATCTTTAAAAAAGGAGACAGACATGAAGCATTAAACTACAGACCAGTGTCACTGACATGTATGTATGCAAAACATGGAGAAGATTATCAGGAAAGTAATGGAACACCTAAAAGAAAAGATCTCATCAACAGCAGCCAGCATGGTTTCAGGGGCGGGAAATCTGTGTCACAAACCTACTGGAGTTCTATGACATGGGGACAGCAGTAAGACAAGAGAGAGAGGGGTGGGTGGATTGCATTTTCTTGGACTGCAAGAAGGCGTTTGACACAGTTCCACACAATTGGTGCAAAAACTGGAGGACCAAGCAGGGATAACAGGGAAGGCACTACAATGGATCAGGGAATACTTGTCAGGAAGACAGCAGCAATCATGGTACGTGGCGAGGTGTCAGAGTGGGCACCTGTGACCAGCGGGGTCCCGCAGGGGTCAGTCCTAGGACCAGTGCTGTTTCTGGTATTTGTGAACGACATGACGGAAGGAATAGACTCTGAGGTGTCCCTGTTTGCAGATGACGTGAAGTTGATGAGAAGAATACACTCGATTCGAAGACCAGGCAGAACTACAAAGGGATCTGGACAGGCTGCAGACCTGGTCCAGCAATTGGCTCCTGGAGTTCAATCCCACCAAGTGCAAAGTCATGAAGATTGGGGAAGGGCAAAGAAGGCCGCAGACGGAGTACAGTCTAGGGGGTCAGAGACTACAAACCTCACTCAAGGAAAAAGATCTTGGGGTGAGTATAACACCAGGCACATCTCCTGAAGCGCACATCAACCAAATAACTGCTGCAGCATATGGGCGCCTAGCAAACCTCAGAACAGCATTCCGACATCTTAATAAGGAATCGTTCAGGACCCTGTACACCGTATACGTTAGGCCCATATTGGAGTATGCGGCACCAGTTTGGAACCCACACCTAGCCAAGCACGTAAAGAAACTAGAGAAAGTGCAAAGGTTTGCAACAAGACTAGTCCCAGAGCTAAGAGGTATGTCCTACGAGGAGAGGTTAAGGGAAATCAACCTGACGACACTGGAGGACAGGAGAGATAGGGGGGACATGATAACGACATACAAAATACTGAGAGGAATTGACAAGGTGGACAAAGACAGGATGTTCCAGAGATTGGACACAGTAACAAGGGGACACAGTTGGAAGCTGAAGACACAGATGAATCACAGGGATGTTAGGAAGTATTTCTTCAGCCACAGAGTAGTCAGTAAGTGGAATAGTTTGGGAAGCGATGTAGTGGAGGCAGGATCCATACATAGCTTTAAGCAGAGGTATGATAAAGCTCACGGCTCAGGGAGAGTGACCTAGTAGCGATCAGTGAAGAGGCGGGGCCAGGAGCTCGGACTCGACCCCCGCAACCTCAACTAGGTGAACTAGGTGAGTACATACTCACACACACACACATGCACACACACACACACACAAACATACACATACACACTCCCCCTAACCATCTATTCTCCTCCCCCTAACCATCTCTTCCCCTTCCTTCTGTGGTGCAATGGGGCAACCAAGAACTAGGATGAGAGCCAAGGGTCTGATGGACGAATCTGGGAGGGAGAATTGGGAGGCAGAGCTCAAAAAAAGGGAGGAAGACAGGGGAAGGAGGCTAGATGAGCTTGCATGGAAGATGGAGGAGAGGTTAGCTGCAGAGAGCCGCATGTGGGAGCAACATGCCACAGTAGCAGAAGCCAAGACACAGAGCTTAGAAGAGGAGCTGAGAAATCTGAAACAGCCTAAAGATAAAGATAGTACAGAAGTAGCATCAAGAATATCTACATCAGACACAGGGGTCTGGAGGGAGCAAGGAAGCTAAAATGTATGCAAAGCTCCTGTCAAACCCACACGGGGCCAAAACAAAAACAGGTAGCACACTAGGACAGTATGAGAGGTCGGAAGACATTGAAGGAGCTAGGGCATATGCAGGGACTCTACCAGACACTTGTGGATGCCAGGAACAGGTGAGCAGGAAAGACAAACCAATGAGCACAGGGGCCACATAGGGACTGAAGAAACACTCCACGGGAAGGAACTAAAACACCTCAGAGGATGCGATGGGAGTCATAGTGGGAGGAAGAAAGGGAGAGATCAGTTTTTGTCTATGGGCTCCAGGAAGCTGAAGGGGAAACCTATGATGAAAGAAAACAGGAGGAGAAAAAAGCGATTGAAGGTATCATGAAGGTGATAGGCGAGGGTGACATGACCCAGGTGGCAAATTTTTGGAGAATTGGGTGGTTCACAAAGAGAAGGAGGTGGCCTCTCAAAGTAATCTTCAAGGCAGAATCAACTTGAACCATGATCCTGCAGGAGAAAGCACGGCTGAGAGACAAACAGGAGTTCCAGAGTGTGTACCTCGATCGAGACAGAATACAGGAGGAAAGGATGATACTGAAAGAGAGAGTGCAAAAACGAAAGAAGGAATGGGAGGTAATGACAAAGAAGAGCAGAATAACCCAGGCACAGGTGGAAGAGCAAGCACACCCCACAGAAACACCCGCATAAGGACTCCAACCACGACACCCCCAAGGCAACTGACCAATTTAAACCAACAATCACACACCGATCCCTCTGACCCCACCCCCTGCACCACGAACCCTTCCCCTACAGCAACCCCCTATGGGAACTCTTCCTCCACCCCCACTGCAACCCCCCACAGGCCCCTACCAGGGCTTCTGCTCTCCCAACCCCAATATTCCCCCAGGACCACAGTTTCAGTATTAGAACAAAAGTTGAAGGTTTGGTACACAAATGCAGATGGATTAACGAATAAATATGAGGAGTGGCAAGAAAGAATCAATGAGAAGTCCCCAGACATCATAGCAGTTACAGAAACAAAACTCACTTAGACAATAACAGATGCAATCTTCCCACCAGGATATCAGATCATGAGGAAAGACAGAAGGGGCAGAGGGGGAGGAGGGGTTGCACTGCTCGTAGAAAACCTATGGAAATTTGAGAAAATGGGAGGCATAGACGAGACTGGAGAAAGGGACTACATAATAGGTACACTTCAGTCTGGGGAGCACAAGGTGGTCATTGCAGTGATGTATAATCCACCACAGAACTGCAGGAGGCCAAGAGAGGAATATGAAGAGAGCAACAGAGCAATGGTGGACACACTTGCTGAGGTGGCAAGAAGAGCTCACTCCAGCAGAGCAAAGTTGCTGGTTATGGGTGATTTCAACCACAGGGAGATTGACTGGAAAACCTGGAGCCACATGGGGGTACCAGAACATGGAGAGCCAAAATGTTGGTTGTGGTGCTGGAAAACCTCATGCACCAGCATGTTTAGGACACTACCAGAGTGAGAGGGAGGACGAACAGCAAGATTGGACCTTGTGTTCACCCTGGGCAGTTCTGACATTGAGGACATCACATATGCGAGCCCCCTAGGAGCTAGTGACCATGTGGTTCTGCGCTTTGAATACATAGTAGACTTGAAAGTGGAGAGAGTAACAGGAGTTGAATGGGAAAAGCCAGACTATGAAAGAGGGGACTACATAGGTTTGAGGAATTTCCTGCAGGAGGTTCCGTGGGAAAGAGAACTGTTAGGAAAGCCAGTAAATGAAATGATGGAATATGTAACAACAAAATGCAAGGAGGCAGTGGAAAGGTTTATTCCCTAGGGCAACAGAAACAATGGGAAGACCAGAACGAGCCCCTGGTTTACCCGAAGGTGTAAGGAGGCAAAAACTAAGTGTAACAGAGAATGGAAAAAGTACAGAAGGCATAGAACACATGAAAATAGGGAGATTAGTCGCAGAGCCAGAAACGAGTATGCACAGGTAAGGAGGGAGGCCAAGAAACAGTATGAAAATAACATAGCATCGAAAATCAAGACTGACCCGAAACTAGTGTATGGCCACATCAGGAGGAAGACAACAGCCAAAGACCAGGTGATCAGGCTGAGGACAGAAGGTGGAGAACTCACAATAAATGATCAGGAGGTATGTGAGGAGCTAAACAGGAGATTTAAGGAAGTTTTTACAGTAGAGACAGGAAGGGCTCTGGGAAGACAGCACAGAAGGGAACATCAAGAGGGAATATGCCAACAAGTGTTGGATGATATACGAACAACCGAGGAGGAGGTGCAGAAGCTGCTAAGAGACCTTGATACCTCAAAGGCGATGGGACCGGACAACATCTCCCCGTGGGTCCTTAGAGAAGGAGCAGAGATGCTGTGTGTGCCCCTAACCACAATCTTCAACACATCCCTTGAAACTGGGCAACTACCTGAGATATGGAAGACGGCAAATGTAGTCCCCATTTTTAAGAAAGGAGGCAGAAACGAGGCACTAAACTACAGACCTGTGTCTCTGACATGTATAGTTGCAAAGTCATGGAGAAGATTATCTGGAGAGTGGTGGAACACCTGGAACGGAACAAGATTATAAATGGAAACCAGCATGGATTCATGGAAGGCAAATCCTATGTCACAAACGTTCTGGAGTTTTATGACAAGGTAACAGAAGTAAGACACGAGAGAGAGGGGTGGATCGATTGCATTTTCCTGGACTGCAGGGAGGCCTTTGACACAGTTCCCCACAAGAGATTAGTGCAGAAGCTGGAGGATCAGGCGCATACAACAGGGAGGGCACTGCAATGGATCAGGGAATACCTGAGAGGGAGGCAACAACGAGTCATAGTACTAGAAGAGGTATCACAGTGGGCGCCTGTGACGAGCGGGGTCCCACAAGGGTCAGTTCTAGGACCAGTGCTATTTTTGAAATATGTGAATAACATGATGGAAGGGATAGACTCTGAAGTGTCCCTATTCGCAGTTGATGTGAAGTTGATGAGAAGAATTAAATCGGATGAGGATGAGGCAGGACTGTAAAGAGACCTGGACAGGCTGGACACGTGGTCCAGAAACTGGCTTCTCGAATTCAACCCTGCCAAATACAAAGTCATGAAGATTGGGGAAGGGCAAAGTAGACCGCAGACAGAGTATAGGCTAGGTGGACAAAGACTACAGACCTCACTCAGGGAGAAAGATCTTGGGGTGACCATAACACCGAGCACGTCACTGGAGGCACACATCAACTAGATAACGGCTGCAGCTTACGGGAGCCTGGCAAACCTGAGAACAGCGTTCCGATACCTTAATAAGGAATCGTTCAAGACACTGTACACTGTACGTTAGGCCCATACTGGAGTATGCAGCACCAGTCTACAATCCACACCTGGTCAAACACGTCAAGAAGTTAGAGAAAGTACAAAGGTTTTCAACAAGGCTAGTTCCAGAGCTTAGGAAAATGTCGTACGATGAAAGGTTGAGGGAAATCGGATTGACGGCACTGAAGGACAGAAGGGTCAGGGGAGATATGATAACGACATACAAGATACTGCGGGGAATAGACAAGGTGGACAGAGACAGGATGTTCCAGAGAGGGGACACAGAAACAAGGGGTCAGAATTTTGGAAGCTGAAGACTCAGACGAGTCATAGGGATGTTATAAGGAAGTATTTCTTCAGTCATAGAGTCGTCAGGAAGTGGAGCAGCCTAGCAAGTGACGTAGTGGAGGCAGGAACCATACATAGTTTTAAGAAGAGGTATGACAAAGCTCAGGAAGCAGAGAGAGAGGACCTAGTAGCGATCAGTGAAGAGGCGGGGCCAGGAGCTGAGTCTCGACCCCTGCAACCACAATTAGGTGAGTACACACGCATCATCATCATCAAGAAATAGGCGAGGAGGACATTACTGAGACAATAAATTTTCAGAGAATAGTGAGTACTCGAAGGGGAGAAAATGGACAGTCAAACTGATTATAAGACAGAAACGGTGCAGAACAGGATCTTGCGAAAGGAATCATCAACTTACAAGAGGGTGTTCCCAGACTGTGACAGAACAAAAACAGAATGACAGCAGCTGAGGGAGAGGACACAGAAACGAAGGGGGCTAAAGAGAGAGACAATGATAGAGTCAGCAGAGAACAACCAGAGCCGGACAGAGCAACAAGCGCAAACACATTGACCCACCCTCAGGACCCCACGGCCAAGCACACTATCCCAATACAAACCACAATTCATACTTGCTGCCCCCACCCCACACTATGCAGTATAATCCCACAGCACACTGCCAGGTCCCCCACTACTCCAACCCCACAAACACCCTCAGAACACAGTGATGGGGAGGAAATTGAAGGTATGGTACACCAACGCTGATGGAGTAGGGAATAAGTGAGAGAAGCGGCACGAGAGAATCAAAGAGGCATCACCAGGCATCATAGCTCTCACAGGAATGTGAACAGATGCCATCTTTCCAGTGGGGATATCAGATCCTGAAGAAAGAGAGAGGGAACAGAGGGGGTGGAGGAGTGGCACTGCTCATCAAAAACCAATGGGATTTTGATGAGCTGTAGAAAGGAGATAGAGGAGAAGCAAGAGATTACAAAACAGGAACACTTCAGTCTGGAGATCCCAAGGTGGTAATTGCAGTGATGTATAACCCACCACAGAACAACAGGAGGCCAAGGCAAGAATATGATGAGAGTAATAGAGCGGTGCTTGATGCAGTGGCTGAATGGCCAGATGAGCTCATGCGAGCAGGGCAGAGCTACTGGTTGTGGGCGATTTCAGTCACAAGGAAATTGACTGGGAGAACCTGGAGCCACATGGGGGCTCAGAAACGTAGTGGGATAAGATAATGGAGGTGGTACTGGAAAACTTCATGTAACAACACATAAGGGACACTGCCAGAGAGAGAGAGGAGAGGATGAACCAGCATGACTGGATCTAGTATTCACCCTGGGTAGTGTAGATATTGAGGACATCACATGTAAAAGACCCCTCAGGGCCAGTGACGATGTGGTTCTGATCATAAAACAAGCAAACACAATGCAGCCTTGGCATTAATATAAAGGCTGGTAAATTAGACACATATGCAACACTTGGGTATCTTTAACGAGGAAACGTTTCGTCACACAGTGGCTTCATCAGTCCTATACAAAGAAGAATCTTGAAAATCCTTAACATTCTTCTTTGTAAAGGACTGATGAAGCCACAGCGTGGCTAAACGTTTCCTTATTAAAGATACCCATTTGTTGCATGTGTCTAATTTATCAACATGAACATGTCGGTTCTCTGAACCATAGGTCTACAATATGAAGGCTGATATGGCCATAATCGATAGGAAAGAATGCTTCTAATCTAGAAACTAATCTACGTTCTTCATAAATCACTGAACCTTCAGAGACTACGAAATCTCGAACTCCTTTGAAAACCTAAGCTCAGAATAACGCTCATATTTCTGACTGCGTACAGTGCCTGCAGATTGATGAATAAGACACATGTACAACATATGAGTATTATTAGTGGCGAAAAATTTTGCCTGCACGACAGGCTTCTTCAATCAAAAAAAAAAAAAAAAAAAAATGAAAACAAGGCTGTAGACAGTAGTAGTAGTTTCGACGTGAGCAGTCCGTCACCCCTGGAAGGAGGAGGTCAGTCCCTCTAATAGCATAATATATTTACGAATAAAAGTAGCAGTCTGCATGAGTCCTGATATATTATTCACCGGGGGATAAGTGGACCAAGCTAACATTTGTATGTTAACCAATCTTCAGGTGACACGCAAAACTGTAGAAACCTGTAATATAACAGCTGTTGATGGTGATCTGAAAGACTATAGAGAGACTGCTAGTGCACAGACTCCGATGAATCAAATATTGAACAGTGATGATAGTAACTCCCTCAGGTAAATGAAGCAGACTATGTGTATGGAAAACCTAAGTACACATTACCACAAACTCCATCAGAAGAACGGAGTAGTCACTTCCTCATATTATCACTAGACTACCAGAACGAGGAGCACAGCTCCCCACAACTACAAATGGGTGCACAGTACTAACCAGCAATACAATAAAGAATACACTCCATCACAACCACCACCAAACAACAGAGCACACAACTCCCACCGCTACATCACAACTAGATAAAAACGCACAAACCTTGCCCTCACAAACAACGACCAAAAAATTCCCCATAACGACAACAGAGAATGATCTCAACAAAACCACCTTACAACACCAAGTCCCACACTACTACGAAAGAGTATGTAATCCTCTCCCCTGATCACAATGAAGCACATAATCCACCACCACAGGTCTCACAGTCTTCCACCACCGCAATGCTATCACGACAAACAAGCATTCAATACCTAGGAACGTAGAGAGGTACACAAACTGTCACTCCAACACAGAGGCACAAAATCTCCACCACCTCAGTGGAGCGCAAAATCGTCACTAGCACAACGGATCACACAGTCCTCCACTACGACAAGGTAGCTCTGCCTGGAGGAAAGAGGGTAGGGAGGGGGATATAAGATAAGAATGTAAATGCCACTGAAACCTCTTCATGCAGAAGATCTTCGCTGCTTTTCTGAAAGCCTATCAAGAAACTATTTTTAAACAAGGATTTAGCTATGACTTTTGACTTTGCAATATGTTTTACAACAAGCAAATAGTATACAAAAGTTGCTACTCTATTTTATTTGCCATGCAACGAAACTTTTTGGTCATTTATCATTTTAAAAATATTTCGTCTCAACAATATCGAATTTCACAGTCGTGACCAATTCACTGTCATAAAACATTAATTAATAACAACGCAAGGACAACTACTGAAAATCTATTATTTACATTCCACAATCCATGTCCCTAAACCGTTCCATGTCATCGGCCGTATGTTTTAACGAAAGTAAGACGAAAGTTGGGATATTCCCGCAGTTTATACCGAAAGAGATTCCTGAATACAAATGCTCTCAGGAAAAAGTGGCATCACTCCCAGAGTAGTGGTACCCTGCCTCTAGGCAACAACATACCCCCACCACCATCTTAAGGTGACCCAACATCGAGGGAGACAAGCAAAGGTAGTGCCAAAATTAAATTATGTAAGACAAAGACTTGCCTCGCGGAGAGAAGTTTGCTGGAATGAAAAGAGTGAGAGCAACGTGAGAGTGGGACGGATGAAAAAGACAGTTGAGAGTTGAGGGGGCGGGAGAGTGGAGGGAAATATATTAGTGAGATGGACGGGTGAGAGCGACAGGTTAAAGAGCCACTTGAGATTCGTAGACAGGAATGACCGAATGAGAGGGACGAAAGAAAGGAAGAAAGCAGATGCATGGTTAATTAGGAAGGATGAGTGAGAGGGACAAGTGAGAGGGACTGAAGGAGAGAAACGAGTGAGAGGGACTGGAAAAGACAGGCAGGAAATGAGAGGGACCAGTGAAAGGAAGAGGAGTAGGTGAGATTC
>NC_069412.1:13423755-13441004 GCF_026875155.1 Cherax quadricarinatus
CAAATGCCTCAATCTACGTGATTGGAATAGTGCAGAGTGTGGCATAAGTCGATAATGCGGTTAAATATTAATGTTGAAGATATGAGTGGAAACAGAAGAGGCATTCGTATGTTATCATATGGAAATTAATATCCAAATTTCTTCAATAAAAATTGCAAAGTAGGACAGGTGTGCTCCAGTTTTAATTAAAACCTTTCCAAGAGGTCAATATCCTATTCTCAAGCACATTAAGCTTGAAGCCACTCAGATGTTACATTAGTACATTGTGAGCATAAAAAGGTTTGAAGCTAATTAGATGTAACACTTAGATTTAATAGCATAAAAAGCACTATTTCAACTATTCCACTCTCAAAAAACAAATAGATAGCTACGCAGGTCATAATCAATCCAAACTTTTCTCTAAGTATGACTGAACGTTTTTTAATAAAGGAATGTTTTATGTAATCCTAGTGTACATAAGAATAGCCTTGAGGGCACACATATGTTATAGACACATATAAGAATATTACGTAGAGTTAACGTAGGAAAATCAAAGTCAAAATATGACTATAAAATCAAAGTCAAAATATAACTATGAAATCAAAGTCAAAATATGACTATAAAATCAAAGTCAAAATATAACTATGAAATCAAAGTCAAAATATGACTAATAATTGATCAGCAGAGATATTCTCCAAACAGTGTTGTAATACTTGACAAATGCTGTTCCCACTCATCACTATTAACCATTAAGTCATCCAGGTTTGCCTCAACTCCTTCACAGTTGTAAGTGAGCTCGTGTCTCAGTCGCTGGAACGGAGAGGCTACATTACACAAACCAGAAGGAATGATCGGATAATTGAATAGGCCATTGTGAGTAGCGATGGCAGATGTCCAGATCGTGCTCAGTAAGCGGGACTTGATATACTCGTAGAAGATCTTATTGGTTGACGTACAACACTCCCGATACACGATCACTGAAGTCATCCATGCTAGTGAGGGGGGGGGGGACGGCTATCCTTCTGGTAAGGCAACTGATGTCAGGTTTGGGTATTAACATTCATGGTGAATGCTGCGGACTTTTACTGCTCCGTGGCTTAGTGGCTAAAGCTCTCGCTTCATACGGCGAGGGTCCGGGTTCGATTCCCTACGAGGATAGAAACAATGGACGTGTTACCTTACACCTTTTGTTTATGTTCCCCATCAGTAAAATAGGTACCTGGGTGTTAGTCGACCTAATTTGGGTCGCATCCTGGGACAAAACTAACATAAATTGCCCGAAATGCTCTACATAACAAGCGGCTTTCTATATAGCAGTATGTCATTGATGTCAGCTAGGACTGTATACCTTGTACTTGTAACAATGAAGATATTATCAGTCCATGTGATAGCAGAAAGTCAATTACCTTCATAAATGCTTTGTGCTTAGTACGACTCATTCTGTAACTGTGATATTCCCGATGATTTTGTTGCTTTTGTTCTGTTCTTTTAAATTTTGTTTAAAATTTTCCGTTGTTGTTGTTACTCTTGTTATTTTTATTCTTGTTTTTCATCTGTTGTGTTGTTATTGTTTTTGTATTATTGCTGTTTTCACTTGTTATTTTTCTGTTTTGGTGCTATTGCCGTTATTATTACTGTTGTTTTTAATGATATTGTTATTAATGCTGTTGTTATTGTTATTAATGATATTATTATTGTTGTTATTATTGCTGTTGTTATTATTAGTGTTATTATAGTTGTTGTTATTGGAAATAAATGGTATAAAATACCGACACAATGGCAATATAAACACAAATGCAGTATAATGTGATCCTTTATTGACTACGTTTCGCCCACACAGTGGGCTTTTTCAAGTCACAAACAGAACTACCTGGGGTGGAAGGAACGCGAGTATTTATAGTCCGGCTGAGGTCAGGTGAAGAATGCTGCATCTGATGATGTACCGAGTTGGGTTGTAGAGTCTAAAAACTTGGGTAGCTTGGAAAGGAGACTGGACAAGTTTGTGAGCAGACCTTCTACAGTGTTCTTATGTGGGATAGCGATGAAGAAGTTTCTTGGCAAGTGGTTCAGCTATGTTATAGAAGCCACTATTCTGGTTGAAGTTGTCGGATATAGAAATAAGTGATGATTCCAGGATTCTTCGGTATTGGGTGTTGTCTTCTGTGGCGATAAGTCTTGAGTTTCTGTAGTTTATCAAGTGGTTGTGTGAATTACGGTGTTGTACGCAGGCATTCCTTGTGTCGTCAGACCTGCTTGCGTATTGGTGTTCTGAAATACGTGTTTGGAGGTCCCTTGATGTTTCGCCCACGTATAACTTGTTGCAGTCATTACAAGGGATTATGTATACCCCTGCAGAGGATGGAGGCTTGTCCTGCCTACTACTGGTATGTCCTTGATGGTCGTGGTTGTGGAGGTAGATACTTGGAATGATGTTTTGGCAAAGATGTTGGAAACATGTTTGGCAATGGAGTTGGTGGGAAGGACTATGTATCTCTTCTCGGCAGTGTCTTCTCTGGGTGTGTTGAAGATGTTTAGTGCTCGCCGTCTGCAGTCTCTGATGAAGTGACGAGGATAGTGGAGTTTGGAAAATACCTGTTCAATTATAGTGCATTCTTCCTCAAGGAACTCGTTGCTGCAGATTCTGAGTGCACGCAGGAAGAAGCCTATAATTACACCACGTTTGGTTTTGGTGTCGTGGTGTAATTATAGGCTTCTTCCTGCGTGCACTCAGAATCTGCAGCAACGAGTTCCTTGAGGAAGAATGCACTATAATTGAACAGGTATTTTCCAAACTCCACTATCCTCGTCACTTCATCAGAGACTGCAGACGGCGAGCACTAAACATCTTCAACACACCCAGAGAAGACACTGCCGAGAAGAGATACATAGTCCTTCCCACCAACTCCATTGCCAAACATGTTTCCAACATCTTTGCCAAAACATCATTCCAAGTATCTACCTCCACAACCACGACCATCAAGGACATCACCAGTAGTAGGCAGGACAAGCCTCCATCCTCTGCAGGGGTATACATAATCCCTTGTAATGACTGCAACAAGTTATACGTGGGCGAAACATCAAGGGACCTCCAAACACGTATTTCAGAACACCAATACGCAAGCAGGTCTGACGACACAAGGAATGCCTGCGTACAACACCGTAATTCACACAACCACTTGATAAACTACAGAAACTCAAGACTTATCGCCACAGAAGACAACACCCAATACCGAAGAATCCTGGAATCATCACTTTTTCTATATCCGACAACTTCAACCAGAATAGTGGCTTCTATAACATAGCTGAACCACTTGCCAAGAAACTTCTTCATCGCTATCCCACATAAGAACACTGTAGAAGGTCTGCTCACAAACTTGTCCAGTCTCCTTTCCAAGCTACCCAAGTTTTTAGACTCTACAACCCAACTCGGTACATCATCAGATGCAGCATTCTTCACCTGACCTCAGCCGGACTATAAATACTCGCGTTCCTTCCACCCCAGGTAGTTCTGTTTGTGACTTGAAAAAGCCCACTGTGTGGGCGAAACGTAGTCAATAAAGGATCACATTATACTGCATTTGTGTTTATATTGCCAGTTGTTGTTATTATTGCTGTTGGGAATATTGATGTTATTACCGTTGTTGTTATTAATAATGCTGTTATTTACTGTTGTTATTATTGCTGCTATTTCTTTATTTTTGCCGTTATTAATAATGGTTTAACTATTTCTATTGTTGCAGTTATTATTATTAATATTGTTTAATTTCTGTTGTTATTACCGCCCTTGTTAATATTGTTAATGCTGTTATTGCTAACATTATGATTTCTTTTGTTACTACTGCTGTTGTTGTTATTTTTGCTACTGAAAATTATATCGCTGTCCTCTACTGCACCGGTATTGAAAATCCAGAATTTAGCCTAACAGGGAAGAATCTGAATAGAAGGGTCATAAAGTTATATTTCCTTAATATCCAAAATTTTAATTTGAAATAGGAACTTGCCTAGCTACTTGACGGAGCGTTACGAACATTGATGTTATATGTAGTAGCTTAATCAACGTAACTTATATGAGAATTTCCATTATGTTTTTGTGTTCCTTCGTAAGGGAAATGAAACCTCAAATATCCTTTAATTTCTTTTGAATTCCCAGAAGAATTTGTCATTCTATTCAACAATTTTAGTTTAGTCTAATAACATTTCAAAATATCCAGGGGAGAAATAAGGGACTAATTAAAAACATTTTATATCTGCAGCCTTCAAAGTGATTTGGAATATATAGTAATATTGTGAAAACTATTTCACCCAGTTCATTCACATAATGTATTTGCAATATGAAGAATAATATGTACATAGAAACATTACAAGCTTTATATTCTTGTTCGATACCTGAAGCTTTTTTGAGAATATTTGACAGTTGGACGGGAAATAGCTCTCAGTATGGCACCAGTGTTGGTTGCTATTCAAATACCAACAAAATTAGCCAGTTTCCTGGATCATAAATTAGCGCGGATGCCCAAAATAATTTGGCTCTGGCACGAAAAAACAATTAATGGGGGAATAATTGCAAGAGAAAACAAAAGTTATGGATCAGCGTGCGTGTGTGTGAGTCCATTATGAACGTTGTCATTATCGTTAGACCTGTGGACTGTGTTTCAAAGTATCGATGTTTTAGTGGCTTTGAAAATTTATGTTTCTGGTTTGACGATTTCTTTCTTTTCTATATAATTTGCTTGCCCGTATAATTATCTCTGTTATTTTGTAGATACAAAGACAACAGAGGTGAGCTTGACCTCTAGGACTTAATCCTTCTTGTGACTGTAATAGATCAGCTCAATCGTATTTACGCTGACTATTCAGTAATGAAAAATAAATAATGATAAATGAATAGTGAATGTTGTCTATCTTGCTCGTTCCACTTCTATAGTACTCTTTCGTTCGAGTTATAATTCCTGATGCATCTGCGGGAAAACATATCTGGTGCATAAATTCTCCTCCGGTGAGTAAAACCTGGCAGCTCACTCACGATGTACAAAACATACCTCTCAACTTTCTCGATATTTTCTTTTTTTTTGGCAAGATAAAAATTTCGCTCATGTGTTGTATTTATAAAACCTTGGTCGTTCGTATGTGGTGATAAGCAACACGAAACAGTTCGTGTTTTAAATTCTGTGAGCAAAATGTATGCTTACCTACCAAAGAAATACAGCTGATACCTTATAGTGATTTTTTTCATGGGCAAATTTGGTGCAGTAATGATCTCCAGTTTTCGTTGATTACAAAAAGTATTCTTCTCCTTTCATAAAAGATCATTAGCATTAAGTTTCACTATCTGTGGGTTATTTTTTGCAGGTTCTTGTTATATTCAATTTGCATTCCTGTTAAGTTTGTTATCATTTACATTAGCTACAAAACAGGCCTCGTTGCCTTTAATGTTTTAGTTTTCTTCTGAGTCACTTTTCCATTTTATCTGATAGAATAACATATCCACTCATTTTCTTCCACTTGTGGTATTAGTCATATGCGAAGGAGCTGTGACATCTTCTGTTTAGTTCCTAGTACGCATCCATTTCCTAAGTTTCTTCATTTGATATTTTATTTACATCCTCTTATCTCTTTTTCTGGAGAGAAAGTTTGGCTTCGTTGTTTCCTGGGCTTTTATGGATACTTAAAACATGCCCTCGCACTTTCTCTTACTTTGCTTTTATTTCTAATAACTCCCATATTGCGAACCTTTGGACATTCTTTGGACATATGCTCAGTATTTCACCTGTGCCGGGAATCGATCCTTAACCCTATGGATATTACCAACCATGCATTGAGTACTCAGTTTGAATATACTGTTTAAAGATGTTAGGTACACTGTCTTCATTGTTACTAATTTATCCTAAGCATGTGCCTGTTGAAGAAATATCTGAAGTTAAACTTTTCACTCACGAGAACTTGATCAAGGATCTGCCTGTTGATCAGTCTCTAGGAAGAGAGAGATGTAATTGTTATTTTAGTGGAGTGGGAAACTAGTGGAGAAATGTACTTGTAAGTCCACAGTTGACGGTGTTGCTGCCACACTAAAGTATAGTGTTATTTCGCCAGAAACATTTCGTGAGCAAGCTATTGCCTTGCCCATAACAGTCTTTTAAGAGGACATTTGGGTGTTAAGAAAACAATGAACTGACTAAACACTCCACGTGACCTAAAATGATGGAAATTGTCTCTGACAATGTATGGTATTGTTAACTGATTGGGAAGCCTGTATACACACCACCATCAGCCTCGCTCATATACTTATCCCAACTGTTGGAGAACTTTTAATTTATCTATACCTTTTTATCCTATGGTTACAGTGGCATGCTATTGCGAAGCAATTTCTACGAGAAAGACTAATTTCCGTGGTAAACATACTGGTTTACCACGGTTAGATCATGAATCCAGCTTTGTCTCTAATATATTTTTGTTATTCATTATCCCACCTAGTAATTGTGTACTTTCAACAAGTTATCACCCTCAAAATCAAAGTGCAATGGAGAGATTTTTTCAGACTTTGAAGTTCGTGGTGATCGCTTACTGTAAACATTTTTCTAGAGACTTGGTTGTTAGGGTACTTTTACTTCTGTTCGTTATTAGAAAAATCGATCAAGGAAGCCTTGGTTTTAGTCATTTCAATCTGATATTCAGCCACAAAGTTTGTGGTCTGCTGTCTGCATTAAGAGCTGTGGATTAGGAAGTCAAATCTGTCTTTGAGCACCTCATCGTCATTGACGTAACAGCATTTAAAAACTGCTAAAGAGCTGTTTGCTGTGAAAAGCTTAGTTGTTGCCCAAGCTAGAATGAAACAGCAGTATGATGACTGTGCTGTTCTTCGCTCTTTCAAAGTAGGTGGTAAGGTGATGGCTGAGAAATTAGTACAGGTTATGTTCTACAAGCCATGTGTGATGATTCCCTTGAAGTAATCAAGAAGCTGGGAAGAAGAAATCTGAAGATGTTTACCCTATTAATCAACTCAAACCTTGTTACTCTAGCTCTGTACCTCCTACGACTGTACTTCATAGGTTAGAGAAAGAGGTACAAACGTGCCTCTGAAAAATTCCTGAAACAGCAATCACTCGATAATTTTCTTGGTAACCTTGACAAAGATTAAACTGACAACATAAAAATTATGATATTTAAAAATACATATATGTTCAATAACGTTTCAAAATACTGTATTCTTGGTATACATGATGTGGATGTACAGGGTGCATTCTTATACAGCAATTTCCTTATTGGATGAATCATACTAAGCACAGAGCACTAATGAAGGAAGTTGACTTTCTGTTATCACATGGGCTGATAGAGTGCAGTAGAATTTCGTAGGATTTACAGTGTATGTTAATAACCTTAATATATGGATACCCCTTCACTCGTATGGATGACTTCATTCATCGTGTGTCGGGAGCACTGTACATCAGCTGATAAAATCCACGAGGATATTAAGCCCCGCATACTGAGCGCTCACGACATTTCTTCCATCACTATTCACAATGGCCTATTCAATTAGCTCATCACTCCTTTTGGTTTGTGTAATGTATCCTCTTCGTTCCAGCGACTGAGGCACGAGTTTACTTACAACTTTGAAAGGGTTAAAGCATATCTGGATGACTTAGTAGTTTATAGTGACGAGTGGGAACAACACCTACCACAAATCAGAGCACTATTTGAGAGACTTGCTCGCTACCCGTTATTAGTTATCTTGACTAAACGTGTTTTGGGGCAAGCAAAATTATGTATCTCAGTTTATGCATTGGCCAAAGAGAGGCTAAGACTGTCGCAACTTCTAACGTTTCTGATCCGAAAGAAAGGGAGTTAAAAAGTTTCTTAGTATGGCTGGTTATTGCCATTGATTCTGTCCAGATTTTCTCATATTGCTACCTCCTTATGCTAGAATTAACTAACAGTTAAGTGCATTTTCAGTGGACTCCTGTTCATGATGTTTTCTCTTAGCTGAAATAGTTATTTTCCTGTTACTTTGGTAACTTTCCTCAGCTTCTCTCCTTGTGAGTACTAATTTCAGTGTAGCATGTTTCCTGCATATAGATATGAGTGGCTATGCCATATGGACTATACTTCTGTAAAACTCTTCAGCCACTGACACTCAATACTATATGTTACTTTTCCTCTAAGCTCAAACGTTATCTCAAAAAAAAAAAAAAAAATGCCAGGCCTGCAAAAGAGGCAGTGTATTTCAAATCTTCTACAATTACGTGGACATCAAATTCCTTTCACCTTTATCAATTCTATGACATCGTAAAATACTACTATTATAAAATGAGCTCTCTGTAATCAGTCTTTCTTTAATTAGTATTAATCGTATAAATGGTCCAAGTAACTTAATAGTTGACGTTCACTAGCGTCCTTCAGATATTATTACAGAGATATTAATATTAGCATAATTTTAATGCCTAATTACTTTGATGGATACATCCTTTGAAATTAAGTTATTACCGAGACCATTGGTGACGCAGTGATACTGTGTATAAGTATAACTCTCGGTATTTCCTCTACAGCATAATTAATAGTAACTGATTATACTGAGAAGATATTTAGCGGAACGACTTTTACAGAGAAACAGACACTCTCATTGAAATGTGTATCTGGTATATACTGGACATAGGTGTTTCGTGGGGTCATAGACGACGTATATATTAAATTACTTCAAGAGTTAGGAACATGAATTGTACCACAAGGTGCGACAGTTCGTCGTGCATTTAGAGTGTGTCTCTAGAAAATATATACACACTTTTATGTGTGTGCATAGTTAGGTTTAACTCATCAATTTAGCTTATTCGGCACAACACACACATTTACACACACACACACACACACACACACACACACACACACACACACACACACACACACAAACATACACAGGCAGGACTAAAAAGAGACCTGGATAGGATGCAAGCCTGGTCCAGCAGCTGGCTCCTTGAATTTAACCCCGCCAAATGTAGAGTCATGAAGATCGGGGAAGGGCAAAGAAGACCGCGGACAGAGTATAGTCTAGGTGGCCAAAGACTGCAAACCTCACTAAAGGAAAAATATCTTGGGCTGAGTATAATACCGAGCACATCTTCTGAGGCGCACATCAGTCAGATAACTGCTGCAGCATACGAGCGTCTGGCAAACCGATACCCCAGTAAGGAATCGTTCAAGACTCTGTACACCATATACGTCAGGCCCATACTGGAGTATGCAGCACCAGTTTGGAATCCACACCTGGTCAAGCACGTCAAGAAATTAGAGAAAGTGCAAAGGTTTGTAAAATTAGAGAAGGTGCAAAGGTTCGCAACGAGACTAGTCCCAGTGCTAAGGGGATTGTCCTACGACGAAAGGTTAAGGGAAATCAACCTAACGACACTGGAGGACAGGAGGGTCAGGGCAGACATGATAACGACATATTAAATACTGCTCGGAATTGACACAGAAACAAGGGGTCACAGAAACAAGGGGTCACAGAAACAAGGGGTCACAGAAACAATGGGACACAGAAACAAGGGGTCACTATTGGAAGCTGAAGACTCCTATGAGTCAAATGCACGGTAGGAAGTCTTTCTTCAGTCATAGAGATGTCAGGAAGTGGAATAGCCTAGAAAGTGACGTAGTGGAGATAGGAACCATACGAGGTTTGATAAAGCTCATGGAGTAGGGAGAGAGAGAGAGAGGACCTAGTAGCGATCAATGACGAGGCGGGGCCAGGAGCTATGACTCGACCCCTGCAACCACAAATAGGTGAGTACACACACACACACACACACACACACACACACAGGTATGATAAAGCTCATGGTTCACGGAGAGTGACCCAGTAGCGACCAGTGAAGAGGCGGGACCATGAGCTATGACTCGACCCCTGCAACCACAACTAGGTGAGTACAACTAGGTAAGGTGAGTATACACACACACACACACAAAGGAGGACGACACTGGAGGACAGGAGGGTTAAAAATACTGCGTGGAATAGATAAGGTGGACAGAGACAGGATGTTCCAGAGAGGGGACACAGAAACAAGGGGTCACAATTGGAAGTTGAACACTCAGACGAGTCAAAGAGATGTTAGGAAGTATTTCTTCAGTCATAGAGTAGTCAGAAAGTGGAATAGTCTAGCAAGTGATGTAGTGGAGGCAGGAACCATACATGGCTTTAAGATGAGGTATGATAAAGCTCAGGGAGCAGAGAGAGAGAGAGGACCTAGTAGTGATCAGTGAAGAGGCGGGGCCACAAGCTGAGTCTCGACCCCTGCAACCACAATTAGGTGAGTACAATTAGGTGAGTACACACATACACACACACACACACACACACACACACAACACACACACACACACACACACACACACACACACACACACACGCACACACACACACACGCACACACACACACACACACACACACACACACACACACACACTACAGGGGTATTGAAAAAGCCAGGATGAGCTCATGGTTCACCCGAAGGTGCAGGGAGGCCAAAACCATGTGTGCTAGGAAATGGAAGAAGTATAGAAGGCAAAGAACCCAGGAGAATAAGGAGACCAATCATAGAGCCAGAAATGAATATGCATAGGTAAGACGGGAGGCCCAAAGGCAATATGAGAATGACTTAGCAGCGAATGCCAAATCTGACCCAAAACTGTTGTATAGCCACATCAGGAGGAATACAACAGTCAAGGACCAGGTAATCAGGTTAAGGAAGGAAGGAAGGGAGGTCACCAAAAACTACCACGAAGTATGTGAGAAGCTCAACAGCAGATTCAAAGAAGTGTTCACAGAGGAGACAGAAGGGCCTCCAGAAAGGCAGAGAGGTGGGGTGCACCATCAAGTGTTGGACACAATACATACAACCGAGGAAGATGTGAAGAGGCTGTTAAGCGAGCTAGACACCTCAAAGGCGATAAGGCTGGACAACATCTCTCCATGGGTCCTGAGAGAGGGAGCAGAGGCGCTTTGTGTTCTACTAAGAACTATCTTCAACACATTTATCGAAACAGGACGACTACCGAAGCATTGAACTACAGACCAGTGTCACTGAAGTGTATAGTATGCAAGGTCATGGAGAAAATTATCAGGAGTAGAGCGGTGGAGCACCTAGAAAGGAATGAGCTTATCAATGACAGCCAGCACGGTTTCAAGGACGGGAAATCCTGCGTCACAGACCTACTGGAGTTCTATGACAGGGTGATGGCAGTAGGACAAGAGAGAGAGGGGTGGGTAGATTGCATTTTCTTGGACTGTAAGAAGGCGTTTGACACAGTTCCACACAAGAGATTAGTGCGGAAGCTAGAGGACCAGGCAGGGATAACAGGGAAGGCACTACAGTGGATCAGAGAATACCTGTCAAGAAGACGACAGCGAGCCATGGTATGTAGCGAGGTGTCAGAGTGGGCGCCGGCAACGAACGGGGTGCCACAGGGATCAGTCCTAGGACCAGTGTTATTCCTGGTATTTGTGAACGACCTGACGGAATGAATAGATTCCGAAGTGTCCCTGTTTGCAGATGATGTGAAGTTGATGAGGAGAATTCAATCAGACGAAGACCAGGCAGAACTACAAAGGGATCTTGACAGTGTGCAGGCCTGATTTAGAAACTGGCTCCTAGAATTCAACCCCACCAATTGCAAAGTCATGAAGATTGGGGAAGGGCAAAGAAGACCACAGATGGAGTACAGTGTAGGAGAGCCAGAGCTTACAAACCTCACTCAAGGAAAAAGATCTTGGTGTGAGTATAACACCGTGAGCATCTCCTGAGGAGCACATCAACCAAATAACTGCTGCAGCATACGGGCGCTTGGCAAACCCAAGGACAGCATTCCGACATCTAAATAAGGAGTCATTCAAGACTCTGTACACTGTGTATGTTAGGCCCATATTTTAATATGCAGCACCAGTTTGGAACCCTCACCTAGCCAAGCATGTAAAGAAACTAGAGAAAGTGCAGAGGTTTGCAACAAGACTAGTCCCGGAGCTACAGGGTATGTCCAACGAGGAGAGGTTAAGGGAAATCTACCTGATAACACTGGAAGTCTGGAGAGTTAGGGGACATAAGATTACGGCTTATAAAATGCTGAGATGTATAGACAAGGTGGACAGAGACAGGATGTTCCAGAGATGGTACAGAGCAACAAGGGTTCATAGTTGGAAGATAAACCACAGGGATATTAGGAAGTATTCCTTCAGTCACAGAGTTGTCAGGAAGTGGAATAGCCTGGGTAGTGATGAAGTGAAAGCAGGTTCCATACATAGCTATAAGAAGAGGTATGATAAAGCTCACCGGGAAGCGACCAGTTGAAGAGGCGGGGCCAGGAGCTGTGACTAGGCCCCCGCAACCACAACTAGGTGAGTACATACACACACACACACACACACACACACGCACGGGGCCAGGAGCTTGGGCTCGACCCCTGCAACCTCAACTAGGTGAGTACACACACAAAGGGTAAATATAATACCGAGCACGTCGCCAGAAGCACACATTAAGCAGATAACTGCTGCGGCATATGGACGCCTGGCAAACCTGAGAATAGCATTCCTATACCTCAGTAAGGAATCGTTCAAGACTGTACGTCAGGCCCATACTGGAGTACGCAGCACCAGTTTGGAACCCACACCTGGTCAAGCACTTCAAGAAATTAGAGAAAGTGCTTAGGTTTGCAACAAGGCTGATTCCAGAGCCAAGGGGAATGTCCTACGAAGAAAGGTTAAGGGAAATCGGTCTGACGACACTGGATGACATACAAAATATTGCGTGGAATAGATAAGGTGGATAGTGACAGGATGTTCAAGAAATGGGACACAGAAACAAAGGGTCACAATTTGAAGTTGAAGACTCAGATGAGTCAAAGGGATGTTAGGCAGTATTTCTTCAGCCACAGAGTTGTTAGGAAGTGAAATAGTCTGGCAAGTGATGTACTGGAGGCAGGAACCATTTATAGTTTTAAGACGAGGTATGATAAAGCTCATGGAGCAGGGAGAGGGAGGACCCAGTACTGGTCAGTGAGGAAGCAGGGCCAGGAGCTGAATCTCGACCCCTGCAACCACAATTAGGTGTATTAGGTGAGTATACACACACACACATACACTCACACACACACACCCACCCGCCCACACACACACACACACACACACACACACACACACACACACACACACACACACACACACACACACACACACACACACACACACACACACACAGAGTAGCGATCAGTGAAGAGGCACTCAGGTCCCACTCGCTCTCACTCTGGCGACACATTTCACTCAGTCAAGAAGTGTCCACTCCTCTCTCCCTCGCGGGCATGGCCTCCCGGGCCATGGGCACAAACACACAAGCCTGTGTACCCACCACGACTTTGCAAATAAAGTAAGAAGCCTCCGAAGACGTTTATAATTGTACCCCGCTGCAGCATCACCAAATAAACTCATAAACATTGGTGGTAGCGGTGGTCGCAGCAAGTGTGTTTGCCCAGAGAGAGGAAGGAAGAGGGATGAAGTTATCTTCACTTCATCACCCTACACAAGAAACATCCGTCTCTCAACGAGTTATCCTGATGTTGTGTCTGCACGTTTCAGCATCCAGACACAGGTACAAGCAGGATCCAGGCCGAAATTTGCCGAATTTCTTCGAGAATTGTAAGTGGCGTCCCATTGACTCCATGCCACAGTGTCCCATGCTGTTTCTCAAGTCATGTGTTCAACGTCACTTGTATATTCTGCTGTTGTTGTTCAGCTCAGCACAGCTATTTCAGCAAGCAAGAGGTGAGTTTTGTGGTGATTTCTGCATCCAGTGTGTCTTCTTGTGTTGTGGGTGGGAGAGGACGAAGCGGCCGGGTTCCTGCCTCACTCACACCTCACCCGCCTACCACCACATTCCACCACTATGTGCTCACTTCCTCTGCTGTGTTTTCTGCTGTTTTCTGTGTGAATTCATTGCCAGAGCTGTGTATCCGAGTGCCCGAGGCCACTCGAAGCTACGTGGATCAGCATGCCACATCGATCACCAAGCCACGTGGAGCAAGCCACGTGGAGTGGCGACGATGTCACGTGGATCTACAAGCCACGTGGGTTACCAAGCCAGATGTCCCAGGCCACATGTTGTGGTCTTCTGCCTGCATCATATTGACGTCACCGACAATGCTGTCCGACTTCACGACGTTACCCACGATGCTGCCAGACTTCATGACGTCATGATGTCTGCCTGACGTCACCTCGAGACGTCTGCTGACGTCACAGTGCTGCTGATGTCACCTCGTGACGTCACGCCTGACATCACATGATGTCACATCGAGTGTTTCAGTAATTATATCAGTATTGTTGAGAAGATTGAGAGAAGATATATGTCGTGTGTTAATTAATTCCTCTCAGTCAGTGTTCTCACATGTTAGTGTATGGCTTAGTGTCAATTTTTTGCACAGAAAAGCATCATTTGTTAGTTTAAGCCATGTTGTACCGCATGTACTGCGGGTGTGTGTAAAGTTTCCATGTGTTCAGTGTGGTCTTGAGCCCAGACCACTGAGTAGCACCACTGTGTTATTTGTCACCTGGTGTGACCAGCGGTGTGACCAGCGCGTTTGACCGCTGATATTAGTCAGCCCTGAGCATATGAGTCCCTTGTACAAAAAGCTCTTATGCTTGTCGCTCATAGATGCCTGCAGAATCGTACCCACTACGATTCCAATCGAGATTTGTTTAACTTCACCTCCATACCTTCAGAGTGCAGTTATATGTAGAGAAACAAGTCTGGGGATGCTTAAACTAACCTCTGCTATAACTCCAAGTGTCGAGAGAATGACACTCGTCAAACCGCAGTTTAAGCCCTGTCGGCAGGCAATGTGTCAGCCTCGTGCCACAAGCTTCAGTGAGCTCCTGCACAAAGATGATGTCACTTTGGCTGCTAGTTCGTTCACTGTAGTCTGGTGTATGATGTTATGACTCTCTGATGTTTCGCCCAGTCGTTTCTGCCACAACTCACTTCATGCTCGCCGGCAGTGACAGCCCAGCGACAGTACCAGTCGAGAAATGTCCTCCTGAGTCGCTTGCCAGAAAAAGTCTTGCCCAGTTGCCGAGTACTGACGACTCCTCACTCAAGGGCACCAGCATGTTGTGCTCCAGGTTGAGTGAAAACTTGCAGTGACTCCTACGATGACTGCTTCGCCGTTCTAGAGGAGACCGTACCCTGTTACGTCACAGCTCAGCCTCAGTGATGTCTCCTGTGTTGCAGTATCTGTCCAGACGCAGGAAGGCGTTCAGTGATGCCCATTGACGCTCACTGCCTTTGACCACGTTGTTCAGCACACCCCACATGTTTTTTTCTTCCCTCCCCGTAGGAAGTTTTTTTTTCCATGTCCATATGTTTATATACATGTTTTTATTTTGTGTTTTGTACCCTGTTCCTAAGAGAGAGAGACCGAGTTTTTTTTACTACCAGTATTGTTGCATCGGGACGACACGAGGTAGGTGGCCGAGCAAACATAGACAGCCTGTACTGTCTGCACAGGCAGCCTATGCTGTCTGCCAGTTTAGTTCATATTTCATGGCACTCAGGTGCTGCCCTCTCTAGGCCTGCTCAGGTCAGTGGGACGCTGATCCCACTCACTCTTACTCTGGTGACACATTTCACTCAGTCATAGAACAGCAGGAGGCCAAGGCAAGAGTATGATGAGAGCAATAGAGCGATGGTTGACACACTGGCTGCAGTGGCCAGAAGAGCCCATGCATGCAGGGCAAAGCTCCTGATCATGGGTGACTTTAACCACAAGGAAATCGATTGGGAGAACTTGGAGCCACATGGGGGGCAAGATACATGTAGGGCTGAGATGATGGAGGTGGTACTGCAAAACTTCATGTACCAACATATAAGGGACACTACAAGAGAGAGAGGAGAGGATGAACCAGCAAGACTGGACCTAGTATTCACCTTGAGTAGTGCAGATATTGAGGACATCACATATGAAAGACCCCTTGGGGCCAGCGATTATGTGGTTTTAAGCTTCGAATACACAGTAGAGCTACAAGTGGAGGGGGAGGCAGGAAGGCCAGGGCGAATGAAGCCAAACTACAAGAAAGGGGACTTCATGAGAATGAGGAACTTCCTGAATGGGGTTCAGTGGGACAGAGAACTGGCAGGGAAGCCTGTTAATGAGATGATGGAATATGTAACAACAATGTGCAAGGAGGCTGAGGAGAGGTTTGTACCCAAGGGTAACAGGAATAATGAAAAAGCTAGGATGAGCCCATGGTTCACCCAAAGGTGCAGGTAGGGAAGAACCAATGTGCTAGGGAATGGATGAAATATAGAAGGCAAAGGACCCAGGAGAATAAGGAGAGCAGTCGTAGAGCCAGAAATGAATATGCAGAGACAAGAAGGGAGGCCCAACGACAATATGAAAACGACATAGCGGCAAAAGTAAAATCTGACCCGAAGCTGTTATACAGCCACATCAGGAGGAAAACAACAGTCAAGGACCAGGTAATCAGGCTAAGGAAGGAAGGAGGAGAGACAACAAGAAATGACCATGAAGTATATGAGGAACTCAACAAGAGATTCAAAGAAGTGTTCACATGGGAGACAGAAGGAGCTCCAGAAAGACGTAGAGGTGGGGTACACCACCAAGTGCTGGACACAGTACATACAACTGAGGGAGAAGTGAAGGGGCTTCTGAGTGAGTTAGATACCTCAAAGGCAATGGAGCCGGATAACATCTCTCCATGAGTCCTGAGAGAGGGAGCATAGGCGCTATGTGTACCCCTAACAACAATATTCAATACATCTATTGAAACAGGGAGATTGCCTGAGGCATGGAAGGCAGCAAATGTAGTCCCAATCTTTAAAAAAGGAGACAGACATGAAGCACTTAACTACAGACCAGTGTCACTGACATGTATAGTATGCAACGTCATGGAGAAGATTATCAGGAGAAGAGTGGTGGAACACCTAGAAAGGAATGATCTCATCAACAGCAACCAACATGGTTTCAGGGACGGGAAATCCTGTGTCACAGACCTACTGGAGTTCTATGACATGGTGACAGCAGTAAGACAAGAGAGAGAGGGTTGGGTGGATTGCATTTTCTTGGACTGAAAGAAGGCGTTTTACACAGTTTCACACAAGAGATTAGTGCAAAAACTGTGGGGACCAAGCAGTGACAACAGGGAAGGCACTACAATGGATCAGGCAATACTTGTCAGGAAGACAGCAGCGAGTCATGGTACTTGGTGAGGTGTCAGAGTGGGGGCCTG
>NC_069412.1:13441504-13556826 GCF_026875155.1 Cherax quadricarinatus
TAATTTAGGCCTGACGTACACGATGTGTAGTCCTGAACGACTCCTTAATGAGATGTCGGAAAGCTATTCTTAGGTTTGCTAGTCGCCCATATGCTGCAGAGTACTCACCTAGTTGTACTCACCTAGTTGAGGTTGCAGGGGTCGAGTCCAAGCTCCTGGCCCCGCCTCTTTACTGGTTGCTACTAGAGCTACTAGAGTGTGTATGTGTGTGTGTGTGTGTGTGTGTATGTGCGTGTGTGTGTGTGTGTGTACTCACCTAGTTGTACTCACCTAGTTGAGGTTGCGGGGGTCGAGTCCGAGCTCCTGGCCCCGCCTCTTCACTGATCGCTACTAGGTCACTCTCCCTGAGCCGTGAGCTTTATCATACCTCTGCTTAAAGCTATGTATGAATCCTGCCTCCACTACATCGCTTCCCAAACTATTCCACTTACTGACTACTCTGTGGCTGAAGAAATACTTCCTAACATCCCTGTGATTCATCTGTGTCTTCAGCTTCCAACTGTGTCCCCTTGTTACTGTGTCCAATCTCTGGAACATCCTGTCTTTGTCCACCTTGTCAATTCCTCTCAGTATTTTGTATGTCGTTATCATGTCCCCCTATCTCTCCTGTCCTCCAGTGTCGTCAGGTTGATTTCCCTTAACCTCTCCTCGTAGGACATACCTCTTAGCTCTGGGACTAGTCTTGTTGCAAACCTTTGCACTTTCTCTAGTTTCTTCACGTGCTTGGCTAGGTGTGGGTTCCAAACTGGTGCCGCATACTCCAATATGGGCCTAACATACACGGTGTACAGGGTCCTGAATGATTCCTTATTAAGATGTCGGAACGCTGTTCTGAGGTTTGCTAGGCGCCCATATGCTGCAGCAGTTATTTGGTTGATGTGCGCTTCAGGAGATGTGCCTGGTGTTATACTCACCCCAAGATCTTTTTCCTTGAGTGAGGTTTGTAGTCTCTGACCCCCTAGACTGTACTCCGTCTGCGGCCTTCTTTGCCCTTCCCCAATCTTCATGACTTTGCACTTGGTGGGATTGAACTCCAGGAGCCAATTGCTGGACCAGGTCTGCAGCCTGTCCAGATCCCTTTGTAGTTCTGCCTGGTCTTCGATCGAGTGAATTCTTCTCATCAACTTCACGTCATCTGCAAACAGGGACACCTCAGAGTCTATTCCTTCCGTCATGTCGTTCACAAATACCAGAAACAGCACTGGTCCTAGGACTGACCCCCGCGGGACCCCGCTGGTCACAGGTGCCCACTCTGACACCTCGCCACGTACCATGACTCGCTGCTGTCTTCCTGACAAGTATTCCCTGATCCATTGTAGTGCCTTCCCTGTTATCCCTGCTTGGTCCTCCAGTTTGTGTGTGTGTGTGTGTGTGTGTGTGTGTGTGTGTGTGTGTGTGTGTGTGTGTGTGTGTGTGTGTGTGTGTGTGTGTGTGTGTGTGTGTGTGTGTGTGTGTGTGTGTGTGTGGTGTGGGTATGTGTGTGTGTGTGTGTGTGTGTATGTGTTTGTGTGTATGTTTTGTATGTGTGCGTGTGTGTGTGTGTGTGTGTGTGTGTGTGTGTGTGTGTGTGTGTGTGTGTGTGTGGAAGCAGTCATGCATATGATAGTGGAATGGAGGCCAAGCATCTTTTCTTAGAAAATTACCATGTAGAGCGGCGAAGATAGTATTTAATATACATTGCAGTCACAGGTTTGTGTAGCGGTGACGCAACAAACAATCATGTAAATGTTGCTGGTGAAAAGTTATTGTTGTTGTAGTAGTTGTTTTTTTGATGTTATTGTTGCTGAATGAAGTTAACAACGGTTTTCTGTGCAATTTCCAAATATTTCCCTTTGTATTTTTTAAAAAGGCAATTATTAAACATGTTTGATACAAGTAATAACTTTATTATCTCTCGTCGCTTACTCCTGGTGTTATTCTGAAGGCAGGAGCAGTAGTAAAACGGAGTTAGAGAAGTCATAATGGACCTGCACAAGTTGCAGCACTGAACTACTCAAATTGGTTCTAGTAATTGTTCTAATTGTACTGTGTGTATAACCCAATATTGCATATTGGGAAACACTAATCTCAGTAATTCTCACTTCACTTATATCTACTCAAGGCGTAAGTTTGTATATGAGTCAGTGTGAAAGAATCTCTTCAGCTAACCAACAATTTAAATACTGAACTTCAGACAAGGAGTTCTGAATCTTGTGTGACACACGGCTCACCTAGGAATGTTGTGTGACACACGGCTCACCTAGGAATGTTGTGTGACACACGGCTCACTTAGGAATGTTGTGTGACACACGGCTCACTTAGGAATGTTGTGTGACAAACGGCTCACCTAGGAATGTTGTGTGACACACGGCTCACCTAGGAATGTTGTGTGACACACGGCTCACCTAGGAATGTTGTGTGACACACGGCTCACCTAGGAATGTTGTGTGACACACGGCTCACCTAGGAATGTTGTGTGACACACGGCTCACCTAGGAATGTTGTGTGACACACGGCTCACCTAGGAATGTTGTGTGACACACGGCTCACTTAGGAATGTTGTGTGACCACGGCTCACCTAGGAATGTTGTGTGACACACGGCTCACTAGGAATGTTGTGTGACAAACGGCTCACCTAGGAATGTTGGTGTGACACATGGCTCACCTAGGAATGTTGTGTGACACACGGCTCACCTAGGAATGTTGTGTGACACACGGCTCACTAGGAATGTTGTGTGACACACGGCTCACTTAGGAATGTTGTGTGAACACACGGCTCACCTAGGAATGTTGTGTGACACACGGCTCACCTAGGAATGTTGTGTGACACACGGCTCACCTAGGAATGTTGTGTGACACACGGCTCACCTAGGAATGTTGTGTGACACACGGCTCACCTAGGAATGTTGTGTGACACACGGCTCACCTAGGAATGTTGTGTGACACACGGCTCACCTAGGAATGTTGTGTGACAAACGGCTCACCTAGGAATGTTGTGTGACCACACGGCTCACTTAGGAATGTTGTGTGACACACGGCTCACCTAGGAATGTTGTGTGACACACGGCTCACCTAGGAATGTTGTGTGACACACGGCTCACCTAGGAATGTTGTGTGACACACGGCTCACCTAGGAATGTTGTGTGACACACGGCTCACCTAGGAATGTTGTGTGACACACGGCTCACCTAGGAATGTTGTGTGACACACGGCTCACCTAGGAATGTTGTGTGACAAACGGCTCACCTAGGAATGTTGTGTGACACACGGCTCACCTAGGAATGTTGTGTGACACACGGCTCACCTAGGAATGTTGTGTGACACACGGCTCACCTAGGAATGTTGTGTGACACACGGCTCACCTAGGAATGTTGTGTGACACACGGCTCACCTAGGAATGTTGTGTGACACACGGCTCACCTAGGAATGTTGTGTGACACACGGCTCACCTAGGAATGTTGTGTGACACACGGCTCACCTAGGAATGTTGTGTGACACACGGCTCACCTAGGAATGTTGTGTGACACACGGCTCACCTAGGAATGTTGTGTGACACACGCTCACCTAGGAATGTTGTGTGACACACGGCTCACCTAGGAATGTTGTGTGACACACGGCTCACCTAGGAATGTTGTGTGACACACGGCTCACCTAAGGAATGTTGTGTGACACACGGCTCACCTAGGAATGTTGTGTGACACACGGCTCACCTAGGAATGTTGTGTGACACACGGCTCACCTAGGAATGCCTAAACACGGTGAGGACCCACCACAACTTCTATTGTAACACGTATTTAGTCTACCTCAACTCAAAGTCAAATACCTTTACATCGAATGGTTAATGGGATTTAATTAAAGGCTATCGACTACACGAAGGTAATTAAAGCTGCATGATAACCTTTTATCATTAGACAAGAATAATTTAACCCGTACAATAGAGATTAAGGTAAACTCTTAGCATGAGTAAAATACATCTTTCAGGGTATATATGCAGTATTCCTTCATTTTATCAGATGCTTGGCAATGTAAATCCTAGTAATAAATAGTAATAAAATAATTATTTTTTACTGTCAGAAATAAGGCAGCTTTTACATGAAAAGATAAAAAATTAGATATATTTTAACATTTTTCAGTTATATATTTTGTTTACACATTTTATTAATGCACATGATTACAGATAAACTCATAAAAATCTAAATACAGACTATAGTCACTACACATTGTTAGATTTAATTCAAACTATATTAAAGGATTATTTCTGGCTAACACAAAGCCACCCAGAGAATGTAAACAAATCTGCTGGTGGAAAAGAATCAAACATATATTGAGAAAATCTTTTCAAGTGAGCTGTCTGTGGCCGACTCATTTGCATATTGTGTCTTACTGGTTGAGAAACCTTCTAGATATACACAGATAACCCTCACATAGAAGAGAGGAGCTTACGACGACGTTTCGGTCCGACTTGATTATTTGTGTATTGTCCCAGTCACGGTATTGTGCCTTTTCTTTCTATATTCTAGATTTGTTTGTTCTACCGACTATTGGTTATTTATGAACTTTTCTTCAAAAATATTGAAACTTTTATTCATCATGGACACATCTACGTGCAGATATATATACATTTAAAAAAATCTTTGAGGATAAGGACGCTGTGAGATCTCAATCACTGAACATGTTAAAAGGCTTTGATTCACTCAAATATAAAGATCCATTTGAAGTATTGATGTAATACGAACATAATCAAATGTTTTTCGCAAGTAAATTTATTGGGCATCCCCAACGAGCGCCGTTGAAGAGGCTGCCTGATATTTTTTTTTCATTTTTCCCGAGAGTTCTAATTTTACTCAAAACTTGAGAAAGTCTCTTTCAGTAGATTTCAAAATTTCAACGCTTTTGTACTGTCATTAGTGTCAGATTCTTGGAACACTTGGCAGTTAAGAGACCATACAATAAGTGTCAGGGGCCCGAGACTGTTCAACTGCCTCCCAGCATACATAAGGGGGATTACCAACAGACCCCTGGCAGTCTTCAAGCTGGCACTGGACAAGCACCTAAAGTCGGTTCCTGACCAGCCGGGCTGTGGCTCGTACGTTGGTTTGCGTGCAGCCAGCAGTAACAGCCTAGTTGATCAGCCTCTGATCCACCAGGAGGCCTGGTCACAGACCGGGCCGCGGGGGCGTTGACCCCCGGAACTCTCTCCAGGTAAACTCCAGATGCCATGAGACTAAAAGTTATTGAATTCATACCCAAAATCCTGGAATGGCTGGGATAACTTTCCCAGTCAAAAATGGCACAGCCTATTTCAACGACGTCTGGGGTTGAAATGTTTTGTTTTGTCTCGTTTAATAAATTTCAGTTTACCTCTTCTCAACAGACTCAATATTTAATGGCTGATGCACTTTACTGACAGAATATTACGCAAGAAATTTTATTTCCATGCAAGCAAATTTGTTGACGTGGTAAAATAGTTAAGAAAAATTATGATCGTTGGACTCCAAGGCATAACTGGAGAATAATTCGACCGATTGGCTTCAAACTGTCCACATTTTTGTGCTTTCCTAAATGCAAGGATCATATTATTTTTGGGTTTACCTGGGGTTTACCTGGAGAGGGTTTCGTAGGTCAACGCCCCCGCGGCCCAGTCTGAGACCAGGCCTCGCGGTGGATCAGGGTCTGATCAACCAGGCTGTTACTGCTGGCAGCACGCAAGCTGACGTACAAACCACAGCCCGGTTGGTCAGGTACTGATTTTAGGTGCCTGTCCAGTGCGTTCTTATGTACGCTGGTAGCAGCTGAACAGTCTTGGGCCCCAGACACTTATTGTGTTGTCTCTCAGTGTACCCGTGTCGCCCCTGCTTTTCATCGGGGGAATGTTGCATCTCCTGCCGAGTCTTTTGCTTTCTTAGGGAGTGATTTTCGTGTGTAGGTTTGGTGGCATAAGTCCCCAATTTGCAAAATTTATTGACTAGTGATATTCGCTTATATTCATTAACGAAGGAATATTTCTTCTGATCTGCTTCAAAATAATAATGCTGAAGATTTTTGTCAGAAAGAAGACTAAACATAAGTTTAATATGAATAAATGCACATTTCAAATTTTACTGAAATTGTTAAAAAATGGAATTGTTAGAATCGGATCATTTACTGGAGAATGACTTCCCTGATCGGCATCAAGTTTGTGGAAATTTATTGAGACCAAAAAATTCCACCGTCGGGATTTATTTTTAAATAAATGATGCAGTAGTCGCAGGAACCCTTAACACAGCTTTATACCCAACAACAACAATAAATAGTTGCAAGATATAGTGCATGAATCATAAGGTTAACATACCAGTCGAAAGTTATAGGCATTAAGGACGATTTAGGTAGGTTTAAATTGTTAGTAAATAATATTAGAATTAAGAATGTAGCCTTAAACATTAATATTAGATTATATTAGGTAATGAGATTAGACATATTGATGTAGCTAGCATTTTGCTTGGAGCATCTGTAGCCCAAGGAATGCTAACTCCTTCTGGAAAACGGCAGCATGAAGTCAGCATCTCTAGGAGTTCCCGTCTCAGTGGCCACACTGTCTTCAAAGTACCGCCTGGAGATCATTGAAGAGGCTTCCATCCATCTCTTCCCAGGCCCGCTTAGTAAGATAACACTCAGCATTTCTCCTAGCATATTGTTGGCCAACGGTATTTGGGGAAACGCGAGAATTTAAGCTTCGGGTTACTACGCAGGCAAACGCCCAACACTCAGGTCAGTAACGGCTAAAGTTTGTTGCTCATCAACATTAGTTAGGGAAACCCCCAAAGATTCCAGGGACTCCCTAAGGTGTTGACGGAGCTGCTAATAATATATAACTATTTGCAGAAATCAGTCCTTCTGTGCGCATGATGTCTTGACGTGAGAAAGAAATCAAAGAAGTCTAGATTGCTTTGGTAGAATCAGAGGATTTCTAGTTAGTATGATCTCCACAACCAAGTAAGTCATTTCTAGTTTGTACATGCAGGCAGGAATTTCCAGCATGTTTTAGTATTCTATACGGAAGTGTACTTTAAAGGTCACCTCTGAGAACGGGATTCGAGGAGTCTTATGTTATTTGTGTCATCAGTGATTACCAGAGTGAGCATCTCACAAGTTCACTATATTAAAATTAAGCTCGGTGTTCACGTTGAGCTGAGTAAATTTCAAATTGGCAATTTTATTAAAAAAGGAAAAATTATTAAATATATAGAGAATGCATCTTCTGATTGGCTTTAAAACTCTCCTCAGACACCTTCCTCCCAAGGCTCCTGGTGCCTCTGGCCTAAACCATATTATCCTAAAACACCTTCCTGACTCTATCATTACTGCCTACACAAAAGTCCTCAATGCCTCCCTTACCTCTGGATACTTCCCTGTCCTCTTCAAAGCTGCTACTGCTATCCTCCTTCCCAAACCCAAAAAAGACCACTCTAACCCTAAAAACTATCGCCCTATCAGCCTCTTCGAAACTTTAGGAAAACTCTTTGAAAAACTCATTAACCATCGCCTTCGCAGATACCTGGAACACAACTCACTACTTTCTGATGGCCAGTTTGACTTCAGAACTCACAAATCCACACAGGATGCCATTAACATCATTCTCAACTACATCCACATAAACACAAAACAAAGAAACAGGACAGCCCTGGTTGCAAAAGACGTTGAAAAAGCTTTTGACACTGTCTGGCACGAAGGGCCAGACAGTGTCAAAAGATTCACACTAAATGCTGGAGTACCGCAGGGATCTGTCCTCTCTCCTACCCTCTACATTTTATACACTAACGACATTCCTACACCTGTATACCACAACCCCATCACACTAGCCTATGCAGACGACATTACACAACTTTTCACTCACCCCAATAGAGATACACTCACACACAAAACACAAAATGAAGTCGATAGGGTAGCCTTCTGGGAACAAAAATGGAGGATCAAATCCAATGCAGCTAAATCCAGCATTACATATTTTAACTATAGGAAACGTGATCCTCCATTACCTGTCGAGTTCAGAACAGCTGACACCCGCACATACATCCCCATCACACAATCTGTCACGGTCCTTGGCGTTAATCTTGACTACCTTCTTCGCTTACACGGACACATTCACTCAAGGCATGCAATAGCTAGTAAGGCCCTTGCGGGCCTCTACAGCATGCCTCCCCACACACCAAACTACACCTCTACAAATCCCTAATACGTCCTCTGATAACTTACTCTCCTCTAGCCCTCTCTTTTGCAGCTAAAACAAACTGCAGCGTGTCCAGAACAAGGCGCTGCGCTGGGCCCTTGATGTCAGATGGGAGGACTTCGCCACAAGCGAGTCTCTCCATGCCGAATTAGACATCCCTGCGCTGAATCTGTACTGGAAGACGCTCAGTGACAGACAGATAGACAAACTTGAGACACGACACGACTACTGGACCTTTCTCCTTGACGAAGACATTCGCAGACCCACAAACCAACACAACCTTTTCTACTACTTGCATGATCCTGCTCGTAACCCTATTTACAAATAACCTTCGGATTCTTGTCAGGTACCTTGCGCTGTTCATTCTCTGACCTACGTTAGCCTTTACTGCTGGGTTAAGCCTTGGCTCAATTTCTACACTCCTCTATAGTGCTAATCTTCGCCTGTCCCATCTCCCCCGCTCACCCTACCAACAGAAGAGCCTGCTATTCCTGCTCTCAATATCTGTCCCACGATCGCCTTAGCTGCTGGGTTAAGCCCTGGGTCTATTTCTTCAACTAAAAATACTCCTCTCCAGCGCTATTTTTCGTCTGTCCCGACTTCCCCGCTCATCCCATTGGGATCTTACCTGCACTTGTTCGTTCGTTCGTTCGCCTGTGCTTCAGAGTCTCTACAACCACGGTGCTCTAAATACCACCTCCAAGGCTGAGGGACTGATTACCTCATCTTTTGTATATGGCTCTTCTGTTTTCTAATTATGTCCAAGAATATGTATTGATAAAGCCACTGAATGGCGAAACGTCTACAATAAAGATAACCAGATGTTGCATATGTGTCTTAACTTTCATCTTGTCGGTACTGTATACCTTCCTTATACAGCGTTTATTCTGTTAGTGGGTTGGATTTGTGAAGGACCTGCCTAGTATGGGTCAATAGGCCTGCTACAGTGTTCCTCCCCTCTGGATGATGATTAACAAGCTTACTCTCAACATTGACAAAACTTACTACATTCAACTTGGAACAAAACTACAGATGTCCCTCTTAACAAAATGATAAACGGATCACCTATCACAAAGCTCACAGAGGGAAAATTCTTAATAATCCACCTTGATAATAGACTCAAATTTCAAACACATGTTCAACAGATTTCCAAGAAAATCTCCAAGACCGTAGGTATACTATCGAAGATACGGTACTATGTTCCACA
The DNA here is from genome assembly GCF_026875155.1 of Cherax quadricarinatus. Classification (NCBI taxonomy): domain Eukaryota; kingdom Metazoa; phylum Arthropoda; class Malacostraca; order Decapoda; family Parastacidae; genus Cherax; species Cherax quadricarinatus. Next base: position 13,450,897 of record NC_069412.1, read on the forward strand.
ATCAGCTCTCCTGGCCCTATATCACTTACTCATTTACCCCTATCTCACCTATGGAATTTGTGCGTGGGGCTCAACAACAATAAATCATCTCAGACCATTAATTACCCAACAAAAGGCTGCAGTAAGAATGATAACAGATTCCCACTCCAGGCAACATACTCCACCAATATTCAAAACTCTAAATTTACTCACCGTACATGAAATCCATACTTATTATTATGCCTACTACATGCATAGAACACTAAACTTGGATATAAACCCTCCCCTCAAACTTCTCCTTACCAACCTCAACAAGGCACAGATCACTCTTTGATGTTCCCAGTGTCCATCTCACGCTATGTAAAAATTCGATGCACATAAAAGGCCCAAAAATCTGGAATTTATTACCTGTGAATACAAAAGAAACGCTTATCAATTCACATCTACATAAATACTGAATAACTATATCTCATGAATGTATAACCTGTGACTCTATCAAACTATGTTTTTTAATTACATTACCTAATAAAATGCTCCATTCTTCTCCATTCTCATGAATGCGCAGTTACTCATCTCATGACCACATGACTTGTTTCTGCACCACAAATCTTTGATCTTATTTGATATGATAGGATTAATAAATTGTATGACTTCATTTAGTATATTGATCATTTTGTTACATTATACATTGTTATGCTAAACATTTGTTAGACTATGATGCTTCTCAACTGAAATGTTCAAATTTCATTGTTTAAAATACTCATTAGTACTTCGTGCTGTAATTTATCTATTTTTATTTTTACCACTGAATATATCAATGTTTAGTTAATCTTAAGTTAATTTTAAGTCTGCCCAGAATGTTCTGCATACAAGGTGCTTTTGGCATGTACACCCATGTAATTCCTTGATCATGTAACTCCTTGATCATGTAACTCCTTGATCATGTAACTCCTTGATCATGTAACTCCTTGATCATGTAACTCCTTGATCATGTAACTCCTTGATCATGTAACTCCTTGATCATGTAACTCCTTGATCATGTAAACTCCTTGATCAATGTAACTCCTTGATCATGTAAACTCCTTGATATGTAACTCCTTGATCAGTAACTCCTTCTTGATCATGTAACTTCCTTGATCATGTAACTCCTTGATCATGAGACTTCTTTGATCTTGTAATTCCTTGATTCATGTAACTCCTTGATCATGTAACTCCTTGATCATGTAACTCCTTGATCATGTAACTCCTTGATCATGTAACTCCTTGATCATGTAACTCCTTGATCATGTAACTCCTTGATCATGTAACACCCTTCCCCTCCCCCTCCCCCCCTCTCCCTCATCCCCTCCCTCCCTCACCTTTCTTCCCCCCCCCCTCCCCTACCCCTCCTTGCCTCTCTCCTCTTCTTTCCCTCCTTGCCTTCCTCTCCTCTTTCTCCTAGATATGTAATTCTTGATCATGTAACTCCTTGATCATGTAACCTTGATCAAGTATCTTGATCATGTACTCTTGATTCAGTACTCATTGATCATGTAACTCCTTGATCATGTAACTCCTTGATAATGTAACTCCTTGATCATGTACACTCCGTGATCATATAACACCTTGATCATGTAAACTCCTTGTTCAGTAAACTCTTGATATTGTAACTCTTGATCACGTAAACTCCTTTGAACATGTAACTCCTTGCTCATGTAATCCTTGGATCATGTAACTCCTTGATCATGTTAACTCCTTGATTCATGTAACTCCTTGATCATGTAACTCCTTGATCATGTAACTCCTTGATCATGTAACTCCTTGATCATGTAACTCCTTGATCATGTAACTCCTTGATCATGTAACTCCTTGATCATGTAACTCCTTGATAGTAACTCCTTTGAATCATGTAATCCTTGATCATGTAACTCCTTGGATCATGTAACTCCTTGATCATGTAACTCTTGAACTGTAACTCTTGGATCATTAAAACTCCTTGTATCATGTAATCCTTGATCATAACTCCTTGATCATGTAATCCTTGATCAGTGTATAACTCCTTGATATGAACTCCTCTGATCATGTAACTCCTTGATCATGTAATCCTTGAACATGTAATCCTTGATCATGTAAAACTCTTGATCATGTAACTCCGTGATCATGTAACTCCTTGATCATGTAACTCCTTGATATGTAAATCCTTGACATGTAACACCTTGATCATGTAATCTCCTTGGATCATGTAACTCCTTGATCATGTAACTCCTTGATCATGTTAACTCCTTGATTCATGTAACTCCTTGATTTCATGTAACTCCTTGATCTGTAACTCCTAGATCATGTAAATCCTTGATCATGTAATCCTTGAACATGTAACTCCTGATCATGTAATCCTTGATCATGAAACTCCTTGATCATGTACTCCTTGTATGTAAACTCCTTGTCAAGTAAATCCTTGATCATGTAACTCCTTGATCATGTAACTCCTTGATCATGTAACTCCTTGATCATGTAACTCCTTGATCATGTAACTCCTTGATCATGTAACTCCTTGATCATGTAACTCCTTGATCATGTAACTCCTTGAACATGTAACTCCTTGATCATGTAACTCCTTGATCATGTAACTCCTTGATCATGTAACTCCTTGATCATGTAACTCCTTGATCATGTAACTCCTTGATCATGTAACTCCTTGATCATGTAACTCCTTGATCATGTAACTCCTTGATCATGTAACCCTTGATCATGTAACTCCTTGATCATGTAACTCCTTGATCATGTAACTCCTTGATCATGTAACTCCTTGATCATGTAACTCCTTGATCATGTAACTCCTTGATCAAGTAAATCCTTGATCATGTACACCCATGTAACTCCTTGATCATGTACACCCATGTAACTCCTTGATCATGTAACTCCTTGATCATGTAACTCCTTGATCATGTAACTCCTTGATCATGTAACTCCTTGATCATGTACACCCATGTAACTCCTTGATCATGTAACTCCTTGATCATGTAACTCCTTGATCATGTAACTCCTTGATCATGTAACTCCTTGATCATGTAACTCCTTGATCATTAACTCCTTGATATGTAACTTAGATCATGTAATCCTTGATCATGTAACTCTTGATCATGTAAACTTAATCATGTACACCCATGTAACTCCTTGATCATGTACACCCATGTAACTCCTTGATCATGTAACTCCTTGATCATGTAACTCCTTGATCATGTAACTCCTTGATCATGTAACTCCTTGATCATGTACACCCATGTAACTCCTTGATCATGTACACCCATGTAACTCCTTGATCATGTACACCCATGTAACTCCTTGATCATGTAACTCCTTGATCATGTACACCCATGTAACTCCTTGATCATGTAACTCCTTGATCATGTACACCCATGTAACTCCTTGATCATGTAACTCCTTGATCATGTAACTCCTTGATCATGTAACTCCTTGATCATGTAACTCCTTGATCATGTAACTCCTTGATCATGTAACTCCTTGATCATGTAACTCCTTGATCATGTAACTCCTTGATCATGTAACTCTTTATCATGGAACTCCTGGATCATGTAACTCCTTGATCATGTATACTCCTTGTCATGTAAAACTCCTTGATAAGTAAACTCCTTGATTCATGTAAACTCCTTGATCATGTTACTCCATGATCATGTACGCCTTGATCATAGAACTCCTTGATCTGTAACTCCTTGATCATGTAACCTGATCATGTAACTTGATCATGTAACTCCTTTGGATCATGTAACTATTGATCATGTAACTCCTTGATCATGTAACTCCTTGAACATGTAACTCCTTGATCATGTAACTCCTTGATCATGTAACTCCTTGATCATGTAACTCCTTGATCATGTAACTCTGAATCATGTAACTCTTGATCATGTAACACTTGACATGTAACTCCTTGATCATGGAACTCCTTGTCAGTAAACTCCTTGATCATGGCACTCCTGATCATGTAACTCTTGAGCATGTAACTCCTTGATATTAACTCCGTGATCATGTAATCCTTGATCATGTAAACTCCTTGAACATGTAACTCTTGATCATGTAACTCTTGATCATGTAACTACTTGATCATGATAACTCCTAGATCATGTAATCCCTTGATCATGTAACTCCTTGATCCATGTAACTCTTGATCATGTAACTCTTTGATCATGTAACTCCTTGATCATTGTACTTCTGATCATGTAACTCCTTGATCATGTAAACTCCTTGTCTGTGTAACTCCTTGGATCATGTAACTCCTTGAACATGTAACTCCTTGATTCATGTACACCTTGATCATGTAACTCCTTGTCATGTAACTCTTGATCATGTAACTCCTTGATCATGTAACTCTTGATCATGTCACTCGTGTCATGTAATTCCTTGATCATACAGTAACTCCTTGATCATGTAACTCTTGATCATGTAACTTCCTTGATCATGTAAAATCCTTGTCATGTTACTCTTGATCAAGTAACTCTTGATCATGTAACTACTTGATCATGTAACTCCTTGATCAAGTAAATCCTTGATCATGGTAACACCATGTAAACTCCTTGATCATGTCACCCCATGTAACTCCTTGATCATGTAACTCCTTGATCATGTAACTCGATAATGTACTCCTTGATCATGTAAGCCCGTGATCATGTACACCATGTAACTCCTTGATCATTAACTCCTTGGATCAAGTAACTCCTTGATCTTGTAAACTCTCTTGATTCATGTAAACTCCTTGATCATGTAAACTCCTGATCATGTAACTCCGTGATCAGTAACTCCTTGATAGGTAACTCCATGCTCATGTAACTCTTGATCAAGTAACTCCTAATCCATGTACACCATGTAACTCCGTGATCATGTACACCCATGTAAAACCCTTGATCATTAACTCCTTGTCATGTAACTCCTTGATCAGGTAACTCTTGATCATGGTAAACTCCTTGATCTGTACACCCATGTAACTCCTTGATCATGTACACCCATGTAACTCCTTGATCATGTACACCCATGTAACTCCTTGATCATGTAACTCCTTGATCATGTACACCCATGTAACTCCTTGATCATGTAACTCCTTGATCATGTACACCCATGTAACTCCTTGATCATGTAACTCCTTGATCATGTACACCCATGTAACTCCTTGATCATGTACACCCATGTAACTCCTTGATCATGTACACCCATGTAACTCCTTGATCATGTAACTCCTTGATCATGTACACCCATGTAACTCCTTGATCATGTAACTCCTTGTCATCATGTACACCCAAGTTAACTCTTGATCATGTACACCATGTAACTCCTGATCATGTACACCATGTAACTCCTTGATCATGTACACCATGTAACTCCTGATCATGTACAATGTAATCCTTGATCATGTAACTCCTTGATCTGTACACCTTGATCATGTAACTCCTTGATCTGTACACTCCTTGATAATGTAAACTCCGTGACATGTAACTCCTGATCAGGTAACTCCTAGATCATGTAACTCCTTGATCATGTAACTCCTTGATCATGTACACCCATGTAACTCCTTGATCATGTAACTCCTTGATCATGTAACTCCTTGATCATGTAACTCCTTGATCATGTAACTCCTTGATCATGTAACTCCTTGATCATGTAACTCCTTGATCATGTAATCCTTTGCGCTACTATGTATTATGTGCAAACAAAAATATTATTATTATTATTCTTATTATATATTATATTATTATTATTATTAGTATTTTTTATTATTATTATTATTATTATTATTATTATTATTATATTTTATTATGTTCTTGTGTTCAATAATGTCCAGCCATCTGCGGCACTACCAGCACTCATACTGTCACCATCTGCGCACTACCAGCATACAATATGGCACCATCTGCGGCACTACCAGCCTCATTACTGTCACCATCTGTGGCACTACAGCATCAATACTGTCACCCAATCTGTGGCACTTCCAGACTCAATACTGTCACCATCTGTGGCACTACCAGCATCATTACTGTTCACCATCCTGTGGCACTACCAGCACTCATTACTGATCCACCATCTGGCCACTATCGCTCACATCACTGTCACCTTTTGGCCCTACAGCACACATTACTGTCACCATCTGGCACTACCAGCACACATTACTGTCACCATCTAGCACTATCAGCACACATCACTGTCACCATCTGGCACTACCAGCACTCATTACTGTCACCATCTGCGGCACTACCAGCACTCAATACTGTCACCATCTGTGGCACTACCAGCACTCAATACTGTCACCATCTGTGGCACTACCAGCACTCATTACTGTCACCATCTGTGGCACTACCAGCACTCATTACTGTCACCATCTGTGGCACTACCAGCACTCATTACTGTCACCATCTGTGGCACTACCAGCACACATTACTGTCACCATCTGGCACTATCAGCACACATCACTGTCACCATCTGGCACTACCAGCACACATTACTGTCACCATCTGGCACTACCAGCACACATTACTGTCACCATCTGGCACTACCAGCACACATTACTGTCACCATCTGGCACTACCTGCACACATTACTGTCACCATCTGGCACTACCTGCACACATTACTGTCACCATCTGGCACTACCAGCACTCATTACTGTCACCATCTGGCACTACCAGCACACATCACTGTCACCATCTGTGGCACTATCAGCACACATCACTGTCACCATCTGGCACTACCAGCACACATTACTGTCACCATCTGGCACTACCAGCACATATCACTGTCACCATCTGTGGCACTACCAGCACACATTACTGTCGCCATCTGGCACTACCAGCACACATTACTGTCACCATCTGGCACTACCAGCACACATTACTGTCACCATCTGTGACACTATCAACACTCAATATTGTCACAGGTGTTGCTAATCAGCCTATACCTGGAGAGGGTTACGGGGGGTCAACGCCCCCGCGGCCCGGTCTGAGACCAGGCCTTGTGGTGGATTAGGGTTTGATTAACCAGACTGTTACTGCTGCCCGCACGCAAATTAACGTACGAACCACAGCCCTGCTGGTCAGGTACTTACCTTAGGTGCCTGTCTAGTGCCTTCTTGAAGACAGCCAAGGGTCTATTGGTGATCCCCCTTTTGTATGCTGGGAGGCATACATAAGGGGTGTTGTCTCTCAGTGGTGCTGTACTCGTGGCACCCCTGCTTTTCATTGGAGGAATGTTGCATCTCCTGCCGAGTCTTTTGCTTTCATATGGAGTGATTTTCGTGTGCAAGTTTGGTACTAATCCCTCTAGGATTTTCCAAGTGTATGTTATTATGTATCTCTCTCGCCTGCATTCCAGGGAATACAAATCAAGCGACTTCAAGAGTTCCCAGTAATTTAGGTGCCTTATCGTACTTATGTGTGCCGTGAAAGTTCTTTGTACACTCTCCAGGTCTGCAGTGTCGCCAGCCTTGAAGGGAGCCGTTAGTGTACAGCAGTATTCCAGCCTAGAGAGCACAAGCGATTAAAGAGAATCATCATGGGCTTGGCGTCCATAGTTTTGAAGGTTCTCATTATTCATACTATCATTTTTCTAGCAGATGCAGTAGATACATTGTTGTGGTCTTTGAAGGCGAGATCCTCTGAAATTATCACTCCCAGGTCCTTCACATTACTTTTTCGCTCTATTGTATGGTTAGAATTTGTTGTATATCCTGGTACAGTTCTAATTTCCTCAAGTTTTCCATACTGAATAGTTGAAATTTCTCTTTTTTGAACTTCATATTGTTTTGAGTGGCCCATTTGAAGATTTAGTTGATGTCCGCTTGAAGTCTTGCGGTGACTTCGATGGAGGTCACTGGCATGACAATTCAGGTGTCATCCGCAAAGGAAGACACGAACACAAGACTTACATCTCTGTCTATGTCAGATATGAGGGTGAGGAATGGGATGGGAGCGAGTACTGTGCCTTGTGGAACAGAGCTTTTCACCGAAGCTGCCTCGGACTTTACACTCTTTACTGTTATAACAATATCTTTATTTACTACAAGTACATGTACATGGTATACAGGCCTAGCTGACAATAATGACATACTACTATAAAGAAAGCACCTTGTTATGCTCCGCATGTCGGGCAAATTTGGTCAGTGTCCCAGGATGCGACCCACACCAGTCGACTAACACCCAGGTACCCATTTTACTGATTCTAAATGTTAGGAAGTTATAGATCCATCTACCAACTTTTCCTCTTATTCCTTTATCATGCATTTTGTGCGCTATTACACCATGGTCACACTTGTCGAAGGCTTTTGCAAAGTCTGAGTATACTACATCTGCATTTTGTTTATCCTCTATAGCATCCAGGACCTTGTCATAGCGGCAGAATAGCTGGAACAGGCAGGAGCTACCTGCTCTAAACCCGTGTTGCCCTGGGTTGTGTAACTGATGGGTATCTAGGTGATTGGCGATCTTGCTTCTTAGAGCCCTTTCAAAAAAATTTATGATATGGGATGTTAGTACTATTGGTCTGAAGTTCTTTGCAATTGCTTTACTGCCACCTTTGTAGAGTGGAGCTATGTCTGTTGTTTTTAGTGAATGTGGGATGACCCCTGTGTCCATGCTCCCTCTCCATAGAATGATGAAGGAACGTGACAGGGGCTTCTTGCAGTTCTTGATGAACTCGGAATTCCATGAGTCTGGGCCTGGGGCAGAGTACATGGGCATGTCATTTATTGTCTTTTCAAAGTCTTATGGTGTTAGGATAATATCAGAGATATTTGAGATGATCAGATTTTGGGTTTCGTTCATAAAGAATTCATTTAGATTGTTGACCCTTAGTTGGGTAATGGCTCGTTGAACACTGAGTCGTATTGGGACTCATTTCTTTGGTGTCATCTGTGTATGTTCCATCTCGCCTAAGCAGGGTCCCAATACTCGATGTTGTTTTTCCCTTAGATTTCGCATAAGAAAAGTAGTATTTTGTTTTGTTTTTTCTCAGTTTCCTTTATGGCTTTTAGTTCTTTCTGAGCTTCTTTTCTCCTGTAAGATTCCTTCAGTTTAAGTTCGCTATTTGCTGTTTCACTGAGCAGTGCCTCCCTTCGTATTTCAGAATTATTGACTCCTCTCAGTAGCTCTGTGCTTCTTCGCCTTCATCTGTATAGGGAGCATCTCTCTCTTTCAAGTTTTTTCTTAATGGAATGTGTCTTGAGCAGACCTCAAGAACCACATAATTATTTTTTTCTAGGTAAAGGTTTGAACCCGTGTTGTTTAGGATATCTTCCCAGCTTGTTTCATTTAGGACATGGTTGATTTGTTCCAATTCTATGTTTTTGTTATTGAAGTTGAATTTTATGAAGACACCCTCATGACTGTGCATACATGTCTGTACCTCTGTTATGAGTGTATTGTTTTTGATACAGTTATAAGTCTTAGACCGTCGTTGTTGGTGAAGATAAGGTCCAACGTGTTTCCTAGTCTTGGTGGGTCGTCTAATATTTGCTGGTTTAAGGTGAATTTGGTGCAGTGATTTAATAGCTCGTGTGTGAATTTTCATCTGAGCTGCCTCCTGCTGAAATATTATTTCCTACACACCTCCATATTAGGTGCCTCAAGTTGAAATCTCCCAGTAGCAAGATGTTTGGAGCAGGAGTTGAGAGATTTTCCAGTGGTCAATTTTCAAAAGCTATTCCTGGAATTACTGGGAAGTTGCATCTGGATGTAGTTTTGTTTTTCAATGTTTACTGCGAAATTTCAACCATTTCATTTGAGGTATTTAGTAGTTCTGAGCAAATGAGCGACCCTGTGATGTACAAACCATCCATCTAGTTCTTGTTAACAACTTATATTAGACCTTAGTGCAATTACAAGTGAAAGTCTTGTGCCATTTTAAACTAGTATTTTTTATATTATTAGATTAAACCTAGTTGTACTTTAGCTCATTCTAGCTCAATACATAGACAACACCAAATTCATTATATTAGACCTTAGTGCAATTACAAGTGAGAGTCTGGTGCTATTTTTAATTTGTATTTTTATATTTTTAGTTTATACCTAGTTGTACTTTAGCTCATTCTAGCACAACACATAGACAACATCAACTTTATTATGTTTATTAGTGACTATACTCTATATGACCAAAGTGCTTTAGCTATATACTTGTCCAAACTTCCCACTACTACAGATATCAGTACTAGAACTCAACACACAATTCAGGATATAAATAACCACAATTTAAACCTAAAAGATGAATGATCACGTTGACCCTGATCTAAACCTCCATAATCTTATACACAATCAAAACCTACTGGAAAGTAACTGCCTTTATTACACAGCATCACAAGGCAGCACTATCCTAAGGAGTGCTAAAAGTTTATCAGTTCTTAACTACAGCATCAGGTCCTTAAGCAAACACTATGATGACCTCCTGGCACTCCTTGAGTCGCTAAAGACACCCTTCTCCTGCATTATTCTTAGCAGGACACAGTAGACATCTACCCTCTACCAGGATACACAGCAATCCACAACTGCAGACCATACCAAGCTGGGGGTGGTATTGCAATCTATTACTCTAACCAACTATCTTGTATTAGCACCACTTGCTTTAGTGATGAATATGGTGAATACGTTTTTGCTAATTTTACTGTAAAAAACTTAAGACGCCTATAACAATCGGTGCCATTTACCGGATACCCCACACAAACATCCCAAATTTCAGTGAGAAATTAAAGGCGCTTATAACAAACAGACAAATGAACAAGCACCACCTTCTCTTAGCTGGAGACTTCAATATCAACCTTGGCCTACCAGACGATCAGCCTGTAACTGATTTCATCAACAATATGAACAACACACTTCTCATACCAACAATAACTAAACCAACCAGGCTCACTGAGACAAATGCAACCATAATGGACCACATATGGACCAATATACTTGCTCCCCTTAAATCAGGGATAATCACAGACAGCACTACAGACCACTACCCAACCTTCCTCTTAACAAACATTAGTAAACCACCACTGGAATACAACAAAGTTTCATTTAGACTTCATGACGAGACCTCAATAAGGAAGTTCACAGCAGACCTAGAGACTGTTGACTGGCCTACAGAATTCTCCAAGGCCACTGGTACTGAAGATTGGACAGACATTTTTCTTAACAAATTACTTAGACTATACAACAAACATTGTCCTATACACAAATAACCCGCACATAAAAGAGAGAAGCTTAAGACGGCGTTTCGGTCCGACTTGGACCATTTACAAAGTCACACTAACCAGAAGTGGAGCAGGACGGCTATATATAGGCAGGAAGAGGTGGAGGTAGTAGTAGTAGTACAAGAATGGTATATAATACCGACAAGATGAAATTAAGACACATGCGCAACACCCGGGCATCCCTATCGTAGACGTTTCGCCATCCAGCCAGCCACTGGATGGCCGGATGACTTTGTAAATGATCCAAGTCGGACCGAAACGTCGTCGTAAGCTTCTCTCTTTTATGTGCGGGTTATTTGTGTATCGTTCCAGTCACGGTATTGTGCCTTTTTTTGTTATTGTCCTATAAAAACGAAACAGATCACGAATAAACGGCTCGGTTGCCCATGGCTAACCAGCAGCATTCTGAAATCCATTGATAAGAAACACCAATATGAAAAGCAATATAGGCAGGGCTTAATTCACAAAAATATTCTTAAACACTATTCATCAGTTCTCACCAAAGTAATAAAGAAAGCCAAACAACTATACTACTCCAGCAGATTCACTGACACAAGAGGAGATATAAAAAAGACCTGAAAAACACTCTCTCAGATTCTGGGCACCCACAAACTGAAAAAAACAAGAATATTGCCCTAACTAAACCTAATGAAACACCACTGCATCCCACTGATACAGCTAACAAGATAAACGACTTTTTCTCAACCATAGGATCTAATCTTGCCAGTAAAATCCCACATACCAACGCCCATGCCGGGGACTACCTAGATGGGAATTTCCCAAATTCCTTCTATCTTGTACCAACTGATCCCACCGAAGTCACCGAGATTATAAAGTCACTCAAAAATAACTCAGGGAATCTGTCTCATGTCCCACCATTATTGTACAAGCGAGCGGCCCATGTCCTTTCGCATGCTATTTCATTACTTTTTAACAAGTCACTAGAAACTAGCCCCTTTCCCAAAAATACTCAAAGACAGAAAGGGGTTTACACCAATACACAAAGGTGGTAAACCTACAGATGTAAACAACTTTAGGCCAATATCAAACTTACCATTGCTATCCAAATCTTCGAGAAACTCGTGCCCCAGGAGACTATATTCATTATAACGGCATAAAACATCTCAAACCCCTGCCAATTTGGATTCAGGAAAAATAAAAGCACTAATGATGCAATTATGAAAATGCTAGACCTGCTTTACATAGCATTGGAAAATAAGGGAAATATCCACTAGGATTTTTTATTGACCTAAGAAAAGCTTTTGACACAGTAGACCACGGCATCCTACTCCACAAACTTGACCTTTATGGTATAAGATTCCATGCGCTTGCATATTTCAAATCCTACCTTACTAATAGGTATCAGTATGTCACCATTAAAGACACAGCATCATCAACTTGGCCACTTGATACTGGAGTTCAGCAGGGAAGTGTCCTTGGATCCCTGCTCTTCCTCATTTACATCAATGATCTTCCAAACGTATCCCAACACCTGAAACCCATTCTCTTTGCTAACGACACGACTTATGTCTTCTCTCACCCTAATCTTGCCACCCTCAACACCATTGTTAATGAGGAGCTGCTCAAAATATCTATTTGGATGACAGCCAATAAACTTAAACTTAACACTGACAAAACCTACTATATTATGTTTGGTAGCAGAGCAGGTGTTGCACAACTTAACATTAAGATCGACAACACTCTAATTGCCAGGCATAATGAGGGCAAATTCCTTGGCCTATACCTCAACAACACCCTGAATTTCAGCATCCATATCCAACACATAACAAAAAAAGTATCCAAAACAGTTGGGATCCTCTCCAAGATAAGATGCTACGTGCCGCAAAATGCCCTTCTCACACTATACCATTCACTCATTTATCCATACCTCACCTATGCTATTTGTGCTTGGGGATCAACTGCAGCAACACACCTAAAGCCAATAATAACCCAACAAAAAGCCGCAGTAAGAATAATCACTAAATCCCATCCCTGGCAACACACTCCCCCACTATTCATAGATCTAAACTTACTCCCTGTTCAGAACATCCACACTTACTACTGTGCAATCTATATATACAGGACCTTAAATTCCAATATTTACCTTGACTTAAAACGCTTTCTTGATAGATGTGACAGGACCCACAGGCATAACACCAGACACAAACATCTCAATGACATTCCCCGTGTCCAACTAAACCTTTACAAAAATTCAATGTATGTCAAAGGCCCTAAAATCTGGAATACCCTACCTGAAAACTCTAGAACTGCAGACACACTCATCACCTTCAAAACTACCATTAGAAAACATCTTATCTCCCTGACACACCCCGTCAACTAACTACATAAAAACCACCTGGTGGTTCACACTTACACTCACTCACCCATTTGACTATAAGCACTGAGATACGAATCTTAATCTTAAAATAATGATTCCTAACTAGTCACAAGTTTGCCTGCGATACTCCAATATTGAAACTATGTATTGTGCCAAAACAAAAGCATTCACATTGCTAAACTCAAAACTAGTATTTAGTCAGTATTTAGTCAACTTACTTCATAATTTGAAATAATTTAGGGTTAAGAATTAATCTAAGTTTGCCCGAAATGCCTAGCCATGCTAGGTGTCCTAGTGGCCCCCTCTGTAATTAGTATTTTATTACATGTAAACTACACAATAACCAAAATCTGTAAACCCTGCATTGTAATCCTTATAGAGAATAAACTTGGTTGACTGATTGATTGTTGCCTGTTTAGTCTGTCGCATCGAATCTGAGTAGCTTATAACCTGAGATCCATATTTCGTTCTCAAAATGATCCTTTATGTGGGTCTCTGTGAAAGCTACAAACGTTACATTCGACTCTGCAAGCAGTCCCTTTATGTAAGGAATTTTGTTGTTCCTACAATGATCTTTTAAAATTACTCAAATGAAATTAATGTCCTTTCTCCATGAGACAACACTGATCTGGCTATATTAACTACCTACCTTCTGAGTATGTTCCACTTCATCAACCTGCTGCAACACTGCATAGCTTTTGATGAAGTGCTGGTGATAGTGCTCAGTTCCTTGAGCTAGATCTATTCATTTTACATTATATGTATATTAATAGCTTTTTTGAGATTCACTTGCACATATTAATGGATAAATTCAGCAACTCTCGCTGTGACTTTCTTCCCCATTTGCACTTTCTTTCCGCTACACATCTACTAAATTATTTCCTCTCCACAGCCACCACTTTTTTCCTAAACTGCCACTACATATTTCTCTCCACAGCCACGCACACATTTTCACAACCACTCACATATTTTCACAACCACGCACATATCCCTGACAACCATCCAATTCTCTACCCACTACAATCACCTGAATTTTCAGCATGACCTTCCTCGTTAATAACGTGGGGTTCATATTGCACTAGACTCGTCTTAATTGCCTAGTTAATATTCATCAGTGAGAGGATGTATTCAAGAACTGAAAGTTGAGTTTTTTTAGCAAATGCTGCCATGATTAAAGTTAGTAATTACTTTATGGGAGGAGCAGGAAACACATGGTAAATGTTACCTACACAAAGTGAGTAATTACGATAAGGGAAGAGCAGAAAATACTTGATAAATTTTGTGTACATAGAAGCTTGTGAGGTACTTAACATTATCTCTTGCCCATTATTCTTTCACTTATTTTTTTACTACTAATCATGGGAAGCGCTAAAACCCGTAGGGATTATACAGTGCCTATGGGGGGTGTAAGGTATTCAGATTCAATTTGGGGAACTGGAACACAAATCAAGTTCCCCAGATCAACAGCCCCTCACCAACATCAAGGAACCTTCCCTGAGGGGTCTTTCACATTTTAATTTCTATTCATACTTTCTCTCGTATATAATTTACTAGTTATGGATTAATTCAAGACTTCTTACAGCGTGTGTAGAACCTTCACTGTAGTGTATGATGTTGTATTAGTATGATGCTCGTATAATGACGAGTGTGACTCTTCATCAACATAGAGCGGATGTTATATTAATGCATTATGTGAGGTTGTATTGTAGTTCACTACATTATGTGATTTTGTTCACTGCATTACGTTGTTTTAATAATGCAATGTATCATGTTGTTATGTATTGTATTTTATTATGCTGAATTAATAATGAAGAATGACCTGGTATATTTTGATAATTGTATAATATAGTAATATTGTATCAAGAGTGTAATGTGTGATTCTGTGTGCTTAATATTGTGAAACATCTCACACACAGTGTTAGTGTGGAGTGAAACATCTCTCGCACAGTGTTAGTGTGGAGTGAAACATCTCTCGCACAGTGTTAGTATGGATTGAAACATCTCACACACGGTGTTAGAATGGAGTGAAACATCTCACACACAGTGTTAGAATGTAGTGAAACATCTCACACACGGTGTTAGTGTGGAGTGAAACACTTCACACACGGTGTTAGTGTAGAGTGAAACATCTCGCACACAGTGTTTACCTGGAGTTTACCTGGAGAGAGTTTCGGGGGTCAACGCCCCCGCGGCCCGGTCTGTGACCAGGCCTCCTGGTGGATCAGCGCCTGATCAACCAGGCTGTTGTTGCTGGCTGCACGCAAACCAACGTACGAGCCACAGCCCGGCTGATCAGGAACTGACTTTAGGTGCTTGTCCAGTGCCAGCTTGAAGACTGCCAGGGGTCTGTTGGAAATCCCCCTTATGTGTGCTGGGAGGCAGTTGAACAGTCTCGGGCCCCTGACACTTATTGTATGGTCTCTTAACGTGCTAGTGACACCCCTGCTTTTCATTGGGGGGATGGTGCATCGTCTGCCAAGTCTTTTGCTTTCGTAGTGAGTGATTTTCGTGTGCAAGTTCGGTACTAGTCCCTCTAGGATTTTCCAGGTGTATATAATCATGTATCTCTCCCTCCTGCGTTCCAGGGAATACAGGTTTAGAAACCTCAAGCGCTCCCAGTAATTGAGGTGTTTTATCTCCGTTATGCGCGCCGTGAAAGTTCTCTGTACATTTTCTAGGTCGGCAATTTCACCTGCCTTGAAAGGTGCTGTTAGAGTGCAGCAATATTCCAGCCTAGATAGAACAAGTGACCTGAAGAGTGTCATCATGGCTTGGCCTCCCTAGTTTTGAAGGTTCTCATTATCCATCCTGTCATTTTTCTAGCAGATGCGATTGATACAATGTTATGGTCCTTGAAGGTGAGATCCTCCGACATAATCACTCCCAGGTCTTTGACGTTGGTGTTTTCGCTCTATTTTGTGGCCAGAATTTGTTTTGTAATCTGATGAAGATTTAATTTCCTCATGTTTACCATATCTGAGTAATTGAAATTTCTCATCGTTGAACTTCATATTGTTTTCTGCAGCCCACTGAAAGATTTGGTTGATGTCCGCCTGGAGCCTTGCAGTGTCTGCAATGGAAGACACTGTCATGCAGATTCGGGTGTCATCTGCAAAGGAAGACACGGTGCTGTGGCTGACATCCTTGTCTATGTCGGATATGAGGATGAGGAACAAGATGGGAGCTAGTACTGTGCCTTGTGGAACAGAGCTTTTCACCGTAGCTGCCTCGGACTTTACTCTGTTGACGACTACTCTCTGTGTTCTGTTAGTGAGGAAATTATAGATCCATCTACCGACTTTTCCTGTTATTCCTTTAGCGCGCATTTTGTGCGCTATTACGCCATGGTCACACTTGTCGAAGGCTTTTGCAAAGTCTGTATATATTACATCTGCATTCTTTTTGTCTTCTAGTGCATTTAGGACCTTGTCGTAGTGATCCAGTAGTTGAGACAGACAGGAGCGACCTGTTCTAAACCCATGTTGCCCTGGGTTGTGTAACTGATGGGTTTCTAGATGGGTGGTGATCTTGCTTCTTAGGACCCTTTCAAAGATTTTTATGATATGGGATGTTAGTGCTATTGGTCTGTAGTTCTTTGCTGTTGCTTTACTGCCCCCTTTGTGGAGTGGGGCTATGTCTGTTGTTTTTAGTAACTGAGGGACGACCCCCGTGTCCATGCTCCCTCTCCATAGGATGGAAAAGGCTCGTGATAGGGGCTTCTTGCAGTTCTTGATGAAGACAGAGTTCCATGAGTCTGGCCCTGGGGCAGAGTGCATGGGCATGTCATTTATCGCCTGTTCGAAGTCATTTGGCGTCAGGATAACATCGGATAGGCTTGTGTTAATCAAATTTTGTGGCTCTCTCATAAAAAATTCATTTTGATCTTCGACTCTCAGTCTGGTTAGGGGCTTGCTAAAAACTGAGTCATATTGGGACTTGAGTAGCTCACTCATTTCCTTGCTGTCATCTGTGTAGGACCCATCTTGTTTAAGTAGGGGCCCAATACTGAACGTTGTTCTCGATTTTGATTTGGCATAGGAGAAGAAATACTTTGGGTTTGGTGTTAGTGTAGAGTGAAACATCTCGCAAATGGTGTTAGTGTGGAGCGAAACATCTCACACACTGTGTTAGTGTGGAGTGAAACATCTCACACACGGTGTTAGTGTGGAGTGAAACATCCCACACACGGTGTTAGTGTGGAGCGAAACATCTCACACACTGTGTTAGTGTGGAGTGAAACATTTCACACACGGTGTTAGTGTGGAGTGAAACATTTCACACACGGTGTTAGTGTAGAGTGAAACATCTCGCACACGGTGTTAGTGTAGAGTGAAACATCTCGCACACGGTGTTAGTGTGGAGTGAAACATCTCACACACGGTGTTAGTGTGGAGTGAAACATCTCACACACTGTGTTAGTGTGGAGTGAAACATCTCACACACGGTGTTAGTGTGGAGTGAAACATCTCACACACGGTGTTAGTGTGGAGTGAAACATCTCACACACTGTGTTAGTGTGGAGTGAAACATCTCACACACGGTGTTAGTGTGGAGTGAAACATCCCACACACGGTGTTAGTGTGGAGTGAAACATCTCACACACTGTGTTAGTGTGGAGTGAAACATCTCACACAAGGTGTTAGTGTGGAGTGAAACATCTCACACACAGTGTTAGAATGAAACACCTCTCCTCAACCTCCTCTTATTTAAGATATACTCAGATTAACAATCTTATCTTAAATAAAATAGACTAATTATTTGAGACTGAAGAAGACGAGATAAAGTGTTCTCTGTTTATCACATTGAAACAATTAATCCATACTTTGTGGATTAATTGTTTCATGACCCCGTGGCCTGGCTGGCAAAGCTCTCGCTTCACACACGGAGGGCAAGGGTTCGATTCCCGGTGAGGTGGAAACATTTCGACGCTTTCCCTTACACCTGTTGTCCTGTTCACCTAGCAGCAAATAGGTACCTGGTTGTTAGTCGACTGGTGTGGGTCGCATCCTGGGGGACAAGAATCAGGACCACAGTGGAAATAAGACAGACAGTCCTCGATGATTCACTGCCTTTCTTGGGTTATCCTGGGTGGCTAACCCTCCAGGGTTAAAAATCCGAACGAAATCTCTCTCTCTCTCTTCACGAATTACCTTATCACATGGAGAAAATGAGAACAAAATCAATAATGAAATATTTGTGACGCTCACTATAGTTATATATACCTTTCCGGGGATACCGACAGAATATCTTCAATAAACCATATCATAATTCAGATTTCAAATGTAGCTTCATAATTTGTAAATTTATGGATGTAATACTTACATGAAACCATCAACTATCAACTCAAGAAAAATTAAGGAAAAAAACCTTCCTTATAATTCCTAAACAATAAAAGAGTCATGTCCCAAGTCAAAATAATTTTGGTATCCAGTATCTCAATCTTCAAAAGAAGTTTAATAGCCTGTATTTCAGTCTTCACAAGAAGTTTAGTAGCTACAGTTTAAAATTTGTTAAGAGTTGAGGAGATACAACTTAACTCATTCAGTTTTCTTATTTTCAAGATGTCTCTGCGATAGAAACTGTAGATCAACACCTGCAGAACGCACAAAAAAACTGGAAAAAAGATCAATGAAATTGTGCGACCTATATCAGTAGAGTTTTAGGCTTATTTACACTTCACTGAGACTTTTGGACCTATGGCCTTGTATTTAGTCACGCTGCAATATCACAGAAATATTAGAGTTGTACACATAAAATGAACTTTCAGATCACATGAAGATTTACTCCCCTTTCCTCCTCAAGCAAAATAATTAAGTAATATTGTGCAAACATGACTGCTTCAGAGGAGAAAAATTCTATGTTCATTTGATCCTTTCCTGAAAATTAGATGGTACTATTATCAACATGTATTTAATGCTCATAGACTTTCCCATTGAAACGATGGAGGCAGGTAAAGGTGGTAGCTGCAATGTTGCAGCTAATATATATATATATATATATATATATATATATATATATATATATATATATATATATATATATATATATAATATATATATATATATATATATTGTAGAAAATACTGCATATATTTTCCGGAAATACGGTAATTTATAGGTAGATGCCCTATATTGTATTTTTAAAAGAAGTATGTTATCGAAAAAAAGAAGAGACACTCGCCATCTTGGTTTTGAATTGGATACAACGTTAATATAATGGGAAGAATTTTTCGTGCTCTAGAGGTTAAAATTGGATTGACACCTCTCAAATAGGAGGCGAAATTATTGGATGTGCATTCCTGCATAACTTGAGATATCAGACGACTGGACAAGACAGCTCCAGGAACCTCAGATAAGCTCTCTAGATTTGTGTATAATTCTGGCCAGTGTTTTCATAAATTTAGTTAGTGAGGTTTTTCTAAGTATGATACAACTTAATATCCAGTCAAATTGGTGAGTGATATTAAGATATATTTTCCTTCTGTTATGTATATGTGAATTTATATATAATCATTTTTTAATATACAGTCCACAAATTTATATATTTACCAGTATTCCTGGTGTATGTATATTTCATTTAATTAATAGGTCCAGAGCAACTTGTGGTTATGACAGTGGTAGGTATCGAAGGGGGACATTTTTTGCGACCTAGGTGTCCCAAATTCCTACTTGTCTAACTGATAAATAATAATTATCTTTGTTCATTTACTGTTATGTATATAATGATACATTCACTAAATGCAATTTTCCACACACACACACACACACACACACACACACACACACACACATATATATATATATATATATATAATATATATATATATATATATATATATATACATATATATATATATGTGTGAGTGTGTGTGTGTGTGTGTGTGTGTCGTGCCGAATATGTAAAACTGGTCAATTAGCAAGAACTCATTTAAAAATAAAGTCCTTTCTAAAAATTTCTCTTATACGTTTAAAGATATATTTTTTCATTAATGTTAATGTAAAAATATTTAATTTTGCACCAAAAGAATCTTAGAAAACTTACCTAACCTTATTATAACAAGAACAATTTATTTTAGGTTAATCCAACTAAATATATTTTAAAAACGTTTACAGTAATTTAATACTAAACAAACACAATGAAATATATTTTTTTCGTTAGGTTTAGAATGATTTTGGCGAAATTATTGCATACACAAATTTTCTCTTGTCCTATATGGCAAGATGAGCGTTGCTATTTAAGCCAAGATCGCAAGTTCTGCCTATTCGGCACGACATATATATATATATATATATATATATATATATATATATATATATATATATATATATATATATATATATATATTTTAATATTATATATATATTATGGAAAATTTTCTGGGGTGTTACCTTTACGTTCCTCAACATTACATGCATACGAGTAATCTCATTGGGAGACAACAACTATATTGTTTACCGTAGTCACCCCGTGTAGACATGTGAGAAAACTTAACCACCTCTGGTTACTGCAGGTGGCCCCTTCGACCTCACAATCTTATCCATATCTGTCCGAGACCAGTATAAATTGGATAGCACCCACAAGTACGGCGCTACTAATTAATTGTGGACTGTATAGATTTTATTAGTTTAACTGAATGAAGGGGGGGAGGGGTACACATGGATATATCCATCAAGGAAAAACACTTGTACATAATCCCACCACTTACCAGTTATTCTCTGGTGGTCACTTGAAGTAGCTGGATCACCCATAATAGTTTAATATCATTATTATGCACCCTATACCCATCCTGTGGGCAGTAGTCAAAAGATTGCAAAGTGTCATGCCCCTATGGTTAACCTTCCTTTAATATTACATTGCGGTTATTTCCTTTAATAGCTAAATTGGAAATGAACGTCCTTGTATTATTAAGGCTAATTCTTGTTACATAAATCATTGTTAACATGGCCATGATACACCGGCCCGGTGTGCCGGTGTATAGTTAGCCGTGATGTTCGATGGTTATACCCCCCCCTTTTCCCCCACTCCTTTATGTTCAACTACTCTACTGAATGTTGGTGAGTCACGTCACGTGACCCACTTTACCTGTATGCTCAAGGTTGAGGGACGAGCAGTGAAGAAGTAGCAGCCAACGAGAACACTCCTGCTCGTCTCTGGTAACTGGCCAAGGTTTATTACCCGGCCTGGACATATTCTGTTTTATTCTGACCGCTTCCAATTAGGAATCAAGACTTTATACATTAAAGTAATCTCCATTTATATATATGTTATATCTAGGATCTCCTCCTAATCGTCTGTTATGAAAGCCTTATGTATATGTTGGATAATATAGAAGAAACATGCATTCTTAACTTATATACGATAATTCGTATATTATTTCTGGCTTTTGTTGTATTATGAATATACTTGATTAAAATTAGGCATTCCGGAGGATCACTATTATTACCCTAACCTCTCTGACCAAAGTTGTTATGCTCTAAAAAGAAGGAAATAGTGGTTACAATACTTGGAGTGTAACAAGTGGGGGCCTGTCCGGGAGCATAACACTGAATTTCCTTTAAAATGAATGTAGAAATGGCAGAGAGGTTTGAAGATATAACAAAGGAGAGATTACAGAATTTGAAGCTTCAATCTTGTTGGCAATTAGCACGAAGCTTGGGCATAAAATACGACAGGCATTTCACTGCCCAGACAGTCAGATGTATGATACAGAATATGTCCAGGCCGGGTAATAAACCTTGGCCAGTTACCAGAGACGAGCAGGAGTGTTCTTGTTAGCTGCTACTTCTTCACTGCTCGTCCCTCAACCTTGAGCATACAGGTAAAGTGGGTCACGTGACGTGACTCACCAACATTCAGTAGAGTAGTTGAACATAAAGGAGGGGGGGAAAAGGGGGGGTATAACCATCGAACATCACGGCTAACTATACACCGGCACACCGGGCGGCAGGTAGGTTACTATACCTCCAATTAAACTTATCATGGCCATGTTAACAATGATTTATGTAACAAGAATTAGCCTTAATAATACAAGGACGTTCATTTCCAATTTAGCTATTAAAGGAAATAACCGCAATGTAATATTAAAGGAAGGTTAACCATAGGGGCATGACACAAAGGTACATAATGGGTCCAGGGACTGGACCCCAAAGTTATGATAGCTGAACTAGTTACAAAGGTAATGAACTCCAGGTAGACCTGGCAAGTTACAAAGGTAATGAATCAACTTTCACTCTTATACTTGGTTACAGTCATAAACAATACAAACAAATAAACCCACTTTTTAAGTCCCACCGGTAAAATTTATAAATGAGGTATAAATACAAGTATTAAGTGGGCCATACACCAACACTAGCGCATGCGCACACACGAGGGTGCACGCACAGACATATGAAACCCCCATCCAATTACAACATCCCCTAATGGCCATTCAGTCTCTATAGTACATGGGTTACTTAACGGGGGTTTGATTGATGCTCCCTTTTCTCCTTCACCATCACATTTTCGATGTCCTGCAAACACCGACACGTTCTTATTCCGCAGACGAGGTAACCATTGGTTTGTCCCGTTGGAAAGTGAACTCCATAAAAACTTCACTATCCTCGAGACGGAACACGAAAATAAACAGCGCCCACTCTGAGAATGGGGGGACTCATTTCACTTCAAAACATTCTTTTAAACTTGGTGTTATTATCACTGATTACTTCTTAGCCCACCATACGGTTTAAATGCCTCCTAATTTTTTACCATGGAGGCCACTCCATTAAGATCTGAGACCGATGATGTGATTAAGCCACGGTATTTTCCCCGGGACACGTCCATGGCGCACGCCAGTTCACCCCCAGTCCTACATATTCACTCATTTAAACCACTTCATTACGGTGGTCCCGTAATAAACTTTTCCCATTTTTCCCCAGGAACAGTTTACGACACTTCTATTATGAAGTGAGGCCTATATACCTGGAGTTTACCTGGAGAGAGTTCCGAGGGCCAACGCCCCCGCGGCCCGGTCTGTGACCAGGCAGGTCTGTAGTATAGGCCTCTGTCTCATAAAGGATAAATGATCTCTCAAAGGCCTCCAGTCTTTGGTCCAAAGGTTTCAGGCAATCTCTGGGTTCCTCCAGTCCTACGTCTTATCAGCTGAACCGTACGACCTCCTAAATGCTTTGCTCAGGCGCCCCTTATAGGCTCCCATAGACCGCTTTAATTGACTTAGAGCTGGGACAGCTGGTACTACATCTTCACCTACCATAGTTGCGGTTTAGTTAAGATCACGGTACTAGTACTTCAATTAGCCCACCCCACAGCACAAACGGTATTAGGTGAGAATGAACGAGTCTCAAGGCTTCTCAACAAGCTTGACAACTCCCTTTATTATATTGACTCTACTCTGAATCAAAAATGTACACTGTTAGCTCTCAAATCCCAATCAAAATGTGTATCGGTGTGAAAGCTTAACCTAGCAATTTCCTGTACAATGTCATTATTATTATTATTATAATCAAGGGGGAAGCGCTAAACCCGGAGGATTATACAGTGCCTGGGGGGGGATGTGGGAAGGCATTCAGGCTTTAATTCGAGGAACTGGAGCACAGATCCAATTCCCTAAATCAAGAGCCCCTCACCAACATCAAGGAACCTTCCTTGAGGGGTGTACAATGTCAGCAAATAATTACAGGACTTAACCTAGTCTCAGGTACAATTCACAAATCCCACATTAACATGAATCAAAGACAATGAAAATCACACAATAAAAAGTGCAGTATACAAATTAAAATCACTTGGTTAACACAAATAAATTCAACAATTCAACTTGTGAAACAGTAAATAAATAATGTGTGTAAACAGCTTGACCTAGCTTACTCAGTCTAGCGTGGATGGTTGGATAAGGTAAATCCTAACCTAGCTAGTGTACTATAGCTTAAACCTGGCTTTAGAAATCCCTGTAAATAATAACTAGGTTAAATCTGTCCTAGCTACTATAACTGTTGTAAATATTGCACAAGCCTAGCCTAACTATGGCTTCCTTGCAAATCCACTGTAAGTAATTAACACACAAGTCTCCTACTCTGGATTACTTGTAATCACTGTAAATAATTAAATTCACAAGCTTCTCTAGCCTACCTGCCTGCCTGTAAATTACTGCAAATAACAACTACTGTGTATATTCAGCTTGGCCTAGCCTCTGTGTAACTCTGGGCCTAGGAGTGCTAACTTAACCTAACTCTGTTATACTGGTTCCTAACTGTGGCCTAGCTATGATAGCTTAACCTAGCTATTCCACATCACGGTTTTTGAAGGACCACTTTTTGTGAAAATTTGTATGGACTGCCTCCAAGTGAGTCGCCTACCCTGGCAAACTCTGTTGACACCGAGCTCTGAGGTGGGTACCTCAGCCTCACAAGTGGCTTATAGGACAGATTTTCACAAATGATTGATGTTGCAAGAAAACTCGCCTGCATGCAAGTATAAAGGACTAACTTACTTGGTGTTGCAGCATATATCCTGATCTTCAACTTCCCTAAGCTTAGCCTTAGCCCCTTTGGACTTCCCCTCAGAAACCACGTGCAACCGGGAGCCTTAATCCCTGCAATATTCAATCATTATTAGTGTCCTGCCTGCACCTCAGAATTTCCTATATCCAAGAGGGTATGTATCCCCTAGTATAACTATGCAGACATAGACACTAGCTTACAGACTGCCAAGAGACACTGGTACTTACTGGGCATGCTCTGCCAGCTGCAACACAGGCCCACAGATAAAACTCACTCACAATTCTCCCCAGACACTGGCCAGAAATCTATGAGATAAAGTGGAGGTCTTGTCTTACTGTATGGGCCTGACGGAGGAGGTCATCTACGGTACATCGAGGTGCCTCTGCCAGATTTCCCCAGGTCTCAAATGTGAAGACACGTGGGGGGCGCAGTCTGCTGATCATGGCACGTGTTGTCCAGTTGGTGTCTGTCTTAAGAAGAACGAGCTGGTCTCTCTTCCAGACCCTCGTCTCTTCGTTCAAACTAGGGCTGCCAGTTCTTCCTAGCTAACTTATCCTAGTGTTTGCCTACATTATCGGCCTATTACTACCTATGTTAAGGGCTTAGGTCTACATTATTATTATCTACAGTTGCCTTAGTAAACCTAATATTAGTGTACTAACAGTAAAACTACCTACTCCTTCCCTGAAGGGTAAATCTAGAAATTAAATAAATGCCTACCATCAATCCACTCGGGGAGAGAAATGTGTTTGTTTGGGAGGGTTTAAGGGCCACCCAGCTCAGCCGTTCCATTACGGCCATGCCGGATCTGTCCTGTGGAACTTTAGGGACCAAATAAATTTCCACATCCTCCCGCCAGCGAAGGTAGGTACTAAGTCTAGATCAAGTTCACCTTCCGCGAGCCCCCACGGTGGACCCTGGACACCAGTGCTGTCTGGCCCCTCTCGTCGAGCAGACTCTGGTCTAACTTCAACCGTCCAGTTTCCCCTGCGTGGACCTCTGGGGGTGTAAACTTGTTGGTTCCGGTGGTCTTAGCACCCTTACCTTTAACTTTAACATCTTTCGTATGTCTCGCCTTGACTGAGTGGCTCCGTACTTTCCCACCCAGTGGCCCACATGCCCTCGTAGCCTTGTAGCCTTTCCTCCCACTGATACGAGGTTCCCTGGATTTAATGACAATCTATCTCCCTCTTTACGTACCCTGTAGAAGTGTTTTCCCAAGGTGGCCGAGTGTTCGTCACTCCCTACCTGGTTCAGCTTCCCTGGTGGTTCATCGTGTATACTGGTATTCATTATCACTACTCCCCCAGCTATCATGGGGACAGCTTCTCCTCTATCTGGCGTGGCAGGGAATTCAGGTGGAATCCTGCCGCCTATGATGTATCCCACTGGGGATCTGTATAAACCAATTCCTTCCTTAAACGTCCATCGTGTAGACAGGAAGTCTACCTACATTTCTGACCGTGTCAGTGGTAATTCCCTGGTCTGCCAGCTTCACGTCAAGGTCTTTCAATCACTTAGCTGCTGCAGCAAGACCTCTAGCTGTAATTGCCCTGGGTAATGTCTTTACCACCAAGGCTGTAATGTCTCTGCGATGTCCATCTAATTTGACTGTGACATCCACCACATCATAAGATTTGGGTGGGACCTGACTTATAGCCCCTCCCAACATCATACTAACTTTCTTTGTGGCCTTCAACTTTAATTTAGCCACCAACTTCTTTGTTATCAAGGATACTTGTGCTCCTGGGTCAAAGAATAATCGGGTTGTTTCGGACCTGTGCCCATTCACAACCTTTGCCATGACTGTAGGTAGGGCAGCACCTCCGTGATTCTCACTCGGATTAGAGACTTCACTCCCACTAATCACGCTGGCTACCATTTCAGGCTCGGACTCACTTTCTATCTCTACCTGAGAGATATCCCTACTAGCCTGGGGTTCCCTTAAATTATTGGGACATAGTGCAGTATGGTGCTTACCTTTGCAACAGACTCGACACTCACTGAGCTGGGTGCCACAGTCTCTCGCAAAGTGTTCCCCACAACACTTGAAGCAGAGTCTCAATTCCCTTAGTCTCTGTTGCCTACTGCTCAGTGTTATATACTCCGAGCAACTCGTGCTAGCGTGTTTGCCTTTGCAGAACACGCATATTCTGGCATGAGTGCCTCTGAGGTTCTGCTTAGAGGTTCTTACCTTAGACACCTCTTTACCATAGTACACTCCAACGTTAGTCATACGAGCTTTAGACTGATCTCTCGAGATCTTTGAGTGACTGTCTGGGTTTTTATGTGGCGATGGTGGTGACTTCTCTCACACCTATACTCAAATGAGAAACGAGATCTCCCAACCCCTCAACGATTTGTTGTATCGTGAACCTATTTGTCTGATATTTTAAGTGTAACTCATGCACTGTAGTGCCTAGCCAGTTTCCTCTGAATCACCTGACTGATGAACCATTCCGACTTACCCCAATCATGTAAATCTTTAAGACTATTCGTCAAACTCATAACTTCGATTCGGAACTTCTCTAGGCTCTGACGGTCATGGTGACAAGCCTCTAGATCCAACAACTGATAAAGTATAGCTACCTTTATCTCCTCAGTGTTGCCAAACGTGTCCTTTAATTGGTCTTTGGCATGTTGGTAATTGGTATCGGTGGTTTGGTAATGTTATGTTATGTTATGTTATGATTAATCAGGTGAAGTCGCTCTGAACCCGGTAAGGATTAAACAGCGCCTGGGTGGGGGAAGGATGTGGAAAGCATTCAGGCTAATTCGGGGAATAACAGGTGCACTGTTCCAATTCCCTAAATCAATGCCCCCCCACATCAAGAACCTTCCTTAGGGGGGTGGTTTAGGTAATGCCCAAGTCCAGCTGTGATTTAATATTGTAATTTGCAGCATCTGACAATGTCTCTGTCATCTATCTGTGCTTTAAACGATCTCAGAAAGCAATGTACTGTAAGTTTCCGTCGACGTTGGTAAATTCAACTGGGGTCAATCTGGGCAACACATTAACAGGCGTGCTGTTGTTCCTGTTCCTAGGATAAAATTTGCTCCCCGCTGCTACCGGCCTTCAAAAGTCTTATTAACTGCCTGCACAGTCTTATCTCTGCTATACACACTCGCCCATCTTTCATCATAGTCTTTGTAGCTACATTCGACCTGTTTATATTCAGACTCACCTGTAGCTACCTGGAGTTTACCTGGAGTAGTTCCGGGGTCAACGCCCCCGCGCGCCCGGTCTGTGAACAGGCAGGTCTGTAGGCTTAAAGCTCTGTCCTCATAAAGATAAATTGATCTCTCAAATGCACTTCAGTCTTCTCTCAAAGGTTTTAAGGCTAACTCTAGTTTCCGTCCCAGTATTACGATCTTGATCTTGCTGGACATACACACTCCCACATGCTTTGCTCAAGGCCACTTAATGGCTCACATAGACCAGCTTTAATTAAATTAGGCTGGGACAGCATGGTAATTCACATTCACTACCTGTTGCGTTATTAAGATACAGTACTAAATGCTTCAATTAGCCCTACTCCACAGCATCGACGGTATTAGGTGAGGAATGAACGAGTCTCAAGGCTTACTCAACAAGCTTGACAAATCCCTTTATTATATTGACTTACTTGAATCAAAATGTACACTGTTAGCTCTCAATTCCAATCAAATATGTGTATCGGTGTCGAAAGCTAACTAGCAATTTCCTGTACAAATGCAGCAATAATTACAGGACTAACTAGTCTCAGGTCAATTCACAATCACATTAACATGAGATCAAGACAATGAAAATCCACATAAAGTGCAGTTACAATTAAATCACTTGGTTAACACAAATAAATTCAACAATTAAACTTGGAACAGTAAATAAATAAGTGTGAAAAGCTGACTAGCTTACTCAGTTAGCTGATGGTTGGTAGGTATCTAACCTAGCTAGTGTGCTATAGCTAAACCTGGCTTGAATCCTGTAATAATAATAGGTTAAATCTGTCTAGTACTATAACTGTGTAATATTCACAAGTAGCTAACTTGGCTTCCTTGCATCACTAAGTAATTAACACAAGTCTACTACTCTGGTTACTTGTAATCACTGTAAATATAAATTCACAAGCTTCTAGCCTACCTGGTGCCTGTAAATTACTGCAAATAACAACTACTTGTAATTCAGCTTGGCTGCCTTGAGTAACTGGCTGGAGTGCTACTTAACTAACTCTGTTAACTGGTTCCTAACTGTGGCCTAGCTATGATAGCTTAACCTAGCTATTCCACATCACAGTTTTCTAAGGACCACTTTTTGTGAAAATTTGTATGGACTGCCTCCAAGTGAGTCGCCTATCCTGGCAAACTCTGTTGACACCGAGCTCTGAGGTGGGTACCTCAGCCTCACAAGTGGCTTATAGGACAGATTTTCACAAATGGTTAATGTTGCAAGAAAACTCGCCTGCATGCACGTATAAAGGACTAACTTACTTGGTGTTGCAACATATATCCTGCTCTTCAACTTCCCTAAGCTTAGCCTTAGCCCCTTTGGACTTCCTTTCAGAAACCACGTGCAACCGGGAGCCTTAATCCCTGCAATATTCAATCATTATTAGTGTCCTGCCTGCACCTCAGAAATTCCTATATCCAAGAGGGTATGTATCCCCTAGTATAACTATGCAGACACGGACACTAGCTTACAGACTGCCAAGAGACACTGGTACTTACTGGGCATGCTCTGCCAGCTGCAACACAGGCCCACAGATAAAACTCACTCACAATTCTCCCCAGACACTGGCCAGAAATCTACGAGATAAAGTGGAGGTCTTGTCTTACTGTATGGGCCTGACGGAGGAGGTCATCTACGGTACATCAAGGTGCCTCTACCAGATTTCCCCAGGTCTCAAATGTGAAGACATGTGGGGGGCGCCGTCTGCTGATCACGGCACGTGTTGTCCAGTTGGTGTCTGTCTTAAGAAGAATGAGCTGGTCTCTCTTCCAGACCCTCATCTCTTCGTTCAAACTAGGGCTGCCAGTTCTCCCTAGCTAACTTATCCTAGTGTTTGCCTACATTATCGGCCTATTGCTACCTATGTTAAGGGCTTAGGTCTACATTATTATTATCTACAGTTGCCTTAGTAAACCTAATATTAGTGTATTAACAGTAAAACTACCTACTCCTTCCCTGAAGGGTAAATCTAGAAATTAAATAAATGCCTACCATCAATCCACTTGGGGAGAGAAATGTGTTTGGGAGGGTTTAAGGGCCACCCAGCTCAGCCGTTCCATTACGGCCATGCCGGATCTGTCCTGTGGAACTTTAAGGACCAAATAAATTTTCACATATTTTGTTGATATGCTTCGAGTCAGTAAATCAGTCAATAAATCAGTCAAGTCAGTAATTCAATCAGCAAGTCAGTGAATAAATAACAAAAAGGCACAATACTGTGACTGGAACAATACACAAATAACCCACACATAGAAGAGAGGAACTTACGACGATGTTTCGGTCCGACTTAGACCATTTACAAAGCCACACTAACGAGAAGAACGAACAAACGAACTAAAGTGCAGGTAAGATCCCAAATGGGATGAGCGGGGAAGACTGGACAGACGAAGAATAGTGCTGGGGAGGAGTGTTCTTAGTCGTAGAAATAGAGCCATGGCTTAACCCAGCAGCGAAGGCGATCGTGGGACAGATATTGAGAAGAGAAATTCAGGCTTTTCTGTTGGGACTCCGGTGGGGTGAGCGGGGAGGAAGGGACATGCGATGTTTAGTGCTAGAGAGGAGTGTAGAACTGAACCATGTCTTAACCCAAAAGCTAAGGCGAACGTGGGTCAGAGAATGGTACCTGTCAGAGAAGGTACCTGCCAGAGAATCGAAGGTTATTTGTAAATAGCGTTAGGAGCAGGATCATACAAAGGTTGTGTTGGTTTGTGGGTCTGCAAATGTCTTCGTCAAGGAGAGAGGTCCAGTGGTCATGTCGTGTCTCAAGTTTGTCTATCTGTCTGTCACTGAGCGTCTTCCAGTACATTATTATTATTATAATCGGGGGGAAGCGCTGAACCCGGAGGATTATACAGCGCCTGGGGGGGGGATGTGGAAGGCATTCAGGTTTAATTCGGGGAACTGGAGCACAGATCCAATTCCCTAAATCAAGAGCCCCTCACCAACATCAAGGAACCTTCCTTTAGGGGTCTTCCAGTACAGATTCAGCGCAGGGATGTCTAATTGGGCATGGAGAGACTCACTTGTGGCGAAGTCCTCGCATCTGACATCAAGCACCCAGCACAGCGCCTTGTCTATCAAGCTAAGGTTCCCCTACAGTCCACTATTTAATCTTTGACTTAGCTTGTAGCATTATTCTCAACACCTCAATCATATCCCCTCTAATTCTACGCCTTTCTAGAGAGTGCAGATTCAGGGCCCTCAATCTGTCCTCATAGGGAAGATTTCTGATAAATGGGATCATCTTTGCCATCTTCCTCTGTACGTTTTCCAGTGTATTTATATCCATTCTGTAATACGGTGACCAGAACTGTGCAGCATAATCTAAATGAAGCCTAACCAAAGATATATAGAGTTGAAGACCAACCTGAGGACTTCCATTTATACTTCTTAATATGAAGCCAAGGATTCTGTTAGGTTTATTGTGAGCACTTATGCACTGTTGTCTTGGTTTCAGATTACTGCTAACCAGAACTCCTAAATCCTTTTCACAATCAGAAATATTGTATTAAAATCTACACTATTTAGTTTATATGTGGCATGGTTATTTTCCTGTCCAACATTTAGAACTTTGTATTTGTCTAGATTAAACTGCATCTGCCACTTCTCCGACCGCTGCATCAGTCTATTCAAATCATCCTGGAGTGTTCAAATGTCCTCATTAGAATGAATTGGACAGCCTATTTTGGTGTTATCAACAAATTTGCTTACGTTGCTATTTATTCCCTCATTTTTTAGCTTTAGAATATTTTTTACTTTGTCTTATACTTAATTCTAACTATAGATTCACTATAAATCTTATGATTACAAGCATTGATCCTGATACCAACCTCTTATTGAATGACTTAAATGAATCAAACAGTAACTGTAATTACTACACAGCAGAACAATCAAAGGCACTTCTCAGAGCCAACAACAACATAACTGTCTCTAACTATAATATCAGATCTTTAAGCAAACATTACGATGACCTCATAGCATTACTAAATTCCCTCCATGCCAATATGTCCATCATTACTCTCACCGAAACCTGGCTAAAGCCTGATACTACAGATGTCTATGCCATTCCTGGTTACACAGCCATACACAACTGTAGACCAGATCAACGAGGGGGTGGCACAGCTGTATACTATTCAGACCAACTAGAATGTATCACTAATACTTGCACAAGGGATGAACATGGGGATTATACAATAGCTAAATTCAAATCCAAATACCTACAAAAACCTCTCACAGTGATAAACATCTACAGAGTACCACAGTCAAACATTAGCCGTTTTAGTGAAAACCTTGTAAGTATGATAACTGATGCACGCATGAATAAAGATCACTTACTACTCTCAGGTGACTTCAATATAAATCTCCTGCAAGACCAGGACCCACACATTACTGAATTCACAAACATTATGAGTAACTGCTTGTTGCTACCATCAGTAGCAAAACCTACAAGAATTACAGAGACTAGTGTTTCCCTACTAGACCACATCTGGACCAACACCATATCCCCTTTAAAATCAGGCATAATAAACCATACCACGGGCGGGATTGAACCCATGGTCGAAGTCTCAAAACTCCAGACCGCGCTTTAGCCACGGACCAGCACCACAATATGATTCGTCCAAAATAGGTATATTTCTAAAAATAGGAAGGTTGTAGGCCCACTTGACCACAAAAATTTTTTTACAGACAAATCTCCAGCTAGCGGGGCCCGTACGAACCAGCTCAACCCCTCAACCCGTCAACATACTCACAAATCGAATGACACAATTGCAAAAAAACCCAAACCCACGGGGGGATTGAACCCGGTCAGAGATCTCAAACCCAGCCCATGCGACCACTGGAGTTCATCACGGCCACGCTGCTGGAATTCCTAAAAAAACTTGCATTTGTGGCACAGGGTGCCTATGCAAACCCTTTCCCTTTGTGAGAAAAATACTATTTGGGCGAATCTTATTGTGGCAGCGGCCCGTGGCTAATGCGACGGTCTGGAGTTTTTAGACTCTCTGACGCGGGTTCAATCCCGCCCCCTGGTATGGGGTTTTTTTGCAATCGTGTCATTACGATTTTGTGAGTCAGGCATAATCAGCAGGATAATACCACAGACCACTTATGCCGACCTTCCTCATAACAATTCTAGGCAAATTACCCCAAGACTCTACTAAAGTCACTTTCTGACTTCACAAATGAGGCAGCATTCATAACTTCACAACAGCAGTGACAAAACACTGAATGGCACACTGACCTAGAATCTATACAGATATTGACAAAAAGTACATATTAGAATTTTTCTAAAAAAGACCCAATACATTTATACAAGAACTGCCCTAAAAAACTAACAGATGACAGCTAAGAAGACTGACAGTCCCCTGCTAACACACTCATCCTCAAATCCAATAAATACAGAGCACCTATAACGAAAAACATAGCAGAATGGTCACAAAACCAAGACAAACAAAACGTTACTCGTCCAATCCTAAACCAGCTGATAAGAAGGGCAAAAAAATTGTATTATGAGAACAGATTATCCATCTTAAAAGGTAATATAAAAAAGACCTGGAAAACCCTATCAGAAATCTAGGAACATAAAAAAAGAAAAGACACTCACAAACAGCGCAATTGACTAAACAAAAGCCAGATGAACCCCAACTCCGAACAACAACTGAAACAGCAACTCAATCATTTCTTCTCCACATAGAAAAAACCTTGCCAATAAAAAATCCCAACTCAAATACCCCCACCCAATGACTACCTTCGCTGGCACCGACCTTCCGAACACACGTTCCTAGCTCAGACTAACCCAACAAAGTCTCCCTTATTATCAACACAAAAAAAATACAAGACAGGAGATTAAAATACTTACCACCCCCGTGTTAAATCAAAAAAGTGTCCGCAGTGCTGTCACAAATCGTTTAAACAAATCTTTAACAAATCTTCGACTCCTCTACTTCCCTACAGTTCTCTAAAATATCGAGGGTCACCCTGATCCATAAAGGAGGAAGACCCAAACAGACTTGAATAACATAGGCCAATATCCAACTTACACCCTCTCTCTAAAGTCTTCTAAAAATTAATTCATAAGCGAATCTATACCTATCTCATCTCCACAACATACACAACCCGTGTCAGTTTGGGTTCAGGCCAAATAAAATACAACGATGCATTATACACGTGGCTAAAAAATATACACTGCACTAGAGAAAAAAGAAGTCCCACTGGGAAATCTTTCATTGATTTACGTAAAGCTTTTGATACATTGTGACATGACTTGCTCCACATAAAATTGTCCGGCACAATGGATAAGAGGCACTAACTCCCTCAAGGACTGCCTAAAGTCATACCTCAGCGAACTGAAGCCGAATAGATGTACAGCAAATGGTGATGCAAGACTGGCTTCCGCGCACTCGGCCGAAGTTTCTCTAGCTTAGCGGTGCCGCAGCCGTGACAGCGTGAGGGGGGTCACACGTAGAGCCTAGGCTTGCTCAGTGCGTGTCGTCTGTTGGGGTGAGGTGTGCGGACGGGTCGACCGCTATAATGACCTACCAAAGGCATCGCAACTACTCAAACCAACAACTATTGCAGAAGACCCTACATACGTCTTCTCTCACCCGAGCCCAAGGCATGCTAGCCAATACATGACTCCCCGCATAACGATACCTCCGAATGCGACCAATATGTAAGTTATTTATGTAAGTGCTTTGTACGGTAGTTGGGGTCCTAAAAATGGCTAATCTACTTCACCATATTTCCTATGGGAACAAATTAGGTCAGTACTGGCACCTGAACATACTTCTGAAGTGAAAAAATATCGTTAACCGGGAGTCCACTGTACTGTGAATACCGATTATAGAAATATCTATCTGATGAGGACTAACCAAACCATATTCTCACATTGCAAAACCTACTTCATTCAGTTTGTAACAGAGCCACAGATGTCCCTCTTAACGATAAGATAACGATCACTTATCACAAAGCTCACAGAGGGAAAATTCTTAGGAATCCACCTTGATAATAGATTCAAATTTCAAACATATATACAACAAATTTCCAAGAAAATTTCCAAGACCGTAGGCATACTATCGAAGATATGGTACTATGTTCCACAGTCAGCCCTCCTGGCCTTATATCACTCACTTATTTACCTCTATCTCACCTATGGAATTTGTGCATGGGGCTCAACAACAATAAATCATCTGAGGCTGCAGTCAGAATGATAACAAATTCCCACTACAGGCAGCACACTCCACCAATATTCAGAACTCTAAACCTACTCACCATACGAAACATCCATACTTGTTATTGTACCTACTACATATATAAAACACTTAACTCGGATATAAACCCTCCTCTCAAACTTACCAACCTCAACAGAACACATGACCATAACACAAGGACTGATCACGCCTTTGATATTCTCATGTCCCATTCTCACACTAATAAACACTCCAATGAGAAATAAAAGCCAAAAAACTGGAATCACTACGTGAATATAAAAGAAACACTGTTTATAAATTCAAGTCTCTTCTTAAAAATCACTTACTCACCCACAACCAAATAAATACTGAATAATTGTATCCTATAAATGTTTAACCTGTGACCCAATCAAACAGAATACTCCATTCTACTGAGTGCACAGCAACACAGTAAAAGACCATATGATCTGTCTTTGAAATACTCATTTGTGCTAAATTGTTAACTGTTTACAACAATGTTTACCACTGAATATATCATTGCTTAGTTAATCTTAAGTTAATTTTAAGCCTGCCCATCATGCTCTGCATACAAGGGGCTTTGGCATGTTACACTTAACCACTGTATTTCCTTGTACTTCTATGTATCATGTTCAAATTAATAAATCTATGGTTTGGCCCTACTGGGCTGAGGTGGATGATTGTTGTATTAATATTGGTAGAATTACCGACAATATATTAAGTAAAAGGACACAAATTCAACTAGTGTGACATTTTATTGTGGCAACCTTCTGCTCTCCAGGAGCTTTATCAAGCTTGATAAGCTCCTGGAGAGCAAAACGTTGCCACAATATAATGTCACATTAGTTACGTTTTTGGATGGTTGTTGGTTGTTGGCAGAAGTGGATGGTACAGGTTCTGGGACTAAAGTCGATGATTGTATTGGAGTGTGCATAAATTCTGTAATGGATTTCTGGGCTCTTTTACCCTGCAGAGCCTTATACAGCTGACGGTAAGGCATCATCAGCTGGTCTAGGCCCTGTTTCAAACCACTGCTTCTTCATTTGTCAGGGCCACCTTCAGTAAAAAAGTCTGCTAATGCAGCAGCAACATGGAACTGCTCATGTAACTACTGCAATGTTAACTGTTTTTCTTCAGGCTCTTCTTCATCTTGTTATGTGGCTCCCTTGTATCTGTGCATCGATCTCTGCCAACATTTCTTCTGGAAATGAATGTAGATATAAACCATTTCCTGGTTAAATTAAATAGCTTAGCTCATTCTATAAATTTTACTGTTGAGTTTGAAGAAAATAATTCATTGCCTTTCTTAAATGTTTTAATTATTAAAGGTAACAATGATTTTAAATTTAAAATTTACAGGAAACCAACAAATAACTGTTCCTATGTACACTATGTACACTATTATGCTTTATTCCTATGTACACTATTATGCTTTACGTATTTGTAGTCCAGAGTTCATAGATGAAGAAATCTCCAAAATTTATGAAATAGCTAATGATCTAAAATACCCAAGAAACTTAATTGATAAATCCTTTAAAATAGCTAGAAATACTTTTTACAATTCAAAAAGGGACAACCAACCTTATTCAACTAAAAATATGTTGGTTCTCCCTTACCATGAAAATTTGGTTGATATGCCTTCTCTTCTTAAGAATTTTAATATCAAAGTTGTATTTAAAAATCTTGACACAGTTAAAAAAACTTTTGATAAAAAAATTCCCCTAAAATGCTGACAGGTGTATCTATAAGATTCCTTGTCAAATATGTGACAAAGTTTGTTACAGTCAAACTGGTAAAAGTCTTGAACTTAGGTTAAAACAACATATAGCAAACACTGGCAAACACCCGGGATTCACTGATGTCATGTCCTATTAACACACCTCTTTTAAGAGAAAAGTGATGTTGGCCCCATGTTTAGTGGTCTAGGAAATATAAAAAATCTCAATAATAATAATAATATCTTTATTTACTACAAGTACATGTACAAGGTACACAGTCCTAGCTGACATCAATGACATACTACTATACAGAAAGCCGTTGTTATGCAGAGCATTCTGGGCAAATTAGGTAAGTTTTGTCCCAGGATGCAACCCACACCAGTCGACTAACACCCAGGTACTCATGTTACTGATGGGTAATTAGGTTATTTCTTCTTTATGTTCACCCCCCCCCCCCCAAAAAAAAATGGAAAAAAAAAAAGATGGAACATGGAGTATCTCTTAGGAGGAATGAAAGGGTCATAAATTCCCATCCACATTCAAGAGGACCTTAGTGTAGCCAGTAGTACAGATGCGGCATGGAACCCGTTCTATACCCTACCCCTTCATGCCAGTAAACTGCCACTCCAGGATAGCAACCTCACATTAACCAAGCCAGATCAGTGGACAAAAGAGAGGGTGGTTGGATATCTGCCATATGGCATACCTCCTTCAACCACCACCTCCCGAAATCCAACAGGGAGCCTCCATCGTAAGCCTCCCCCTGGGAGACAGGAGAGAGATTGAGACATTCCCAGATGATCCAGATTCCATAGCAAACCATACCAATGCCAAGGACCTCATTATTATAATAAAAAAAGAAGCGCTAAACCTACGAGGATCATACAGCGCAGCAGGGCAGGGAAGGGTGCAGGAGTATTGGGTAGCAAGTGGGAGAGAAATTATTATTAGGTCATGGAGGGCAGCGGCGCAGTGGATAGTGCACGGGGGTAGAGAGTAGCAAGAGACTGAGGTAGAAAGGGCTGTGTGAGGTGCTAGAAGCATTAACAGAGTTTGTGCAGTAAATTAGTTGCTGTCAAAAAGTCAACAAGAGTCTGAGTTAAAGGAGGATCCATTAGCAAGAAGGGAAGGCAAAGTAAGGGGTAGTAGAGTGGGACAACATTGGGGGAAAATTTGCACCTTGTTGATATGGGCGTCCAACAGAATTTGGGCAACAGAAACGGAACCTGACTTTTTTTCAGAGTGGAACAGGGCACCTCCCCATGAGATACCTGGGGTAAGACGAGCGGCCCGGGAGGGAAAAGATGGGGAGAGTTTCTCCCAACCCTGACAATAACGAAAGAAACGGCCAAATAGAAATCAGGGGGCCTGGGGGTTACGAAAGCTTAAAACTTAAACAATTATGAAAGTGTATTTATTTAAGTTTTTTGTAAGTGTTTTTTGGGGGTCTGAAACAGTAATCAATTTACTTATTTTGTTTTTGCTTATTGTCGCTTGTTCTTATTCAGAAATCTGAAAAAACAGGATTTACAAAGATGAGACCCGTAAAACGAT
This sequence comes from Cherax quadricarinatus, assembly GCF_026875155.1. Classification (NCBI taxonomy): domain Eukaryota; kingdom Metazoa; phylum Arthropoda; class Malacostraca; order Decapoda; family Parastacidae; genus Cherax; species Cherax quadricarinatus. Next base: position 13,489,596 of record NC_069412.1, read on the forward strand.
TCCTGAAAAGTGAAAATTTGTATTATTTGCCAGTCATGTTTTTTGATTTATTTACAAGCACGTATGCATTTGTCGGAAAAAGAGTAGATACCAGACAGCGATTAGGACAGCCAATAGCCAGCCAGCCACTGGCCAGTAAGCTCCCCACACCAACCTCTAAAACACATTTTACCACAGGTTATGGGCATTCGGGCGGATGACACTATCAGTTTTTCCCAAAATTTAAAAAGAATGTTGCACTGGCCGGGGGCAAAAGCCTTGTTAAAAAGGGTGGGGGCCGGGTTTTCAATTCCCAGTAAGGGGGTGGAAAAATCAGATGTTTTCCTTACACGGGTTTGTAATTTATCTATCATTAAAAGGGGTCCCGGGTGCCATCGACTGGTGTGGGTTGATCCTGGGAAAAAATTGCCCTAATTCGCCCGAAATGCTCAGCAAACAAAGGGGCTTTCTATAGTGTTGTTTGTGTCAGCAGACCTGTAAACCTTGTACTGTATTGTTAAAAAAAGTATTTTATTTTACCGAGTTTTTTTTATTTCCTTGCCCACAAAAACATGGGTTAACTCACTTTTCTTTAAGAGGGGAGGTTAATAGGACATACACAGCAAATCCCTGGATTGCCACGCTGTTTGTTCTAACAGTGCTCCCAAAAGGTTTTAAAGTGGCCTATTTTTTTTTTAAATACGGGAGGCAGAAAAAAAAAATTTGGATCTATGTTGGGAGCATTACGGTAACGTGTAGATCTACTTTTGGATAGTTAGGTGTTTAAAGAGGGTTCAGCCGACAAGAAAAGTTGTCTTCGGAGGCAAGGAGGTTTTTCCAGATAAAAACAGTCAAACAGAAGGAAAAAAACCTGATTTTTCATGGTCTGGGTACCATCCCATCAGATAAAAAAATTTGGTGATCGAGACAAAAAAAATGTTGAAAAAAGTAATTTGGCGGTTTTTAGTGTAGACTTAAAAAATTTTAAACCCATGAGTAGGGGCCCAATTGGAAACATTTGCCGCTTCGGGAGAGAAACGCAATGGGGTGACAGTCAATCCCTGCTAAGCAAAAGCAATCATAAACATGGTGAAAACCAAATAGATGGAAGAATAGATGTCGATATTTATAAAAAAGGAGAAAAAGGGGTTTGTGCTCGAACACACCCCTGGGGAAAACCTTCAGTTTGGAAAAAGCTGGGAAAGCTTTTTTTAACCTGAACAGGAAATCTCTTCAGTTAAAAATTTTTTTAAGGGAAAAAAATAATTACCTCGAAGGCCAAAGGGAGTGGACGGGCCCAAAGATATTATACCTCCAAGTTGTGCCATAGCCTTTTTTCAATCAAAAATGATGGCAATAACTGTGTGGTGTTTTGAAAAAGGCTTACAAACTATGTACCCAAGTGTGAAAGGGGGGTTCAAGGGTAAAAAACCCCCTACAAAACCCATATTGACTGGGGGAAGACTGTGTGTCTCTAAATCCCACATCAAAGTAAATGGGCGATATTTTTGGGGGGCATCAGTCCCTTATACATGGTTTGCAGAAAGGGAGAAAAAGGGCGTTTTCCCACAGCTGAGGAAGACTCCTTGAAACCCCCAATAAGATTAAAGATTATAAGAGGACAGAAAGGGCTGATGACAAAAATGCGAGCATGGGGAAAATAAGCAGTCAAAACCCCGCTCCCCGTGATCACAAGCGGAGTGTGTTTGCCTCCGTTCCAGAAGAGTAAAAGCCCCTTATAGTTTTCTTGAAAAAAGAAAATTTAAGGGCGCTAACCTTGGAAACTTTGAGGAAAAAAACGAGGGCCATAGACGGCCCCCTAAGAGATATACAAGTGATTAAATTTGGGGCAACGTAGAGGGTTTGCTACACAAAACCGGGAAAACCCAAAGAATGGGAACCGGGTGGGAAAGGTATTTACCCCAAGGGAAAGCCGAAGTGATGGCAGAAAACATAATCCGCCAGCAAGTGCGTTTAGCATAATGGCGACACGGGGGGGTGTCGCTCTTTTGCTTAAAATCAAAAAGTCACTTTTGGGGTTTCTTTTTACCAGTACCTCCCCCATGAAGTGCTTTTTAAAACTTAGGGCCCGACCCCAAGCATCACTTCTGAGAATGCCTCCCTGAGGTTTGGGGTATCAAATTGGAAGCGAAAGTTAAAACTGGTCAAGAAGAGGTGTAAAAGGTCATTAATGGAGGCGAAAAGGATCTCCAAACAATTTTGCGTGATAAACGTTCCAATTCGCTCAGTAAAAAAATTTTTAAGCGTGGGCTACAAGGATTAGTGATACAAAGGGAGAAGTAAGTATGATTAGAAAATGAGCCTGTCATGCAAGTCTGGGGGACAGACAGGCAAAGTCAGTACAGCGGGGAAAAGAGCAACCAAAGATTGTTGCAAGAGAGGGAATGATATGAAGTCAAAATGGGTGAGAGTTCCCATATTCAAAAAAGGGAGGGGGGGAGAGAAGCAAGAAAACCCTCTGACTGAAGTCACGGGAGTCACAGGGATCTCTCCCAAGGAAATGGGACATTAAAATGCCAAGTAAAAGAATGGTGGCAGAAAGGGAAAAAAAAAAACTAAAAATGCCATCTGGGATAGATAATCCCGAGAAGAAGAGAGATACAAAGAAAGATTTTTTAAACCCACTGTGGGTTGCAGTAAAATCAATGAAGTTGAACAAAGAGCTGATGGTATAATCCCGTGCACATAGGAAGTCCCATTTTCATTAAAGGTTTCCTTGGGAAAAAAAGGATCCGTAAATTAATAAAACTACCCCTGAGAGGGGATGGATAACAGAGAAGCGAAAATCGGGTTTTTGTAAAAAACACAAACGGGAAAACGGGGAGAGAAAAAAAACCCCGAAGCCCCCCCAGTTACCTCTCAGGCCTTGGATTTTCCCACGTAAATAAGTCATGATTTGCGAAGAAAAAAGATACAAGAAATAAAAGGTAAGGGTATCTAGGACAAAAAGTGTTGAAAAGTCCACATGGAAGGCAGGGGAAAAATGCACAAGCATGAAAGGGGGAGCTGCAAAGAAGTTGTGCAGCGGAGAAGAGTAAAGAGGAGGAACAGAGGTGGTGGGTGTCCATAAATGGTGTGTCTCCTCACTATATTGGAGATAGCTTCTAGTGTTTCGGGAAAAGGACGTTGTATGTGGGGGGTATTAGAGAAAAAGGGGGGCGATTTAAAGATGGGGGCGACATGAAATGCCCAAAAAGTGGGGGGGGAAAAAAAGGGGAACGGAAAGTGTGGAGGGGACAGGGAGGAAGGGTGCTGTCCCAGGGGGAAGTTTCCCCCAACACTCTAACGAGCCAGTTAGAGGTGAAAAAACCAGGAAAGAGACGGGAAAGGAAAAAGGCAGGTAGAAGGGAAGGGGGGGGTTTTAAGGAGATTTTAACTGGGGATTTTTGGACTTGGAGAAGTGGGAGAGCCATGGGGAGGATTGTTTTTTGGGTCTTGTAGACAAAAAACCTGTGAGTGAAAAGGAAGAGTGAAAGAAAAGAGGTGTAAAGAGAGGGACCCCCGAGACCGAGCGGTGATGTGGAAGGGGTGGCCACAGAAGGGGGCTGGGGAAGTTGGGGCCCAGAGGGGGGGGGGGTGTTGTTTAGTAATTTGAGAAAATTTGGGGGGGAGTCTCCTCGGGAGGTGTAGATGATGCATGCCTTTTTGAAAAATGGTTTCTCCCTTTAAAAGAAACTTGGAAATGGCAAGAGAAAATGGGGAGCCTCTGAAAATTAAGGCGGGAGGAGGTAGACTACAAGACTTTTTGGTTGATCGTGGGCCCACCCAGACAGGGCATTCGGCTTTTAAAACCTGCAAAATTTCTCTAATGCCCAAAAAAACGCCAGAATTTCTACACTTTTGCAGTTTGGGGATCCCCTTTTGGGAAAACTTTTTAAACTTTTTTTTGTCCTGCAATATAAACCAGGACGGAAGCTAATGGCGTTAAAAGTTAAGCAAACATGCAAGAGATTGTCTCTGCCTGCTGGCAGGGAAGACTAAGGTTTTTTGAGAGGATTGGGATTTTTGGAGCTAAGCTGTTCCAGAATATCACCCCAAAGTCTGGAAATTTGTTGGAAAATTGGTATGAGGTGAATGACAGTACCCTACAAAAATTTAAAGAGAATGATGTTTTTCAAAGTTAAGGAATAGCATCTAGGCTTAAGGAGGGAAAGAGCGCGGTTTGGGCTAGCTTTCTGTACTGTGACGTTGTGGCACTGCTCTTGAGAGCTAAAAGGGTATATCTCTACCAAAATGGCTGGGAGTCCTTGCAAAAACTATGACGGGAAAGATAGTAAGGAAAAAGAAGTCGTCACGAGTAAAAAACTTGTCCATTGTGATTTTGAAACAGTAAGGGGGGGGAGTGTCGTGCTGGTCTTTTTGGGCAAATGAAAAGGGAAAAGGAAAGGAGTATATCAGGAAAATGGTCTTGGGCTTTTTAGGGTGGGACTGAATTTGGGCCCAAAAAGGAGATGCAGTGTCCGAAAAAACCCCCTGTCCCGTAGGGGAGAAGCCAGAAGATGGTCAAAAAATTGCAGGAAAGAGTATCAAAGGACACCCAAACCCCCGGGTACCTGGACGGTGACAAAATGGCAAAAGCAGGAGGTAGGGGGGCATGAAAAGCCCAAAGGTGGTAAAAACGAGGGTGGGGTCGAAACGGGTCGTGCAAAGGGGGAGCCCTGGGGGGAGCTGTCTCATGCCCCTGGGAAAACCACGGTTAGCACTTTTTCTTATTGTTTTTAGAAAAAAAAAAAAGGGAGGGGAACATGGGGGGGTAGCTGCTAGGAGAATGAAAGGGCTTTAAATTCCCATCCTTTCCAAGAGAACCTGAGCACTGCAAGATGAGAAGCGCATGAAACCCTGCCTACCCCCCCTTCATCCCGTAAACCAGCAATCTAGGTAGCCCTCACATTTTACCAAAATACCTCGTGAACAAGAGGAGGCGGCCGGATCCCGCCCAAAGATACCTCCTTCAGCCACCCCCTGAATCCAAAAAGCAGTTCCAAACACTTAAAAACACCAAATCACCCCCCCCCTCAAACCGGGAAAGGGAGTGGGGGAAACCCCCGGTGATCCCGTTCCACGGAAAAAAAACAACCACCACGGACCTCAAGGAAAGGAATGGCCTGGTACCCTTCCCCCCCCCTAGGGAAATTTGAGTGCCCGTGGGGAAAAATCCCAAAGGCTGAAAAAAAGGGAAAGGGGTTGGGAGGGATGGGGAAAGGAGGGGGAAAGGGAAAAAGGGGAGATGGTAATGGGTAGGGGGAAGGGGGAATTTGGGGGATAATCAGGTTCGGTCTGAGGAAAAAAACTAAAGGGTTTAATTCCCCAGACAAGATAAGGGCCTCAATGGAATGGGAGGACAATGATAACCTTTCCCTCAACCCAGGAACTAGAACCCGAGGGGGGGGCAGACCCCAAAATTCCAAAACAGAAAAAAGGGGGGTGAGAAAGGGGAAGGATGGTGGATTAAAAGGGAGGTGGAGGCATATTTAAGTAGGTCGGAGGGGGGCTGAAAGGTCCAATTTCAGACCAAAAGCCTCTTCACCATGTCAAAGGGCCCCTCCCCCCTTGAAAGGCTTCTCTCCTTATATAATTTTATTTTGCAAAAGCCCCTTATATGTTACTCCTTCTTAACTTCTTTTACCTCATCATTTTGCCAATCACTCCTCTTCCCTCCCACACCCACCCTCCTACACGAAAAACGTATGTATTTCAAGAGCTCTTAAAAACTTAAAGGACTAAAACGTTTGTCCCAAAGTATCATTTGAAAAGCTGAGAAAGTTTTTTATTCATTAAAAAATTCAAAAAAATTAGACAGTTAATGCTTTTTTGCTTTTTTTGTTTGGAGTTTATTAGGTTCTTTACCACTCAAAAAATCAAAATAGATTTTTTTTCTGTATGCCCCCCAAGTGCCGTACTAAATTAATTGTTTGAAAAGTTCTTTAGGCCTTTGGCATTGATATGGTTTTTCCTGTATGGCTTTTTGTATGTTTACAACTCAAATTTCCGTTTAAAAATTCTTTGGAACTGGGAGCATTGATATGGTGTCTCTCCCTTATGGCCCCCTTTTGTGAATTTCTAAATTTATATTTTCGTTTAAAACCCCTTTTTTACACTCGGGGCACGGAAATGGCGTTCTCCCGTAGGCTCCCATGTGGTTTCTAAATTAGATCGCTGTGTTTAAAAATTTTTAAACCTCGAACCTGGGAAAGGTTTTCTCCAGTATGGCCCTAACATGTACTACAATTCAGATTTTTCTTTAAAAATTTTTAGACAAACAGAAAAATTTGGGAGGGTTTTTTTCCCGTATGGGTTTCATATGTTTAATAAACAATTTCTGTTTTAAAGCTTTTAAACAATCAGAAATTATAGGTTTCTCTCCTGTTGACTCCTATGTGTTTAAATAAATTTGATTTTTGTTTTAAAATTCTTTTGACACTCGGAGCACTTTTTATGGCTTTTTCCCGTATGGCTCTTTCATGTGGTTTCAAATTAGAAGTTGTGAAAAATTCTTTACACACACCAAAAAACTGATAGGTTTTCTCCCGTATGGCCCTTCTGTGTTCACAATGAAACCGTCGGAAAAAATTTTTTTAAAACCCTGCAATGATATGGGGTTTTTTCGAATGTTTTCCATATTTTTCCCCCTAGATGATTTTTTGTGAACATTTAGGAACTACAAATATGATTCTCCATGTATGAAATCTCATGTATTTCGAATCATTTATTTAAAAATTTTTGTTTACAAAGTACGAATAAAATTTTTTTTTAAAGTTTTCGTTTTAAATTATGTTTTTTTCTTTCATCTTATCGTTAAGCATCAACTTTTAAGAGCAAGGTCGTGGTTTTTAAACTTTTCAGGGACAAGTTTTATGGACAAGTCTCCTAAACCCTACATTTTTTTTTTTTACCTGCAGCAAATAGGTACCTTTACTTGGGATATTCCAGGGGGTATACCCCGCTGCTAGAAAATTTTTAATAAAGAGGCGATAAAAAGCATGTAGTTTTTAAGATAAAACAGGAAAAAAAAAAAAAAATGGAAGTGGCTTTTTCCAAAAGAAAACTACTTAGTTTCTCTAATTGAAGTTAACATCTTGATCAACGGAATATTTTTGCATTAATTTAAATTTAAATTCCCCAAACAGAAAAGCTTTCTGATGAATGAAACTTTCACATATTATTATAACATACTTTTTATACAAAACTAAGAATGTAATAGTTTTATACAAGCGTAGCTCATGAAAAAAGGCACCTTATTTTTTTTTTTTTATAAAGTTTTGCAGCTGCCACCAAAAATTTTTTGAAGACTCCTGGGACACGAAGAATAAATTCTTTTTTTTTCCAAATAAACTATATGTTGTGCAGGGAAAAATTATTGTGCAAAAGTGTTAAGACCAAAGGCTGATGTTGGGGGTTTTTTTTCCCATCTTGAACAGATTCTGCTGAAAGTTGGCAAAAATTAGTAAATATGCACATTCTTTTTATAGTAGATGACCTTGAGTGAACAGTTTACAAAAATATGCAGCCTTTAAAAAATATATACATTTTACTAAATGAAAATTTTTCATACATTTTAAACGTTTCTATTAAATATTAAATTTTTTACAGTGACTGTGGTAGTTGTTAGCAAAGTAATTTAATCTGAAAAAAAGATAAGCTTTTACCACATTGTAGTAGTTTTTTTTACACACGAGAACTTCTGGTTTGTGGCAAAAATTTAGCGTGGTTTGCCCGTGATTGGGGTAAAAATTTTCTTTTCCGTCCAAGGCCAAGGCAACAGTGCTGACAAATAATTTTCGTACTTTGAGACGATGCTGGGGGTGGCTTGCAAGTGTACTTTAGTATTTTCAACAAGAGCTTTTAAAGGGAAGAGGGATATCAGTCGTTAAAATTACATTATACCTTTATTGCTTTGTTAACTTTTCTGTAAGAATTAGTTTTTTTAAAGTAACAAATATGCAGGAACCTTAAAATTTATCACCCAAATTGGGCCCCCTTTGATTTAACAATTTTTTTAGCAGACTGCCCATAAAAATTATTTAAGTTTTAGCTTTATTTAAAAAACCCCCACTATAAGAAATTTCAATCTGACCTACAAAAATGGAGGTAGTAGCTCTCCCGGGAAACCCTTACTTTCAGGGGGCCCTTTTAAAACAAAGGAATTTGAACAATAAAAAAATTTCATTTTTAAAAATTTATTTTTTTCAATTCGTTTTTTAGAAGTGTGTGGAATCATAAAAAAAAAAACCACGGCAAAATCCCCAACACAGCAAAGAACAGGATTAAAGGTTTTCAAAATCCCCTCATGTTACCTTGCCATACTCAAACCTGTTAAATCCCCAAAAAACCCTTTATCTCAATCCAATTTTAAAAAAGCTCATACGCCTACTTAAATGCCAAGCCCCATCACTTAAACTTTTTTTACACTCTCCACCATTCCCCCCTTGAAAGCTTCACCCCCTTTTCCCCCACCCCAATGTTTACACCTTGTGGTCATCCAATTCTGCTCCTCTTTTTTCCCAATGATAAAAAAAACCTGACATCCCATTCTTGATTATTATTTTTACAATCAAAACTAAGCGTTAGACCCCCAAGGGTCGAACAGTGTGCAGGGGTAGAAATGCTAAAAAATGTAAATGCCGTCGAGACCACAAGGGGAAAAAATGTGGAGGATGATCAGTAAGGGCAGTTAAAAGTGCTAAGGGAAAGTAAAGCAAAGTTTGGGGAATAAAGTATGCGACAAAAAAATCAAGGGGTCTGTAAATTATGATTGCGAACGAAGTAAAATGGAAAATTTGCAGCGTTACAGATAGAGGGGCAGTAAAGTATACATGTGGAGGCAGCTAGAAATTAGAAACGCAAAGGAAAGGTGGTTGGTGAAGGTTGAGTAGGTTTTTGAATGAGAAGTGACAGGTGGGGGACGCACTTTCCTTTGCTTTGTTCCTCGATAAAAGTGGAAATGATTGTTTCAGTTTAAGGGAAAAGGGAGACGCATGGTGTCGAGGGAAAAATGAGGTCGAATAAGGTTGGAGAACAATGGAAAATTTAATAAGAAGGGGGGAAAGAGAGCTGAGGTACCCTGGAAAAATTTGAGTGGGGACAGGAGAGAAAAAGAAACTTGAATGGAGAAGGGAGGGCAAACCACAGGGGGAGGATGGATGAAAAATTTCCAAATGTAACGTGCTTTAGAGGTTTAAAGGGGTCATTCAAGATAGGAAAAACAAAGTGTTGGGGATTATATGTGATTTAGGGGGTTAAAGGGGCATTTGTACTTTGGGTGTTTTTGACTCGGAGAGTAAGGGATGCGAGGGACAATTTAGTGGGGGGAGGTTGGTAGAACAAAAAACATGTTGTCAAGAAAGGGAAAAATACCGACAAACAATGTTAAGACACGTGTGCAACATTGGGGTTTTTTTATTGTAGACGTTTCACCATCCCGGACTTTTCAATACAGTTCTAGGCATTATTGAAGAAGTGAACTAAATTTTCAAAAGATGAGGGGTTTAGTTTCCCCCAGCCTTGGGGTTTGTGTTCACACATCTGGTGGGGGAGAATCTGAAGAAAGGCAAGGAGACTGGCGGTTTTTTAAAAGGGCACGGAAAAGGGCTGTAGCAGACGAGGGCATAGTCACGGTAGGCGGGATTCCCCTGGAAGTAGGTCGTACACGCCCTTTCCATGAGCCCTTAAACCGCCAGTCCCTTTCCCTTTCTCCGATTTCCACACCCCAAGCGTGAACACTAAAACCCCAAAGGGTGGGGACTGAAATTTCCTCATCTTTTTTATAAGTTCTACGTCTTCTAATTAGTCTAGAATCTGTATTGAAAAGCCCTGGATGGCAAAACTCTACAATAAATATCCAATGTTGCACATGTGTCTTTTAAAACAGAAAAAAACTGAACAAGAAAAATGAAGGAGGACAGAAGGGGACGACGTAGGAACCTCGAAGTCTAGGGTGCAAAAGCGTTAGCACAGAAGCGACTGTGGAAGGGAAACTACAGAGGAATTTTGAAAGTGGGGGCTACGAGGTTTGGGCCTTTTAGAACCCCGAAATGGAAAGGTGTGGAAGTCCCTGAAGGGAGAAAGCTGCCAGGCATAAGAGAAACCTTCTTTCTCTTTGAGACAGTGAATTTCTCATTCCTTTAACCCTTTCAGGGTTTCCGACACACTAGTACGCCTAATGCGCCAGGGTTTTTGACATACTAGTACGCATAAATTCTAGCACCCTCAAATCTTGCAAGAGAATGCTGGTAGGCCTACATATGAAAGAATGGGTCTATGTGGTCAGTGTGCGCAGTATAAAAAAAATCCTGCAGCACATAGTGCGTAATGAGAAAAAAAAAACTTTGACCGTGTTTTTGGTTTAAAACAGCGACTTTGCACTGTATTTTCATATGGTATTTATTGTTGTATTCTAGTTTTCCTGGTCTTATTTTATAGAATGGAAGACATATTACAGAAATTGAGACAATTTTGATTGGTTTCACAATGAAAAGTACCTTAAAATTGAGCTCAAAGTAGCAAAAATGTTCGATTTTTGCCAAAGTTCAGAAGTAAACAAATCATGTCATGCATCCAATACACATCAACTGGTAAATCTAATATTCTTTCACAAGTGTACTGATAGTATTTATACCATTTCTACACTAATACAGTAGTCTGCATAACAGTAAATCTTCTATTTTTTGTGAGAATAAAAATTCAAAGTGGAAAGCAAAAGAAATGTAAGAGGGGCCTGGGGATGTGACTAATGAACAGAGGAAATGTTATTTTAGTGCCAGGAATGTCTTTCTTGTTTATTCTATACCCTATTTGGAAATTGCCATCTTTTGAAATTTGTGTGAAATTGGCAAAATTGCTAAATTCTGACCACTTTATTGGATAGTTGAAATCGGTAAATGGGTGGTTTCTTGTACTCATTCGATAGAAAAAATGGAGTTCTAGCGAAATAGTTATGATTTTTGTCGACTAGTACACTGGAATTGGCCAAAAATAGGGCTCAAAGTGGGCAAAATCGCCGATGCGTAAACATCGTCGAGACCGCTAACTTCGCGAGAGCATAATTCCATAAGTTTTCCATCAAATTTCATACTTTTGGCGTCATTATGATCGGGAAAAGATTCTCTATCTTTTCATAAAAAATTATTTTTTTTTTTAATTTGGTGATCCTGAGCACAAGTCTGGGAGAGGGCCTGTCGACCCTAAAAGGGTTAATTAATATAATAATAATATAATATACAGTGGAACCCCGAATATCGGCAGCTGTGTTTATCGCTGAATCGTATTTAGGCCGGTTTTTGGGCTGAAATTTTGCTCCGTATTTTGGCCGGTGCCTTGCAAATCAGCCGTATTATATGCGTCAACCCGCCTCTCGCCGGGACGCTGCTGCGTAGGTGAGTCAGTCTGTGTCTCTCAGTGAATAAGCATATACAGTGGACCCCTGCCTTACGATATTAATTCGTTCCTGAAAGCTCATCGTAAGCCGAAATTATCGTTAGCCAAATTAATTTTCCCCATAAGAAATAATGGAAATCAAATTAATCCGTTTCTGACACCCCAAAGTATGAAAAAAAAAAATTTACCACATGAAATATTAATTTTAAACTAATACACACAAACTGAAGAAGACATGCACAATTACTACTCTACTAAGAAGAGAATACATGACACTTACCTTTATTGAAGATCTGGTGATGATAGATGGGATGGGAAGAGGGGAGAGTGTGGAAGTTATTGTTTAGAAGGGGAATCCCCTTCCATTAGGACTTGAGGTAGCAAGTCTTTTTCCAGGGTTACTTCCCTTCTTTTTTAATGCCAATAGGACTAGCTTGAAAGTCACTGGACCTCTGTCGCACAACAAATCTGTCCATAGAGCTCTGTACCTCCCGTTCCTTTAAGACTTTCCTAAAATGGGCCATAACATTGTCACTGTACAGGTTGCCAACACGGCTTGCAGTAGCTGTGTCAGGGTGATTTTCATCCGTAAAGGTTTGCAGTTCAACCCACTTTGCACACATTTCTTTAATCTTTTTTTTCAATTCCATACTAATTCTCGCCCTTTTTACCACAGGGATGGCACTAGAAGCTTTCTTGGGGTCCATGGTGACTTATTTTGCAGTTACAAGCACTAAAAACACTGGGATAATGTGAAATGTACCGAATGTATGCATAGATGCGACCGCATTGGCTGGCTTGTAAACACTGGTGCTGAGGCCACACGTGGGACGTGTCCCGGACAAATCACGTAAGGTGAGGCAAAATTTTTGCGTTCAAATGCTTCGTATGGCAGATTTAACGTAACGCGATGCGTTCATAAGGCGGGGGTCCACTGTACTCCGTGCATTCATCCAAACATTTCCTTACAATCCATTGGTTTTGTGCTTGTTTATTAAGTGTGACTGTGAAATAAGCCACCATGGGCCCAAAGAAAGTTCCTTTGGTAAAGAAAGTGAGAAATGCGATGGAATTTAAGAAAGAAGTTACTGAAAAATATGAGAGAGGTGTTCGAGTGCTAGAACTTGCCAGGATGTATGGGAAATCCAAATCAACAATCACTTCCATCCTGGCAGAGAAGGTAGAAATCAAGGAATCTAATGTTGCAAAAGGGAGTTTAGCAAGGAGTGTAGCAGGGAGGCAGGGAGTATAACAGGTAGGCAGGGAGTGTAGCATGGAGGGAAGGAGTGTAGCAGGAAGACAGGGAGTGTAGCAGGGAAATCAAGGAAGCTAATGTTGCAAAAGGGAGTTTAGCAGGGAGACAGGGAGTGTAGTGGGGAAGCGGGACCCAATGGAAATAAGTCACTCTGTCTGACTTTTTTGGGTTATCCTAGGTTCTTTACACATATGCAGTGGAAGGAAGGCAGGGAGTGTAGCATGGAGGGAGTGTAGCAGGGAGGCAGCGAGTGTAACAGGCAGGCAGTGAGTGTAGCATGGAGGGAGGGAGTGTAGCAGAGAGGCAGGGAGTGTAACAGGGAAACAGGGTGTGTGTGGAAGGGAGGCAGGGAGTGTAGCATGGAGAGAGGGAGTGTAGCAGGGAGGCAGGGAGTGTGGACAGGAGGCAGGGAGTGTAGCAGGCAGGCAGGAAGTGAAGTATGCATACAGGGAGTGTAGCAGGCATGCACAGAGTGTAGTAGGCAGGGAGGGAAGTAACCCCAGAGAGGGCTTTGATACATGAAGTCCTTATGGAGGGGGATTCCCCTTCCAAACAATAAACTCTCATCTCTCTCCCCTCCTCGCCTTCTTCAATATGCCAACAAGAGTCTTCAATAAAGGTATGTAATGTTCAGTTATCTTAAAATTTGTGCTTTATACTTATTTCTCATTGTTTTCTGTATGTAAAACTACAGTTAATCTTTAAAAAATGTATTTTTTGTTAATATTTTTTGGGTGTCTGGAACAGATTATGTAATTGTATTTACATTAATTCTTATGGGAAATATTACTTCAGTTTTCAGCCTTTTCGGATTTAGACCGACCTTCTGGAACAGATTACAGCCAAAATCTGGGGTTCCGCTGTAATTAAATAAAATAATATGACTGGACGGCAGTTACCGATGTTGCCGCCAACAGGTCATTGAAGCTCAACTTCACACCTCTATATCTTAGTAAGTATAGTGAACCCTCTGTTTTCGTTAGCCTTTGATTTCATGATTTTCGGTTATCACCAACTTTTTTCATCAAAATATAGTCTCTGTTTTCATTATTTCCCTCTGGTTTTCGTCGGTCGTACAGAACATGTATGAGTGCCGTGTGTGCACACAAAGCCTCCCACACTCCATTCTGAGTCAGCTTGGCATTGTATCTCAGCGAGTAAACATTACCCAGTGAGGTCATACAAAACATTTCGTAATAATCCATTGAATTTTGAGCTTGTTAATTGTGTGTGACTGCTAAATAAGCCCAAAGAAAGCTCCTAGTGCCAGCTCTATGGTAAAGGTGAGAAACAAGATAGAATTCAAGAAAGAACTCATAGCAAAGTACCAAAGTGGAGGAGGAAGAGAGAGGAGAGAATGTGCCTTCTTCAGTGATTCAGTGGTTCTATGATATGTATGATACTAAAGCAGCAGGAGTTGATAAAGGCTATAGCACCACCAGCAATGAAGTGTAGCATTAACAGTGCAGCAAGTAAGTTAAGTGATTAAGCAATAGAAAAAGTACGACATGAAACTAAGTCCTCCAGTGTTGTTGAAGTTATGTAGGGCCACTGACAAGATATGCCAACTGCATATCTTCCACCACCCTAAACCAATGCCAGCATCTCCTCCAAGTGTAAATATTTCTTATTTATAAAGTGTAAATATTTCTTATTTATACAGTAGGGCCCCACTTATTCGGCAGGTTAGGTTCCAGGCTACTGCCGGAAAGCAGACTTTGCCGGAAAGCAGAACTCCATTTTTTTCCATTTATAAATTGCATATGCCAAATAACAAGTTTACACTAACATATATTAAGTTAGCAATAGAACTAGGCATTAAAAAGTAAAATACACACACAGTACACTCATTATTTACCTCAAAATATTTGTAGTCTTAATGGAGGGCAAAAGGTGAGTAGTATTTACTCGAAGAAGTCAGGTGTGGTAGCCCTCCTGGCCACCCCACCCACGCATACTATACTATGATGCTTAAAGCTCCCTAGAGCAATAAAATGCATATATAGTACACTCATTAATTACCTTAAAATATTTGTAGTCTTAATGTAGGGTGAGAGGTGAGTTTTATTTGTATGCAGTCAGGTTGGGAAGTGTGGGTAGCCAGGAAGGGCAGCCCTCCCCTCCCAAGCCCACCCCACCCACACATAACGTAAACAAACCAGATGAACACATCTGGTTTTCATTGCAAGTCCTGCAAGTTGCCTGGCTACCACAAGTCGCACAAGCTGCCTGGCTACCACAAGTCCTACAAGTTGCCTGGTTACCACAAGTCCTACAAGTCACCTGGCTACCACATCTCATATTTATGTTAATTTATTCTACTGTGGGGTGTATTTAGGTGGATTAAGCAAAATGTCTATATTAACATTTTATACAATATTTAATGCTCCTTAGAGTGATTATTGTTATTATTATCATTATTAATATGGCATCCTCAAGACTAATAAGACGCTCTTAGTGATTTTAATGTGTACTTGCATGCCAGCACAGTGTGTAAGTTTACTTAGGTACAGGTACACATACGTATATTATTATTATAATAAAAAAGAAGTGCTAAGCCACAAGGGCACGTATAATATTCAGTTATAATAATAATGTAGGTATGTAGTCTGCCTGGGCTACATACCTACATGATATTTAATGTGGCCCAGAGCCATATTATTACCATCGACATACCATGTTCACTGAGTTTAATCATTTCTATCAACTACCTTTAGATGCCATCATAAACAAAGGGAGAAGTAATGAATAATCCATGCCAAGAATTGCAAACAAAAGCGTTATGTATTAAGGGGAGTGACGTAATGTTCTCCCTCCGCCCGGCTACCACACCTCCATAGTATATAAACAAAATGTTAATATATTATGTAACTTGTTTCTTATATAATTTTGAAGAAAATATAATAGATGGATTAATGAAAATGTCTATATTAATGTAAAATAAGACTTTTAATGTGCCCAAGAGTGATGATTATTAGTATAACGTAATGTTTTCCTTCCACCTAGCAACCACACCTCCATAGCATATAAACAGCATATATGTAATGTGTTTCTTATTATTACACAATAGAGAGAAGTGCCCATGGAGAATGTAAACAAACCAGGTGGCCCGCGCCATATTTGAAAGACGACTTGCCTTATAGAAAGTTTTGGTCATAATTTGAGATCGCTGTATTAGCGGAATGCCAAAAAGCGGGGCCCTACTGTAAATTACGTACATTGTTGCAGTATGAATAGTGGTCGTGGCCTCTGCTGCTGCCACCACCACCACTATATGTATGGCTTATGCTGTCAGTGGCCCTTATAAACCCACCACCACCACCACCACCACTCCTCACATACGTAATGACATATTTTATTCATTCTAGAGTATATATCATGTTTCTATGTTATTAATACTGTTTAATATGCCATATTAGATGAATTGTGACAGATAAATAAGCTGTCATATTTAAGCATTTTGTCCTGTCTCCAAACAATAGACTCTCCTTCCTCCATACGCCAATAAGACTCTTCAATAAAGGTAAAAGTGATTTAAATGCTCATTTATCCATTCATTAGTGCTTTATATTTATTTTTCATTGTTTTCTGTATGTAAAACTATAGTTATTCTCTATAAAATGCATTTTTTGTTAATACGTACTTTTGGGTGTCTGAAACGGATTAATTGGATTTACATTAATTCTTGTGGGGAAAATTATTTCGGTTTTCGTGATTTTCAGGTTTTGTCAGACTCTGGAACGGGCTACCATGAATACCAAGGATCCACTGTACTGAACAGAATTTTTTTTTCATTGCCTTCAGAAGAATGAACTCTTTCAGTCTATAAGAATTTGTTTTTTCTTTGAAAATTCTTGAACCCTGAGACCAATTTTCAGATTGGGGGTCTGGATCCTGAAAGGGTTAAGATATTAAATACTTGACAATACACTATTTTCTCTAGAATTTTGGACATCACACTGAGTATATTAACCTTCTCAGACTCCACACCCCTGATCTGAAACTTGTCCACAGGGTCCAAATATTTAAAAAAAAAAAAAAAAAAAGGTGTTAGTTTTTCTTATGAAATGGCAGAGAATCTTTTTCTGACGGTAATAAAACAAAAAGTATGAAATTTAATGGAAAATTGACAAAATTATGCTATTGCTTATTTTGCTGCATCAATGACATTTACGCATCAGCGAGTTTGCCCACTCTGACTCCTATTTTAGGCCAATTACATTATTCCAGTTGACCAAATTCTTAGATATTTCTCTAGTATCACTTCTATTTTATCGACTGAGCACAAGAAACTGCCCAATCAACTATTTCAACTACCCAATAAAGCAATCAGAAATTGGCAATTTGGCCAATTTCACACTTCCAAATATTCCAATTTCAAAATAGGGTGCAGAATAAACAATGCAGGCATTCCTGGTACTAAAATAACATTTCTTCTGTTTATTAGTTACATTTCTAGGCTTCACAGATGAATTCCATCTTGATCTTTTATTCACATAAAGAACTTATTCACACCAAAAAATAAAAGATTTACTGTTATACAATACTGTAATACAGTGAAACCTCGGTTTTCATCATTAATTCATTCCAGAAAATCTGACAAAAACTGAAGCAATATTTCCCATAAGAAATAATGCAAATCCAATTAATGCGATCCAGACACCCAAAAGTGAGTGATAAAATTAATATAGTCTTAATGGTCTTAATGTAGGGTGAGAGGTGGAAAGTATTTATTTGAAGAAAGTCATGTGTGAGTGGTAGGGAAGCCCGCCTGGCCACCCAACCCACTATGTAAGCAAACAAACAAAGCATCCGGTTATGGTTCATAAACATTCATACTAACACCTTACATTATGTACAAGTTGTCTCCACAGTGGTACAGTAGAATAAATAAAGACCAACACTTCCATTCTCATGTAATTTTTAGAAGGAATGATGCTTTGACAATTATTATTATTATTATTATTATTATTATTATTATTATTATTATTATTATTATTATTATTATTACAAGTTATTGTTATTATAAACTATTA
The DNA here is from genome assembly GCF_026875155.1 of Cherax quadricarinatus. Classification (NCBI taxonomy): domain Eukaryota; kingdom Metazoa; phylum Arthropoda; class Malacostraca; order Decapoda; family Parastacidae; genus Cherax; species Cherax quadricarinatus. Next base: position 13,507,260 of record NC_069412.1, read on the forward strand.
TTACAAGTTATTATTACAAATTATTATTATAATCATTATAAAAACAAGCACTAAACCCAGAGCACATATAAAATGTGCAATAACTTTAAAACACTTGAAATTTCGGAAAGTTTCCAGACATAATGGAGAGACGTGGAGCTCACAGAGAATGTAAACAAACAGGGTGTGCCATATTAGAAAGACAATTAGCCATATAGCGAGTTTCGGTCATAATTTGAAATCGCCGTATTAGCAGAACACCATAAATTAAAATGCCATAAAGTGGGGCCCTATTGTATTGTACATACAATTATGCATAAAACAAAAAATAATTATTTCTTAATGATATTTTTATTTAGGAAAATATTCAAGAAAACAGCACATTAATTTTGGTTGCACAGCATGTCTGGACCACTCAGAACTTAGTACAGTGGACCCTCAGTTATCAGCTGTAATCCGTTCCAAAGGCTGGCCTAAAACCGAAATGGCTGATAACCGAAATAATTATTCCCATAAGAATTAATGTAAATACAATTAATCCATTCCAGACACCCAAAAATATTCACAAAAAATACATTTTTTAGAGATTAATTATAGTTTTTACATACACAAAACAATACAACTAAGTAAAACACATACATGAACAATTAAATCCCCCTTATGTATGCTGGGAGGCAGTTGAACAGTCTTGGGCCCCTGACATTTATTGTGTTGTCTCTTATCGTGTTAGTGGCACCCCTGCTTTTCATTTGGGGGATGTTACATCGTCTGCCGAGTCTTTTGCTTTCGTTTGGAGTGATTTTCGTGTGCAAGTTTGATAGTAATCCCTCTAAGGATTTTCCAAGTGCATATAATCATGTATCTCTCCCGCCTGCATTCTAGGGAGTACAGGTTGAGGAACTTTAACCCTTAAATGGTCCAAACGTATATGTATGTTCACGCGCGTAGCACCCCAAACGTATACAGGTCTCCCTCAACATTCACGTTTTCAACTTCACGGGCTTCACACATTCGCGAATTCATGTTATTAATACATGTTATTAATAATATGTACTATTATTATTTATAGCATATATGTTATTAAATACATACATGTTAATAATAATACATGTTATTAATAATAACATGTACTATTATTATTTATAACATATATGTTATTAAATACCACTGCTTCAACCGCTGAATTATTGTGAAATGTTTGGAAAAGCAGGGAGACTAATGTTCACTCCAGCATAAACAAAGTCACACTGACGATGTGTCAACCACTCCCTCGTATTTTTGTACAATTTCCTTCTTCAATTATATCGTATTTTTTATTTTATTAATTATATTATTATTATTACTATTTTATTATTAGCAATAGCAGAAATGTTCGATTCTTTGCTGTGTTCAAGAGTAAACACATGAAGTCACCGACTAATACCTTTCCTAATAGCCATTCCAATATGCAGTCATGAATGGGTTTACATTATTTATTCTGTAGTTTAATAGCAAATAATGAAAAACAAAACACTCACCACACTGAGTGGTGGGAGGGCTGGCTGCCAGTTGCAGGGGTCAGAGGGAGGGTAGTAGGGACTCGCAGTGGTGGAGGCATTGGTGGAGGCAGTAGTGGAGTCTGTGGTATTTAATAACATACATGTTATTAACATACATGTTATTAAATAACATACATTATTAAAGCATAACATGTATATATTTAGTACAATTTACGATGTTTTCATGTATTTTATGATTATTCATGGTTCAACAAGTTAAGGAAGCAGTATTGTAATATATTTCCCTACAATATATTGGGGCGCCAAACATTCACGGTTTTTCAACATTCGCGAGGCTCTTGATCCCCTAACCCTCGCGAATGTTGAGGGAGACCTGTATATACATTTTCTTTGTCATTCATTCAACATTGCCACGATAAGCCTGAGTCACCTAGACATGAGAGAATGGGTGTGCGCACTCACTGTGTGCCATGTTAAAATAATTGGGGATGCCTGGGTACCATATACTCTTTTTTCCTTTTAAAAAAAAAGATTTTTTTTCTCAAAAAATTTGGGGTACTACGCGAGTGAACGTATATATACGTTTGGACCGTTTAAGGGTTAAGCATTCCCAGTAATTGAGGTGTTTTATCACAGTTATGCACGCCGTGAAGGTTCTCTGTACATTTTCTAGGTCAGCAATTTCACCTGCCTTGAGCTAGTTTAATATGTTTATTATGCAGTCCATACCCATCCTGTGGGCGGTAGTCAAAAGATTCCAGAGGTACATAATTGGTCCAGGGACTGGACTCCAAAGTTTTGATAGCTGAGGAAGTTAGAGAGGTAATGAACTCACAATTACAAAGGTAATGAACTCACAACTTACAAAGGTAATGAACTCACAATTTACAAAGGTAATGAACTCCAGGTAGGTCTGGTCACATTCATGATGAAGCTACAAAGGTATTTACAGATTACAGAAGTACGTAATGGGTCCAGGGACTGGGCCCCCTTGAAAGATGCTGTTAGTGTGCAGCAATATTCCAGCCTAGATAGAACAAGTGACCTGAAGAGTGTCATCATGGGCTTGGTATCCCTGGTTTTGAAGGTTCTCATTATCCATCCTGTCATTTTTCTACCAGATGCGATTGATACAATGTTATGGTCCTTGAAGGTGAGATCCTTTGACATTATCACTCCCAGGTCTTTGACATTAGTTTTTCGCTCTATTGTGTGGTTGGAATTTGTTCTATACTCCGATGAAGTTTTAATTTCCTCACGTTTTCCATATCAGAGTAATTGAAATTTCTCAGCATTGAACTTCATATTGTTTTCTGCGGCCCATTTAAAAAATTTTGGGTTAATTCCACCTGGATCTTGTGGTGTCTTCAATCAACACTGTCATGCAAATTCAGGTATCACGTATTTTACTGAGACAATGTTTCCTCCAGCGGGAGGGTTTCATTTTGTGGAAGAAATGTTTCTCAATAGAAAACCAAAAAAACTGACATTGTGTGTTATCAGGCCCTCTGTATCTAAAATTTAAAAAACTTACTGAAATTATTCAAATTTTAAAAACTCTGCGGGTTTTGGTCATAGCGTGTCCCGTGCCTCTTTTGGGGCCCCCCGGTTTTTCTGGTTTTTTTCCGGGTCGCTTTTAACGTGTTTGAACTTTAATTTGTGTCATCAATCCTATACGATAAAACCCCCTTAGCGCCTGGAACCCAATCTTGGGCGAAACTTAAAAAAACTGAGTAAAAAAAAAGAATTAGGGGGGCATTTCCAAGAAAGATTTTAAACTGCCAGAGGGGAATAAGGGCCCCGGGTCCCGTGTAAAAAAAAAATAAAAAAAAAATTTGAATTTTTGTTCAGAGAAAGAAAGTCCCCCTGAAAGCATTGGTATACATATTGTAAAGTTTATACTAAAAGGGGCTCCCTAGTATATTGATGAAAAGGGGCTAAAGGGGCATTTGAAAACGGGTAAATTTTGGGAAAAATGAAGTAAAAACCCCTATAGACGGGTGCCAAAATTTCGCCAAAAAATTTAAAACCCACAGGTCACCTGTTTTTTAATAATCTTCCTGGCCTGCTAGTGTACTTGGGCATAAAATCTAGGATACCATTGAATAGCAGAATCGTGTTGTAGTACCCAACAAACCAGTATTATAATGGTCTTATAAAAAGGGGAAGTGACTTTCATTATTTTCCCTTTTCCCTTGAAATACCAGACGTTACGGGGAATTTTCATATAACCTGTATTTTACCAGCGGTCGAAATATACAAAAACAAAAAGCAATTATTACTACAAAAAAAAGCGTTTTTCCAAAAAAATTTTTGAAACCACCCAAACTAAAGTGATAATATAGCATTTATTGGGTGGAGGAAAAAAAAAAAAAAAAATAGAAAGCTAGATACAGCGTTTGATAAACAAAGGGGGAAAGGCTCACCGTTCGTAAATTTTTGGAGTGCCAGCAGTCACCGCTTTTCAAAAAAGCAAGTTATATTTTTGTATCAATCAAATCAAAATATTACCGGGTGGGTAATTTCCATTTAGACCCTTCATGTTTAGCTAAAATCACCGCCCAGAAAGGGGTTTAAATAAGGACCCACGATCAAATCAATAAACTGGCCCGAACCCTTGACTGTCCAAAACCCTTACGGGTTTTTAAAAAGGGTTTCGTTGGGGCACCACCTAGCAGGTTATTAATAAAAATTTTCCCAAGAGGTTGCTATAAATTTTGCAGTAAAAAAACCATTAAAAATCATTATGAACGGTGTTTATCTGTGGCCCAGTAAAAACAAAGGGGCCTTTCCCACATCAAAAATTTGGGCCCATTTTTTGGGGAAAATTTTGGTGCCCCACGCCCCTTGTGCAGTTTATCCAAAAACCCAGCTACAAGCAGTATTAAAACGGGGAAGTGTTTTTGGGAAACCCCCCAAATAAATTTTAAATTTTGGGGACAAAAATTTCAAAAGGTATTAAAAAAAGGTAAAACATAAAAGGGCTCTTTCATAGAAAACCTGGAAGCTTTCTACAACAATGGGAACAAAAAAGCCCGGGTTTGAATGAAACTCCCCTTAAATATTTCCCCATGTATTCAAAAAACGAAAGGGGCTGGAGAATTCCGGGAAAGCCCGTAAGGGGGGGCTGATATTGCGGGCCCCGGGGAAAACAGTAATGGGGAAGCTGGGGGTGCTGCCTGGGAGACAGTAATGGGGGAAGGCGGGGGTGCTGTCCGGGGAGACAGTAATGGTAAAGCTGGAGTCCTGTCCGGGGAAACAGTAAGGGGGAAAAGCTGGAGATGCGTCCGGGGAAAGACAGAAAAGGGGTGAAGCTGGGGGTTTTTTTGGTCCCGGGGTAGTGGGGAATTTATACGCGGGAAGGAATAAAATTTTAATAAACCGCATGGGGGACGGGAAGCCATAGTGGGGAAACAAGTGGTAGTCCAAAGAAAGATAAAACCAATATTGCAAACTAGAAATACCGCGGGAAAAATAGCAAACAAGAAAACCCCTGGGAAAATAGGGGGAAATATTTTAAACCAAAAAACAAATGGTGGGAGCTCCATTGTTGGTGCTGGGGAGGATAGAAGTAAGACGGGGAAACATGCACCAACGGGGAATACAGTCACAGAAACCCAAGGCAAAGGGAAACCAAGCCTGTCACATACTATGCCTCGGAATCTGCGGGCAGGGGAAAATTCGGGAAAAACAAAAGGGACGTGCAACTATGACCACCCTGGGAAATGCCATCCCCAAAATGACAACGGGGAAAATGCAAACCCCCTTTTCCGAAGCTTTTTAAACCCTAACTGTGTCCCCTTTTCCCATTACAGGAAAGACGGGTGCTATAACTTAAAAATTGCCAGGCATCCCCAAAAAAAGGGGGACAAAAAGAAAACAAAACACCCAGGCCAGGGGAAAACCGGGTAGCCACAGCCACTCAAGGGAGGGGTTTTTTTTGGGTGCCGGAAGGAAAAAAAAAACGGGGCAGGAAATGGCAAAAATCGAACCCCAAAATTTCCGTCTTTCCTGGATGGAACCCCATCGAGGCCTCCATTTCCAAACCCAAAAAAAGATACAGATACAAATTTCCCGGAAAAAAAATCCCCCCCCAACCAACAATACCACCAGCCCCCGATAAACATTTTTCCCTTTGCAAATATACAGGGTCAAAAGCCAGAAAACAAACAACAAAAAAACCTTTTATGCCGGGGGCCCTGCTTGCAGAGGCAAAGGCAATGTTCCCCGGCTTTCACCCTGAGACCCACAAAAAGGGATAAATTTGGCCCAACAAAATTTATGGACCCCCAGGTTACAACCCTAACAGATGTGACAGAGTGAACGGGAAAAAGGGGGGGGGTTGGGCCTGTACTTTTTTGGGCCAAAAGCCCACTTTTTTGCACAGAACTGTTTAAATGCCTCAAATGAGTAGGGAATTTTAGCAGAAAAAGGCCCAAAACCCAAAAAAACCAAGTCATTGTGATAGCCCTACAACCTCCGGATGAAACCCCACCCAGAAAATTCCAGGAACACTGTTAAAAATTGACCAGGGGCCCTGGAAAACCTTCCCACTCCTGCCCCCAAAACCATCTTTGCTCCTGGGGGATTTCAACTTAAGGAAACCTAAATGGAGGAATATAGCAAATAATTTTGTTGCAGAAATAACACCAAGGCACTCGGGAAGAAAACTCACATTTCACCCCGAGCTTTTTAAAATCTCTCCCAAAAAATTAAATTTTAAAAACCAAACAAAAAATAAAAGCCTACTAGCCCTGGAAATACCTAGCCCTCATCTTCACAAAAAATGATGATCTATAAAAATATCACCAATCAAAAACAATATCCCTCAGATCACAACAAAATTGGGGTTTTCAGACAGTATGTTCGGAGCCCCAACCGACAAAAAGAAAATTAGTCACGGGGGAGCATTCCCCAAAATTTCAACTTCAATAACAAAAAAAAAAAGTGGCCCAAAGAAAAACCAAGTCCTAACCGTATAAGCGGGGAAAATATTAACTAACAACACAGACCCCAACTTTTTTGCCCTAAACAGTTTAACTCGGTACACTCGATGTAGGGCCAAAAGGGTTTTATTCCTCTAAAAAAAAGGAGGAGTAGTTGTAAAACAGAAAGGGGACAGGCCTCCCTTTCCCAGGCGAGGGAAAAGAAAAACAGGGGCGGCTAAAAGAGGTAAATTAAAACCCCTGAAACGGGGGGAAACACTGGTCAGAGAAATAGAAAGCATCGAACTTAAGCTAAAAAAAATCCTTTAGGAGTCAGGGAATCGCGGGAAGAACTAAAACCATAAATGAAATCAAAAGAAACCCAAAGTATTTTTTCTCCTATCCCCAAATCAAAACCCGAAAAACAAAGTCCAGTATTGGGCCCCTATTTAAACAAGAGGGGGTCCTACACAGATGACAACAAGGAAATGGGGGAGCTACTCAAGCCCCCAATATACTCATTTTTTAGCAAGCCGCTAACCAGACGGGGGGGGGAGTCAAGATCAAAAAAAATTTTTTTTTTAGAGACCCAAACAAAATTTGATTAACCCCAGCCAAATCCATTTTTTCCTGACCCAAAGGACTTCGAAAAAGGCGATAAATGACATGCCCAGGGCACTCTGCCCCGGGCCCCAACTCATGGAACTCTGGGGTTCATCAAAAACTGCAAGAACCCCAAACAAGACCCTTTTCCCCATCCTATGGAGGGAGCAGGACACGGGGTCGTCCCACATTTAAAAAAAAAACAACAGACAAAAAACCCCCCCCCCCAAAACCCAAAAGGGGGCCAGTAAACAACAGCAAAGAACTACAGACCAATAGCACTAACATCCCATTTTCATAAAAATCTTTAAAAGGGGTCCTAAAAGAAAGATCACCCCGCACCCTAAAAACCCCAAATCATTTTACACAACCCGGGGGAAAACATGGGTTTAGAACAGGTCCTTCCTTCTGTCTAAAACTTTTGGGCCCAAATACGAAAAGGGGCCCCTAAAATGCACTAGAAGAAAAAAAGGGAATCAGATGTAATAATACAGATTTTGCAAAACCCTTCCCCGACAAGTGTGACCATGGCGTAATAGCCCACAAAATGCGTGCTAAAGGAATAACAAAAAAAGCCCGGCCCGAGGGAAATCTAAAATTTTCCTCACAAACAGAAAACAGAGAGTAGCCGTCAACAATAAAGTCCGAGGCAGCAAACGGGGGAAAAGCTCTTTTTCCCAAGGCACATACCCGCCCCCATCTTGTTCCTCACCTTTATATCCGACATAGACAAGGATTCACCCCAACAAGCACCCGTGCCCTTCCTTTGCAGATAAAACCAACCCAATCGCAGACAGTGTTTTTCCATTGCAGACACTAAAAAGGGTTCCGGCGGGGACATAAACCCAAAATTTTTAAAGTGGGCGGGAAAGAAAAAAAATTTATGAATTTAAACGATAAAAATTTTTAAATTTAAACTCAATATGGTAAACATAGGGGGAAAAATTAAATCTTCATCAGAGTACAAAACAAATTCGGGCCACAAAATAGAGCGAAACCCCCAACGTAAAAACCCCTGGGAGTGATCATGTGGGAAAGGATCCCCCTTTTAAAGGACCAAAAACATTTATCAACGCATCTGCTAGAAAAATGACAGGATGGATAATGAAAACCCTTTAAAAACAGGGGGGCCAAGCCCCATGATACCCCTCTTCGGGTCACTTTTTTCTATCTAGGCGGAATATTCTGCAAAACAAAACAGCCCCTTTTCAAGGCGGGGTGAAATTGCCGACCTAAAAATGTAAAAACTTTCAGGGCGCGAAATAACGGAGATAAAACCCCCAAAATTTAATTGGGAGCGTTTTTGGGGGGGGGTTTCCCAAAAAACCTGTAATTCCCGGGGAAAAGCAGGAGGGAGAGATACATATTTAAACACCTGGAAAACCCCGAGGGACTAGTACCGAACTTGCCACGAAAATAAACCCACTACGAAAGCAAAAGACTTGGAAAAACGATGCCCCAAACCCCCCCAATGAAAAGCGGGGGTGTCACTAGCACGTTTTAAAAGACCAACAAAAATTTTAAAAATTTTTCAGGGGCCCGAGAAATGTTTAAAAATGCCTCCCCCGCCACATAAGGGGGATTAACCCAAAAGACCCCTGGCAGTCTTCAAAAATGGCACTGGGGAACACCTAAAGTCATTCCGGGTCAGCCGGGTGTGGGTCCCTATGTTGGTTTTCGTGCAGCCAGCAGGGAACAGCCTGGTTGATCAGGCTCTGATCCACCAGGGGGCCCTGGCTCGACCGGGCCGCGGGGGGGGTTTTACCCCCCCGGGAAATCTCTCCAGGTAAAATCCAGGAAACAAGATGTCCGTAAATTTAGTGGTCAGTTTGTCACGTAGGTCACAGACCTGAGCCCCTTGGGGATTAGTTGGACGGTTACAAAGCATGGCTTCTTCCATGTTTAAAAAAATTTTGGGGTTTTTGAAATTGAAGGGGGAGGTCTTGCTTCTCCAGGAGGAAAATTAGGAGGCTGAAGGCCACCTCAAAGGGGCTGGGGGAAAAGTGGAGGTGGCTGGATTGTGGGGGAAGAGGGTTCAAACAGCGAGGTGGGAGTCTGCCTTTGCTGTGGGGGAGGGTGTAGTTTGGGGGGGGCAGCAACGGCTACCCCCAGTGAGGTGCAGCCCAACACCTGCTACAAGTTGGGGGAGTAATTCACAGTAATGGAAGGCGCATCAAGTAAGGAAAAGTTAAAGTGAAAATCTGAAGGAAAGGGGGTCGCTTCTCTGTTCTTCAGGGTGAATGTACTTTAGGGGGCCCCTTTAAAAGGGAAAGGGGACTACTCCCCTGCTAATGGAGGGAAGCGCATTTTTGTGGTTGGTGAAATCTCAGGTAAAATACATTGACCGTGCCCTTTTTTAAAAGGGAAAAAAAAGGGGAGATTTGAGGTGCTTCCCTGGAAACTGGTGGGTTGGGGGCATTGTCAACAGGCCCGGAAAAATATCATGTCCCCGGTAATTGGGGGCAAGCCCATTTTCTGTCTCAGTGCTGGTGGAAATGAATTGGGAAGGTAAGGGAGAAGAGCTGCTAGATAAATTAAAAGGTCACTATAGGGTTTCATTTAATCAAGGGAGGGATCCCAATCAATATGTAGCATTTTTGCCAAAAGGGGGGGTTGGAAATGAATTTTCTAGGGCAATTTTGGGTAAAATTTTTTGGGGTAACAGATACTGCAAGGGAAATTGCAATCCCCTTTTATTGACAACTGGAAAAAACTTTTTTGGCAAACATGATATGTAGCAAGGGGTGGGGTACACTCTCTGGGGCTGGGGGGGTACAAATTCAGGGCCCCGATTGGAAGGCCATTGGGGAAATGCCCCATGATTTTAAACTGATGGAATAGAGGTTTGGGTGTGTGTGGGGAAAAAAGAAAGGTTTTTCAAAAACTTGGGTTGGGGAAAAAGTAAATGTATAAAAGGCATTAGCATGAAGTTAAAATAAAAAAATGATCAGGTCAGCAAAAAAAAGGGGGAAAAGCAAAAGGGGAGCCAAAGGGCTAGTTCCCCAAAATTTTTCTATACTAATAGCAGGGGTTAAGAAATAAATAGATGAGCTAAGATTAATTGGGAAGTGCAGGGGAAAATAGATATTTTTTTTTTGCTATAACAGAGACCGGCCTCAATCTAAAGATAGAGAGTGCCTTCTAAAAGTCCATACAAGGCTATAAATTTTTTCCCCACTGAAAAGGGGCAACAGGAAAAGGGGGTTTGGGTACGATGTAGTCAGAGACAATTTAAATTGTTGGTTTTAAAAAAGATTTTTAAATTAGAAGCGTCAGCCCCCTGAATCTGTTTTGGGTTTCAGCTTCCCGAGGGGCCCAGAAAAACAATTTTGGGGGTGATTTACCCGGCCCCAAAAACTTGATAGGGAGTGCGTAAAAATTCTATGGGAAAGAAAATTTGTAAGGCATCCCACACAAAAGTTTTCTTTAAAGGGGGATTTCAACTATAGAAGAAAAATTGGGTGGAGCAATTTTACAGGGAAAATTTAGAGTCAGGGGACTTTTTTGAAAACGTCCAGGATTGTTTTTTAAAAAAAGTTTGTGACAGAGCCAACAGGGGGAAAAAACCTCCTTAATTTTGGGTTTTGCCATAGGGAAACACAATTTAAAAATCTTGAGGTTAATATGAGCTTGGGGGAAAATGATCACAAACACTCAGTTTTTTAAAATATCAATTTGGAATTTTTCCCCCAATAATGGCAATAAAGGGCTCCGTCCCTGACTTTTCCCCTTTTGGGTGATTTATAGGACTGAAAAAATTAAATTTTGGTTTGGGCCGGGAAATGGAATGACCTGACTAAGGGGCAGGTAGGGGGGGGATGGTTTTTCCGAAGAAGCTTTTTCCCGGGGGTAGTTTTTTAGCTGCCGTCAAAAATGTTCCCAAAAGGGGAAAACAGATCAAAAAAAAATGATCCTAAATGGATGAACAATAGATTAAAATATCTGATTGGTCAAAAGAGAGGGATATAAAGGGAAAAACAAAAGAGGAGAGGGGGAATTTAGAAAAACGAAATATTTATTTTTAAAAAGGGGAAATAAAAAAAAAAGGGAAATTTGAAAAGCAAAAAGGGGAAAATTTTGGGGGGTTAAAGTTTTCAAAAAAGAATCGAAAAACTAACCCCCAAAAGGGTTCTTTCAGGTTTTCAGAAGTTAGATTTAGGGACAAGATAGGCCCCCCTCAAAAATTCCTCGGGTCAGCTCACTGACAGTGATAAGGGAAAAGTGTAGGGAAATTTTAACACATACTTCCTCTCAAATTTTTAAAACAGGAGGGTACCAAACGATATTTCCCGAATGAAAAATTTTGTAGAACAGGACGATAATAAACTGTGTACTATTAGGTCACAAGTGACATGGTCCCCCTTTGGCAAATAGAAAAAATTTAAAACCCAACAAAACCCCAAAGGGCCCGAAAGGGCCCGGAGGGAAGGGGTTTTAAAGGAATGTAAAGAGGGCTTACACACCTTTGCTAACTTTTCAACATATCACACAAACTGGCATGGTGCCAATAATGGGAAAAAGGCAAATGTGAACCTATTTTCAAAAACAGGGGACAGGTCCTTACTTCAAAATAAGACCAAAAGCCAACCCCAAGTGGGGGAAAAATTTTTGGAATCAATAAATTTCCGAGGGGAGTTTTGTGGGCCCCCTTGGGAAAAACATAAAATTTAAACAAAGAATCTCAGCAGGTTTTTCCCCAAAAAGGGGTTTTCCCGCCTTAAAGAAATTTTTTTAACTTTTTTCACCCAAGGTATTGAAAGGGGGTAAATCATGGTAAGAAAAATGAATTGTGTTTTAAAGGACTTCAGTAAGGCCTTTTTACAGGGGCCCACATCAGAGAAAATTGAGGGGAAAAATTTAAAACACATGGGAAAAGGAGGAGAAATTTTTTCCTGGGTAAGGCATGTTGACAAATAGGGAAACAGAGAAGTTTTCATAAATGGGGAAAAAATCAGAGTGGGGGAAATGTCACGAAAGGGGGTTCCCAGGGTTCCCGTGTTGGGGGGGGCCCCTCTGTTCCCCAATCTACATAAACCCACATAGATGAGGGCATAAAGACGACATCGGGAATTTGCCGATGGGCACCCAAAAAAGGGGCCCTCGAAATTTATTCGACAGGGCATTCGAGCACTCCAGGAAAATTTGGGAAAAGACTATGCAGTGGTCCGGGGAAAAATGGAGATGCAGGTTTTTAAAATAGACAATTTCAAAGTTTTTAAATTTTTGGGCAGGAAAAAAACCATGCCACATATAAACTAAATTTAAAGTAGATCTTAAATTACGGATTTCGAAAAAGGGTTTAAAGGGGTTTTGGGTTTGCAGTAACTAAACCCAAAACCCAAAATGCAAAAGTTTCGCAAAAAAGCTAATAAATTTCCCTTTGGGTTCATATCAAAACATAAATTAAAAAGGAGTCCTCAAGGTTGTTTCTTCCTTTAATCTATACATCCCTTTGGGTTTGGCCTCATTTAGATTATGCTGCACAGTTTTGGTCACCCTTTTTACAGGAAAAGGATAAAAATTCCTGGAAAATGTACAAAGGAGGATACAAAGTTTATCCCCCTGTATAAAAAACCTTCCCCATGAGGGAAAACTAAGGGGGCCCCGTTTTGCACCTTTTAGAAAGAAAGTAGAAATTAAGGGGGGTATGATTGGGTGTATAAATGGGAAAACGGGAAAAAAAAAGGGGATGTAAATAGTGTCTGAAAATATCTACCTTTGGGCCGGACCGCAGCAAAAGGTTTTTAAAATTGGAAAAATTCAGATTTAGGAAGGGTTTAGGAAATAATGGTTTGGTAAAAGAGGGTTTTGGATGAGTGGAACAAAATCCCAAGGGACCGTTATAAGGCCAAACGTTGTGTCCCTTTTAAAAAAAGGGTTGGGGTAATACATGAGGGGGTGGGTGGGTGTGAGTTAGACCTGATAGCTTGTCTACCCGGGCGGGTTTCCGTGTTTTTTCCCCCCTTAAGTCAATGTGACCTTACCTGAAAAGGTTTTGGGGGCATTGGCTTTAAAGCCGGGAAGGAGACTTGGACCTGCCTCGCATGGGGCCCGTAGGCCTTCTGCATTTTTCCTTCGTTCTTATGTTCTTTTGTTTTTTATTATGACAACTTACTTTGTTTGAATTTTTTTTGGGTTTTCCTGGTAAACTATACATATGCTGCATGTAAGGGTAATTTTTTTTTAACGTATTTATGTTTTATCTGGGAAAAAACTTAAACATTTTCCCCCATGAAAATGAGATACCAAATTCTTTCAAGTATTAAACCTGTAAAATCATTAATATTTCCAGCCTGGAAAAGGGGTCCCTCAACCTGCAAAAAACCAATATAAATAAAAAATTTATCAATATTGTTTATTTTAGTTATTTAAAATTTAAAAGGGGAATTAATAAAAAAAAGTAAACATTTCGAAAAACAAAACTCCACTGACACAACCAAATATTACCCCCGTTTTTTAATAATTTAATAGCATTTCCCAGTAAATAATAAAAAAAATATTTACTTACTGCTTTTCGTTTTTCACTCTAAAATGAACTAAAATAGTGAAAAAATATGTCAGTAATAGGGCGGGGAAAGGGGCCACCGCCCAGCTGTCTTTACGACACAGTTTTTCCACCCCCAAATCTCTAAAAACCCTAAACGAATCTCAAAATTTTTTAGTAACGCGTATGAAATTAAAACTGGATAATTTTAAAAATATATACTGATTTCCCGGCAAAGTTAAAAAAGCTCTCTAAAAAAAAATCTATATACGACAAATATAATACAGGACACTGTCAATTATAAGGTTATGTTGTGGGTTTTTGCGGTACAATGAGTCAAGTTTTGGGTTTTGGGTTTATGGGCACCAGATAATGACACCGTCTTTACCCTCATGGGCCCCCCTACCCCCGAAAAATAAGTATTTATTAATATTACAGTAGTAATAACACAAGTCATGCACAAGGTAACATGTCCAAATTTTGATGAATGGTTTTTAAAAAGGGGTTCATCAATCCAATAAAAAAGAAAAAAGGGGGTGTAAGGAAGGTGGGGGTTGAGGTAATCAATCCCTCAAACCCCGGAGTCCCAAAGGTTTTAGTCAATCAATTTTTAGATTATGGACTGAATACACGACTCCGGCTGGGGACGTTACCTCAAATCTTTTCCCCCCTTTCACCCTCTTTTTTGTAAGGACTGATTAAACCACTGTTTGGGGGAAACGTTTCCTAAATAAAGATTCCCATTGTTTTCATTTGTGTTCAATCTTTAAAATTACTAGGTATACAGGCCCCTTGTTATTCAGAACATTTTGGGGAAAGTTTTTCTAAAAAACCAAGTTTTTTGTGGGATCACAAATACAGTTACACAGAATTTTCATATATAAAAAGCAATTTTTGCAGAGAACCTAGAATAAAAACCCCAAAAAAAAGTCAAAGTGAATTATTTCCACTGGGGTCCTTTAACTGACGTACAGGTACACATAAATACATTTACACAAATTATCATACATTATAACATATGTTTTATTGTGAGAGCAAATTACCTGCATGAGGCTTGCAAGGTATTACCTGATTTATTACAGGAAAGTAATTTCAAAGTTTATTCTCTATAAGGATTACAATGCTGAGTTTACAGAAATTTGGTTATTGTTTGGTTTACATGTAGTAAAATTGAGATTACGGAGTGTACCACTAGAACGCTTTTCATGGCTAGGCATTTCGGGCATACTTAGTTTTATTCTTAAATGTAAAATATTACAAATTATGAGGTAAGTTGGTATTATGGCTAAGTGACTAAATACTATTTGGGTGAAATAAGTGGGACTTAGTTACAGTAGGTCGCCAAACTGTCCCTCCCTACCACTCCGACAAAAAAAAAAACTAGACCTGCCATTAAATTAATAATTACAATATTAAACATTAATACCAATAATGGTAAATTATAAAATAATGGGAATTGTATATGATTAGGCTTGCTGGGTACACAGAATATACTTATTCGACATGAATTACAATAGTGTTATTAGAAAGGAAATTCATATTACCACTTACCATTTAATTACTGGATCATAATTATTTTTTTTGAAACCACACCCTAACGCTACCTCTACAGCTAGGATTTACAATGGCCAATGCAAAAACTACTGTACATTATGGGTAAGCATCACTTAGCTAAGGTGTGTTCCTGGGAAGGATTGGAGTCCTCTAGGGTTTTCCACATTATATATCCCAATTATTCAACAGGAACGTATCTGCAATTTTTAAATTACGGATTAACGCCGATATACACCAAGCGACCTTTCAGAATGCCTGATTACATTGCACAATTCAATCCTATGTTCACACATTAAATTCAATATAGCATCTCCCCCGGCGTCACTCAGCAGCTGTTCTACCTCCCCTCTTGAAATATTTCGATAGGGTCAACTCAGCATTATTTTATTACACAGTTATTGTATTATTCATATTTACATTCTAGATTTTTTTTTTAGATTTTGCCACTGAAATGGCAAAATCTGTATTCCTGTTAACCCAAAGGGTTAACAGGAATACATATGGATTTATATCAACATATCTATAGCTATCTATAGCTATCTATATCTATAGCTAAGCAAATTTAGGAAATTTGCTTAGCATATCTGGTATCTTATTTTCATTAATAAAATATCTTGACATGTCACATAGGTTATTATACTGTCTGTCTCTGTATTCCTCAATAAGTGGACAATTAAGCACATAGTGTTCAAGACAGTGACCATATGCCTGACCACATAATTTACATTTAGTTTGATCATCATCAGTGTGTCTCCCAAACTGCCAGAAGTACTTGTAAGTAAGTAAGTAAGTTTATTCAGGTATACACAAATACAGTTACCTAGAATTATCATACATAGCAGCATATGTGTAGAGAACCTAGGATAACCCAAAAAAGTCAGACAGAGTGACATATTTCCATTGGGGTCCAAGCCTAAGCTTGGCCACTACAACATCAGTCAGTCTGTTCACATTGCACGTTGCTCCATAAACATACTTATCTTTGTTCATGTTATCATAGTGGGTTATAGATCTACTCAGGCTTCTAACTGCATTCCTATAACAATCATTTTCGATATTTACTTCTCTCCTAATATTATTCCTAATGCTAGACACTGATATACCAAAGTTATATTCTATATTCTCCTTCTGGGTACTCTTTTTGGCTAACATATCAACTTTATCATGAAGGAGTAATCCAATGTGTGATGGGATTCATAGCAATTGTACATTAATTCCTTTGTCCCTGATTTTTGAGTATCTATACCTGGCTTCTCCAACGAGCATTTTCTTGGAGTCATTATATGAGCTAAGAGCATTCAGTGATGACACAGAATCAGTAATGATGATAGAGTCAAGCTCAGAGTCATAAGTTAGCTTTAGCGCCATTAGGATTGCAAACAGTTCAGTTTGCAATGTAGACGCCCAGTTGTTAATTCTTATGCCTAGTTCAACATGTTTATTATGGTTCTTAACTAGGGAGGTGGCAACAAGAGCAGATGCAGCCCTGCCAGAAGACTCCTGTTTAGATCCATCAGTGTATATTACTTGTGATAACTTATTATTACCAGCTAGGCGAGAAATTTCTTCTTGAGCAGTTGCTTTAACAAGTGATTTAAGGAAAGGATTGCTAGCAATGAGCTTCTTGGGAGGTATGTGATATTAAATGAACACATCTTCCATGGAGGGGTGAAATGCTCTTGCTGTCTACAGTGATACCTGGAGAGAGTTCCGGGGGTCAACGCCCCCGCGGCCCGGTCTGTGACCAGGCCTCCTGGTGGATCAGAGCCTGATCAACTAGGCTGTTACTGCTGGCTGCACGCAAACCAACGTACGAGCCACAGCCCGGCTGGTCAGGAACCGACTTTAGGTGCTTGTCCAGTGCCAGCTTGAAGACTGCCAGGGGTCTGTTGGTAATCCCCCTTATGTATGCTGGGAGGCAGTTGAACAGTCTCGGGCCCCTGACACTTATTGTATGGTCTCTTAACGTGCTAGTGACACCCCTGCTTTTCATTGGGGGGATGTTGCATCGTCTGCCAAGTCTTTTGCTTTCGTAGTTAGTGATTTTCGTGTGCAAGTTCGGTACTAGTCCCTCTAGGATTTTCCAGATGTATATAATCATGTATCTCTCCCGCCTGCATTCCAGGGAATACAGGTTCAGGAACCTCAAGCGCTCCAGTAATTGAGGTGTTTTATCTCCGTTATGCGTGCCGTGAAGGTTCTCTGTACATTTTCTAGGTCAGCAATTTCACCTGCCTTGAAAGGTGCTGTTAGTGTGCAGCAATATCCCAGCCTAGATAGATAAAGTGACCTGAAGAGTGTCATCATGGGCTTGGCATCCCTAGTTTTGAAGGTTCTCATTATCCATCCTGTCATTTTTCTAGCAGATGCGATTGATACAATGTTATGACCCTTGAAGGTGAGATCCTCCGACATGATCACTCCCAGGTCTTTGACGTTGGTGTTTCGCTCTATTTTGTGGCCAGAATTTGTTTTGTACTCTGATGAAGATTTAATCTCCTCGTGTTTACCATATCTGAGTAATTGAAATTTCTCATCGTTGAACTTCATATTGTTTTCTGCAGCCCACTGGAAGATTTGGTTGATGTCCGCCTGGAGCCTTGCAGTGTCTGCAATGGAAGACACTGTCATGCAGATTCGGGTGTCATCTGCAAAGGAAGACACGGTGCTGTGGCTGACATCCTTGTCTTTGTCAGATATGAGGATGAGGAACAAGATGGGAGCGAGTACTGTGCTTTGTGGAACAGAGCTTTTCACCGTAGCTGCCTCGGACTTTACTTGTTGACTACTACTCTCTGTGTTCTGTTAGTGAGGAAATTATAGATCCATCGACCAACTTTTCCTGTTATTCCTTCAGCACGCATTTTGTGCGCTATTACGCCATGGTCACACTTGTCGAAGGCTTTTGCAAAGTCTGTATATATTACATCTGCATTCTTTTTGTCTTCTAGTACATCTAGGACCTTGTCGTAGTGATCCAATAGTTGAGACAGACAGGAGCGACCTGTTCTAAACCCATGTTGCCCTGAGTTGTGTAATTGATGGGTTTCTAGATGGGTGGTGATCTTGCTTCTTAGGACCCTTTCAAAGATTTTTATGATATGGGATGTTAGTGCTATCGGTCTGTAGTTCTTTGCTATTGCTTTACTGCCCCCTTTGTGGAGTGGGGCTATGTCTGTCTGATACAGTTCATGCAGGTTATAAAACTTAATGCAATTGCACGTTTTCACAATCCATTTAGATCTGTGTGTATTTACTTCTAGACACTTAGTAAGGTTCATTGTGACAGTGTCTGGTTCATTTCTTAACATTCTAATACCGAGTACAGTGTTAATCTCAACAATCCTATCACTGATACTAGAAATACCTAGCTCTTTCCTCATATTAAGAACCTTTGTAGATTTGGGACACCTAAGAATAATTCTGAGAGCTTCATTTTGCATTAACTCCAAGGGTCGGAGAGAACTTCCTCTAGCTAATATCAACATGGGAGCAGCATAATCAATTAAGGACCTAACATAGGCTGTGTACATTGTTCTGACGATTCTCACAGTAGCACCATAGTTGGGGTTGTAGCCACAACAGCTTTGAGAGCATTTAGCCTATCTTTGCATTTCTTATTTAGTTGTGATATAGTGGATTTGTTAAAGGCTACATCAACACCAAGATATCTGTAAGTTTTAACGTAGCTAATGCTTTCACCTTGCAAATAGATGGGTGGGAAATGTCGTTTGCTTGTTAATATCTTTGTTTTAGAGGAAGATATTATGAGGCCTAGTCGATTACAAATTGCTTGAACTTCTTTAAGAATGGTATTCATCTTCTTATGCCCTGTTGTGTGGATCATGATGTCATCAGCATAGCTTATAGCTATATGTTTAGGTGAGGTAGGTAGAGCATTTAGGAGAGCATTAATCAGAATATTAAATAGCATGGGACTGAGAACTCCTCCCTGTGGTGTACCTAAAGACATTTCTTTAGACTCGCTTCTAAAGCCTTGGTAGAGGACATAGGATACTCTATTTGACAGGTATCCTATTATCCAGCAGAGTAAGCTACCACCAATATTCAAATTGGCTAGTTCATGTAGTATAACGGTTCTGACTCACGAAATCGTAATGGCACGATTGCGATATCAATGCAGATTTTAGATCAAGAAATGTGGTAAAACTAGTAGAGGCGTGTGCAGTGAGAAAGGTGGAAATACAGTTCTGCACACTTTTACCTTTCATGAACCCACAGAGGTAGGGGGAAAGTTGGTGTCTGATTCTGTAGTACAGTCTGTTAAGTATCATTCTTTCAAAAGTTTTACAAAGACAACTAGTTAAAGAGATTGGTCTAAATGTATCAGGCTGTTGGGGCTTAGGGATAGGCAAAATGAGACTTTCGCTCCAGGAAGTAGGAAGAACGCCCTCAATGTAACTGAGATTATAGTGCCAACAAAGGGTTATCAGGCACTTTCCTTAGAGTTCTGAGAATATCATAGGTTATACCAACTATTGCAAGGTTTGTGTGGTGCAAATGGTTTGTTCTGGTCTCCAAGTTTGTAGCTAAAATAAGCAAAGTAGCAACGCTTCAATAAAAGAGTAAAGTTGCTCCGGGAATCTGAAGAGGTGAATTGCCCGCAGACATAGCAAAATATGTCTGGTGAATTTATGCAGCCTCTAGACATTAATAATCTGAAAATAAGGGAAAATATATTAGATTTAACTTTTAAGTCAATATAAAGTTTTAATTGATAATATACCACTTTCTCATTTACTTATGTTATACTGAAAGAGAAAAGTAACGTTTCCGTTTAACTTGACAACTTGATGTGATAGAGATGAATAAAAAACACAGTGAATCACTATTTTCCATATATATACTGAAAAAGATACCAAAGAGTCAATAAAAAAATCATGTTCCAGTTGTTCTTTCCAGAGGAAGTTGTGTTTACTTGTTCATTCCCTGGGAGATTTGGTCAACATTTTTTGTGTTTTCTGTCTCGAGCACCTCCAGCAGGTTTGCAATACAACTGCCCGTGGCCTGGTAGGCAATGATCTCGTCTCACACGCTGGTGTGTCCGTGGTTCGATCTCCAGCAAGGGTGAAAACATTGGGGGTGTTTCCTTACACCAGTTGTCCTGTTCACCTAGCATGCAAGTATTTTCCTGGGTTGAAGATTGAGACACTTATGCAACATATGGGAATCTTTATCGGATGAAACGTTTCGCCACACAGTGGCTTCATCAGTCCAATACAAAGCAAAAAGGTGTAAGGAGAGGAGGAGTTTGAGGTAATCAGACCCTCAGCCTGGAGTCGATGGTGTTCAGTCCATCAATCTTGTAGATTACCTCAAACTCCTCCTCTCCTTATACCTTTCTGCTTTGTATTGGACTGATGAAGCCACTGTTGTGGCGAAACGCTTCCTTTTAGTTTAATATGTTTATTATGCACCCCATACCCATCCTGTGGGGCGGTAGTCAAAAAATTACAGAGGTACATAATTGGTCCAGGGACTGGACTCCAAAGTTTTGATAGCTGAGCAAGTTACAAAGGTAATGAACTAGATCTGGTCACAATCGTGACCAAGTACAAAGGTAATGAGTTCCAGTTAGAGCTGGTCACACTCATGACTAATTACAAAGGTAATGAACTAAATCTGGTTACAATAATGAGAATTAACAAAGGTAATGAGCTCCAGGTAGAGCTGGTCACAATCATGACAAGTTTCAAAGGTAATGAATCGTGAACACATGATTACAATCTTCAACTTATCAGTTTTTAACCATTTATCACATGTTCCTGGTGTGGGTGGCATCCTAGGGAAGAAGATTGAGGACTCCAATGGAACTAAAACAGACAGTCCCTCGATGACGTAATACCTTTCTTGGGTTATCCTGGGTGTCTAACCCTCCAGGGTTAAAAATCCGAACAGAATCTTGTCCGCTGTGTTAGGGCTCAATAAAGCGTCTTATGTGGTCGCCCTTTATAACAACAACAACATCAACAACACTCAAAATTATTTAAATTTTTCTTAATTATGGTTATTTTATGAAGCTCTGGAGTAACTACCACTGCAACACTTATTTGCGAGGTAAGTAAACACTCTCATGTGATTAATTATTGCCACAATTTGATAAACTAGTCGAAAAAATGATAATACTGATTGAATATCAAAATGGTATACAATACCGACAGGTTGGTAGATAAGACACAGGCAACTTTATTCCGAAACGTTTAGCCTACACAGTAGGCTTCTTCAGTCGAGTACAGAAAGTAGGCAGGAGCAGTGAAGACGATGTAATCAGTCCATCACCCTTGAAGTCGTAGATTTGAGGTTGTCAGTCCCTCAGCCTGGAGAAGTTCAGTTCCAAAGTTTGGAACTAACTGCACCTCTCCTTCCGACAGTATTTAAGTCTCAACACTGTCACTAGATCTTCAGTTAGTTCCAGACTTTGGAACTGAACTTCTCCAGGCTGAGGGACTGACAACCTCAAATCTACGACTTCAAGGGTGATGGACTGATTACATCTTCTTCACTGCTCCTGCATACTTTCTGTACTCGACTGAAGAAGCCTACTGTGTAGGCGAAACATTTCGGAATAAAGTTGCCTATGGATAATACTGATGGATGATTAAAGTGATCACCCATATTACCAAGACTTCGGTAAGTTTACTAAGTTTTTTAAAGTTTACTTACACAAGTTTAGATTATTACAATTTATCTTAATTAGTAACATATGTGTAAATTTATTTTTTGTTCGTCCTTGGTAATTTTCACTATGATAATTTTACTTGCATGTAAGAGAGACCATCTGGGCCTAATTAATCTTACTTATTTCCATTTTGATCCTTGTAATATTACTAGGCACTGTATGACCCATAGAGGTTTAGTGCTCCACCATGAATGTAATAAATAATAACAACGGTGTTGACTGGTGAAAGAAATGTCTGAAATTTTCCACATACTGGAGAAAAGTTCTTCCATATATTACTTAAAATATCCTTTTAACTTACCATAAATAATCTTGTTATATTATTGTTTATGTTGCACCAAGTGACATCACTGACAGTGACATCACTGACTTACCAGGTGAAGAAGAATATTTTGTTTGAATATTAAACCTGGAGGGTTAGGAACCCAGGGAAACCCAAGTAGTAACTTGGTCATTGTTGATTGTCAAGTCTTATTTCCATTGTAGTCCCTTAAAAAACCCTCTACCTCAGTATAGGATCTATTACACTCAACTTACGCTGGGGAACAAGGGGAGCAGGTGTAAGGAAATATGCCCAACATTTAAAACTGTCCCTGAGAGTGCTTCCCAGCACCTCAGTATGTAGCTGAGGACACTGTTAACCAGGTCACCTAGCTGCCTGGAGAACTAGCTGAATAGAGAACTAGCTGCCTAGAGAACTACCTGCCTAGAGAACTAGTTGCTTGGAGAACTAGCTGAATAGAGAACTAGCTGCCTGGAGAATTAGCTGCCTGGAGAACTAGCTGCTGACTTAGCAGTGTAGTGCTAGTGCATAATATCACCTTCATAAATGTGATGATAAATGAGGTGAATGTTTCAAAAACTGTTCTAATGTTGAATGTTCATATATATCATTGTCTCTCTTACTTCATACAGTATATTGTCATGTAACTCAAGTGTTGTTTGAAATATATCATTTGATGAAATTCACCATATTAATATGCACACACATTCCTGAAGCATTTCTAATTGATTATCCTTTTTATAAAATGTACACATTTTCCTATGCTGAAATATGTGTTATTACAGTGGAACCTCAAAATTTTTAACGTATCGCTAAACCCAACCCCTTCGAAAATAGAACCCTTTTTTCGAACCAACTTTGTCCCTATTATCGAACTCGCCCCTATTTTTGAACCTCCGGGTACCGGACCTGTCCGGCAGCCCGCTCTGTCCACGTCCCCACACAGGCACCATGAGCCAGTCTGGTTTTGTTGATGCTTGAATGAACACTAACCTGCACTCTCATTCAAACATTTTATGATTATTTCATTGTGTTTAGTGCTTGTGGGACTGTGAAATAGGCTACAATGGGAGCAATGAAACTTGCTAGTGGTACCCCTGTGGTAAAGAAAGTGAGAAACACCATAGATGTGAAGAAGGAAATAATACAGAAGGGGAATGATGTCCAAGTGGAATGATGTCCAAATGTTTGTGGAGAAGTACCACCCTGAGCAATCGGAAACAAGCCGTCTTTGCATCAAGTTCAGTGACAGAGCCATGTCCCATTTTAGGGAAATTTTAAGAGGCACCAGAAACAGAGGATTGTGAACAGTTATTTTGTGAGACAGGGGTCCAGTGACTCAAGCTGGTCCTAGTGGCATTAAAAGACAGAGAAGGGAAGTAACCCCAGAGAGGACTTTGGTACTTGAAGTCCTCATGGAGGGGGATTCTCCTTCCAAACACTAACCCCAACTCCCTTTCTCCTCCTCCCTATCTTCTAGATGCCATCACCAATCTTCAATAAAGGTAAGAAAAAATGTTATTTTTATTTGTTTTTTAAATTTTTTAACCCTTTCAGGGCCCGTGCCGTAGTTTAAAAGGGCTTTACGTTGAGGGTCTGAACCTTTAGATCTACCCCATGAGCTCAGCTCACTCTGAAAAATGTGTGAGCAGTAACTTTGGGCCTAGATATGAGAGAATACATTTATGTGGTTATGTGTGCACCACATAAAGCAAATCCTGCAGCACACAGTGCATAATGAGAGAAAAAAACTGAGACTTTTAATTTTCGATTAAAACAGCAACTTTGCAGTGTTTTTTTCGTATGTTTTTATAGTTGTATTTGCAATTTCTTGGTCTCATTTGATAGAAAGGAAGATATACTACAAAAATAGAGATGATTTTGATTGGTTTTAGTACTGGAAATGGCTTGAAACTGAGCTCAAAGTAGCAGAAATGTTAAATTTTTGCCGATGTTCAGGAGTAAACAAATGACCTCACAAGTCTAATACATGAAAGCTGGTGGGTCTAATATACATTTACAAATGTGGTGATATTATTTATACAATTATTACAGTATTCCATAACAGTAAATCTTCTATTTTTTGGTTTGAATAAAAATTCATTATGTGAATAAAAAATCAAAATGGAATTCATTTGTAAAGCCTTAAAATGTAACTAATGAACAGAGGAAATGTTAGTTTAGTGCCAGGAATGCCTGCATTGTTTATTCTGGACCCTATTTTGAAATTGGAATATTTTGAACTTTGCATTAAATTGGCCAAATTACCAAATTCCGATCACTTTATTTTGTAGTTGAAACAGTTGACTTGGTGATTTCTTGTGCTCAGTCGATAAAATAGAAGTAATATTAGTGAAATAGCTAAGAATTTGGTTGACTGGAATAATGTAATTGGCCTAAAAATGGGAGTCGTCACCAAATTGCTGATGCATAAATATCGCTGACACATCAAAATTCGTGAGCATAATTTCGTCAATTTTCCATCAAATTTCATACTTTTTGTTTTATTACCTTTTAAATTCTTGGACCCTGGTGCACACTTTGAAATTTGGCCTCTGGACCCTGAAAGGGTTAATACATAATTGAACACTATATTTGTTGTGTGTATGTAAAACTATAATTAATCTCTATAAAATGTATTTTTTTGGTGAATATTTTTGGGTTTCTGGAATGGATTAATTGTATTTCCATTATTTCTTATGGGAAATATTGCTTCGCTTTTCAGACTTTTCAAATTTAGAACTAACTCCTGAAACGGATTAAGTTTGATATTTGAGGTTCCACTGTATTAGTTCCGTATTAATATTTTTAATATTAAAATAATCATCAGTATTAAAATAACAGATACAAATTAAATAAAAATACAATTTAAGTCATGTGTGCCTTTGTAATTATATACAAACGTTGTCTTTTCAAACTTTAGTGGATTATATTGTAGGTTTTTTAAATTTTATAGTAATAATAATAATAACAATATTTTATTTCAGCATGTTTCATGTTTGTACAAAGGAATATAATATTGGGTGTACAATGCAAAAAGCCCCTTTATATGCAGAGCATTTTGAGCAAACTTAAAACTAACTTAAAATTAATAAGGCAATAATAATGCATGTGGTCATTAGATGAGTCACAATGAATACAAGAGAATTGAATATTCTATTAGATTATGCTCTATGGCTTTGATAAGTTTTCATGACTCACGAAATCATAATGACATGATTGCAAACAAACCATACCATGTGGTATGGTTTGTTGCATTCGTGCCATTACAATTTCGTGAGTCATGTTGACGGCATTGAGGGGACTTGAGCTAGAGTTCGTCACGGCCACGCTAGCTGGAGATTCGTCTGTAAAAACTTGCATTTGTGGTCACAGTGGTGCCTATGCTAACCTTCCTATGGTGTAGAAATATACCTAGTTGGATGAATCTTATTGTGGCTAGCTGGTCCAGTGGCTAACGCGACAGTCTGGAGTTTTGAGACTCTCTGACCGCGGGTTCAATCCCGCCCGTGGTATGGTTTGATAAGTTTTGTAGGGAAGAATTACGATTTTGATTATTAACCTCACGGTGCCCCATGGCCTGGTGGCAAAAGCTCTCGTTTCACACAGTGAGGGTCCAGGTTCGATTCCCGGCGAAGGGGTGGAAACGTCAAACATGTTTCTTTACACCAGTCGTCTATGTTCAGCCATCAGAAAAATGGGTACACCTGGGTGTTAGTCAACTAGAGTGGGTCACATCCTGGGACAAAACTGACCTGATTTGCCCAAAATGCTCTGCTAAAAACAACAGTCATAGCCCCACTCCACAAAGGGAGCAGTAAAGCCAATAGAGCTAACATCCCATATCATTAAAATCTTTGAAAGGGTTCTAAGAAGCAGGATTGCCACCCATCTAGATACCTATCAGTTACACAACCCAGGGCAGCATGGGTTTAGAGCAGGTCGCTCTTGTCTGTCCCAACTACTGGATCACTATGATAAGGTCCTGGATGCTCTAGAGGACAAACAGAATGCAGATGTAATGTGCACAGACTTTCCAAAACCCTTCGACAAGTGTGACCATGGTGTAATAGCACACAAAATATGTGATAAAGGAATAACAGGAAAAGTTGGTAGATGGATCTATAATTTCCTAACAAACAGAACACAAAGAGTAGTACGTAGTCAACAGTGAAGTCTGAGGCGGCTATGGTGAAAAGCTCTGTTCCACAAGGCACAGTACTTGCTCCCATCTTGTTCCTCATCCTCATTTCTGACATAGACAGGGATATAAGCTACAGCGCTGTCTTCCTTTGTAGATGACACCCGAGTTTGCATGAGAGTGCCCTCCATTGAAGAGACTACAAGACTCCAGGTGGACATCAACCAAATCTTTAAATGGGCTGCAGAAAACAATATGAAGTTCAGTGATGAAATATTTCAGTTACAGTAGACCCCCGAGTTTCGTGAGCCTCACGGTTCGTGAATTTTGACTTTTGGCAACTTTTTTCGTCCAAATAAAGCCTTGCAGTTCGTGATTTGCCTCGCAATTTGTCCATCGTATGGAACGCATCCATGCGGCCAGGAGCACACAAAGGCTCCCACATAACATTCAGAGCATCAGTGTGGCATTGTTTCTGCACGAGTTACCATCACTCCAGGCGTTCATACGATACATTTCGTAATAATCCATTGTTTTTGGTGCTTGAAACTGCTAAATAAGCCACCATGAAAGCCTCTAGTGCCAGCCCTTTGGTAAAGAAGGTGAGAAACACGATACAATTAAAGAAAGAAATCATCGCAAGTTATGAAAGTGGAGTGCATGTAGCCGAGCTCAGCGGGATGTACAGAAAACCCCATTCAGTGATCACTTCCATTGTGTCTAAGTAAATGGAAATCAAGGAAGCTGTTGTTGTGAAAGGGGTAGATATGCTCACCTAAACGCTAGTATAATATCTTTATTATGCATCCCATACCCATCCTGTGGGCAGTAGTCAAAAGATTGCAAAGGTACATAATGAGTCCAGGGACTGGACCCCAAAGTTATGATAGCTGAACTCATTACAAAGGTAATGAACTCCAGGTAGATCTGGTCACAATCATGACAAGTTACAAAGGTAATGAATCAGCCTCACTCCTATACATGGTTACAGTCATGAACAAATTACAAAGTAATGAGCCACTGATACGTCCACACCTGATCACAGTTGTAATGAGTTATAAATACAAATATTAAGTGGGTCATACACCCACACGAATACGCACGCGCACACACACACACGAGGGCGCACGCACAGACACATGCACACGAGCATACAAATATATGCATACACACAAGCACACGTGCACGCATACTCCCCCCACACACACACATGTGGTAATGCTTTATTTACAGCTAGCAAAATCAGGGTATTTCTCTAGAATGGTCTGTAATATACCACTGTGGATAAAATACTTTGCCATTTCTTTAACATTTATGAGTGAGTTGTCTCTAAATTCATTAATTTGATCGCACTCCAGTACATAATGATGCAAGGGGTGACAATAGTCCATCTGGCAAAGTTTACATTTCGTTTGGTCTACATCTGGTGGTGGTGATTTAACCTGCCATAGATACTTGTAACCCAGCCGGAGCCGGGAGGTAGTGACATCCAAGAGTCTGCTTATCTTGTTGGATGCACCATAGACATGTGGCTCCTCCTGCATGATGGAATGATGATAGATGGACTGACTTGTGTCAATCTCCCTAAGTCTTTAGTCAATAAAGTTCAATTGAAGTTCTTTTCGTATTATTGTTCTCAAACTGCTAACTGACAACCCAAGATTGTAATCTACTCCCTCTTTGAAAGCATACAGCTTAGCCAATTTATCAGTTCTATCATGCATCTGAAGACCAATGTGAGATGGAATCCACAGCATGTGGACTCTGACTCCACTGTCCAATTAAAGTTACAATTAAAGTGTCAACCTTAGATACATGGATGCATTTGAGTGCAAGGAGTATGGCAAACAGTTCTGTTTGAAGGGTAGAGACCCAGTTATTGATGCTTGTTCGAATTTCTTTATGAGAGCCATCACTACCAGCTGCACCAGTGGACTTGTGAACAGAACCATCAACGTAAATAATTTGTGAAAGAATGTTCTGTGTGACTAAGTTATCAATACAGCTTCAGGCATCATGTTTGGCTTCAAGACGAAGCTTTGGTTGTGATTTAAGAAGAGTTTTGGGGGGAAATCACCAAAAAGAGTTTGAAAATACTCGAAGATTTTTGAGAATTTTTTGGGTTAGTGTGGATAAACGAAAAAAAATTTAGCAGGAGATTTTTTGTTTTGCGTTGATAATTTGTGAAAATCAAGGTAGTTGTTTACTAAATCTCATAAAAAAAACTGCCGGCAAGGGAGTGCTGGTGCTAGTAAATTTTAAAGGGCCAAATAAAAGGCTGGTTTGGGGGAAAATTTAAGAAGTGAGTGGCCAAAACAGTGTGGTAAGGCATGGCGAGGTTTGCAAGTGTTTGACAAATGTGGGGCCTAAAAAATTGTGCAGAAAAAACTAAAGGGGAATATGTCAGGCGGGAAGAATTCCTCCCTCAACAAGGTGTTCAATAGTGCCCAAAACAGGCCTTTTTTGGGAAGAAAATCCCAAAAGGGAGGCCCTTCAACACGCAGGGGAAACAGCACTTCCGGGGACAAAAAGGCCTTTAAAAGACAGGCTAACTTATGTTCTGTGGTAATGCTAGGGGGGTTTTTCCAAAGTGAACCCCTCACTGGTGTATCACTCTGAAAAATCCCAGGGTTCAAGAAAAAAATTTTTGCCAAGATAAATTGTTGTGTTGTGGAAACAAAAAGGAAAAGGACATTGGTAAAAGGGAAAAATTTTTCCTTTGATTGGTTGATAAAGTGTTGGCCCCAGTGGGGAAAAAATACCCCCCCGGGGAAAAGAAATTGCCACTAAAAGTCCCTTGGAAATGGACAGTCCCCTTTCATCCCCCCACCCGGGGATGCCCAAAAGGGTTTTGAAGGATTTTAGTTTCATCACAGTAAAGTTTTTGGGCCCCCAAAATTTAACCACTCCTCAAATCCACCCCCATGGCCCCAGCGATCATTTCAAATTTAAAAAAAAAACTCTACACAAAGCATTTTTTCCCCAAAGGTGCTTTGATATGACCTCGGGAAATCATTTGACCTTAAGGATTTCTGGAAAAAGATCACTTCAATATCCCCCCATTGCATAGGCCTTATAGAAAAGGGACTTGTCTGGGAGGGGATTTCCCCAAGCGGGGAACTCTGTTTTTGGGGAAAATTGTGGCCAGATTGCCCCCTCAAAAAATTTTTTTAAAAGGGTTTGAGGCTGACCCTGAAAACCCCTTTATGCCAGTTTTTTGGCAATCTATTGTGGCAGGGGGGAATTTCCCAGGGGGTTGGATGTGAGTGCCCAGGTGGGGAAAGAGTTGGTTTGAACCTTTTAAAGAGCTAACCCCCTAAATTTTGCAAGCCAAGAATATCGGGAAAACAGCAACGGGGGGGGGGCCCACAACTCGGGAAAAAATTGCTTCAGAGGGGGAAGGAAGGGGGTGGAAAAAGGGTTTGCCTCTTCAAAGCTTAGGGACATTTGTTAAAAAGGGGAGCGAGGTGCAACTGTTTATGGAGGAATACCCCCTTGACAAAGTGTTGAAAGCTTTTGTCGGCAACTTACAGTGAAAATTTGCCCTTTTTCCCTTTTGGGGCCCAAATTTTAAAAAAAATGCCAGAAACAGAGCTGTCGGGAAACCCAATTTTTTTGGGGTTGTGACAGGGGTCCATTTGGACTCTCAAGCTGGTGTAGTGGCTTTAAAAAAACAAAGACAGGCAGAAAACCCCGGTTTAAGGGGATTTTGGTACCTAAAAGTTTTTATGGAAGGGGATTTCCCTTCCAAACGGGGAAGGGGTTTACTTCTCCATCCTTTTCCCCCCCTCCAGTCTTCCAACACCAAAAAAAGAGTCTTCAATAAAGGTAAGTGTGATATTTTGGGTTTTTAGTACCTTTATTTCTCATTCTTTTTTTGTATGTAAAACTTTGTTTAAACTAAAAAAAAAAAAATTTTTTGGGTTTAATTTCTCATGGGTGTATGGAAAAGATTAATTGATTTTTCATTATTTCTTTTTGGGGAAAAAATGCTTTCAACATTCGTTTAATTCTGACTTTTGGCCCGGGCTTTCTGGAAGGATTAATCATGAAACTGAGGGTTCCTGTATTCCGATATAGAAAAAAGTGAGGAAATTAAAAATACATCGGGTATAAAACAAAATTTCCCAACCCACAGTAGAGCGAAAAAAACCAATGTAAAAGGGGGCCCGGGGTGATATGTCGAAGATCTCACCTTCAAAAGACCATAAAAATTGTTTTCATTCGCATTCTGCTAGAAAAATTTAAAAGGGTTTGGGTAAAGAGAACCTTCAAAACCAAAGGGGTGGCAAGCCCATGATGAGACTCTTAAAGGTTTACTTTTTCTATCTAGGCTGGAATTTTTGTGCACACTAACAGCACCTTTTTAAGGGAGGGAAATTTTCCCGACCCAGGAAAAAAGTACAAAGAACCTTCCGGGGACCCCTAAACTGCGACAAAAAATCCTCAATTTTCTGGGAAAAACTTGAAGTTCCTCAACCTGTACTTCCTAAATGCGGGGAGGAGAGACACATGTTTTTTTACACTTGGAAAATCCCAGAGGGATTAGTACCAAAAATTGCCCCACAAAAAAAAAGTCCCTATGAAAGCAAAAGGGCTCGGCCCGACTATGCAAATCCCCCGAGTGAAAAGCCCGGGGTGCCCACTAGTCGATAAAGACAGCATAATCAGTGTGAGGGGCCCCAAAACCCGTTCAACTTTTCTCCAGCATACTTAAAGGGGGGGAAAGCTAAAAAGACTCCTGACTGTCTTTTAAGCGAGTGGGGCAGGGTGAAAAAATTTTACCGACCCTCAGCACCCCAATCGCAGTGTTTTAGGTTATTGTTTGGCAGAATTTTTGAAGGGGTAAAAGGTTGGTAAGTAGGAAAAACCTACACAACTTTTTGGGGCCGATTTTTGAAAAATTTACGTCCCTAAAAATTAAAAGCTTTTATTTTTTCACAAAAAAGCCAAAATAGGAGGAAAAAAAAAAAACTTGATAAAAAATTTAAAAATTTTAAATTTAGCGCCCATATTCTGAAGGGAAAAAAAATTATTTTAGTATGAAAATTATTGTAGCAGTTACCCCCTGGACATTATTATAACCCGTACCCAAGTGGACATTATTGTAGCCCGTACCCAAATGGACATTATTTTTGCCCGCTACCCCAATTTTGGGGCATTATTGTAGTTTTACCCCAAAATTTTAAAATCATCACAATCCCAAAAAAATCAGGGCTAAAAGTTTTTTAGTTCCTGTGCTGAAAAGGACCTAAAAAAAAGCCCTAACCCGCGAATTTTAGGCCAAATTTTTAAGACCAGTAGCAAAAAAATAGCATAAACCCAAATTTTTTTAAAAAACCTTCCCAAAGAAAAGGGGCAGATTTAAATTACAAGTTTTTTGTTTTCTCCCTCAAAGGGGAAAAAAAAAAAGGCCTTTAAAAAAGTTGGGTTTTTTGGCTTGTGCAACGTTATAATGAAAAAAACCCAAAAATTTTTAGTTGCTGTTGTTATAGAGCAAGAAGGGGCCCTTTTTTCAAATTTAAAACCCTTTTCTCTGGGTTGATATTTTTCTGTTAAAATTTGAATTCCCTTTGCTTAAGGTCAGTTTGTAGTCTTTTTTTTTCTTAGGGAAAAGGGGTACCCAAAGTGGTATGACAGTATTGCATCTTTCCTCAGGTTACCCCTTTTGGCCCCGTGGGGGTCAACTTATGTTTTCTCAAAGCTTTTATGAAAAATCGGAAAACTTTGGTCCAGATCAGTAAAGGGTTTTTCACCTGAAAAGTTCGAGCAGAAGGCATTCCACAAGGTGGGGTTTTTAGCACAATTGTTTTTCTGTTAGCTACATATTAATGTTCTAGTTCAGCACTACTTCAATGATCTTGGTTCTCATTGTATGTGAATGCTTATGCTATTGCTTGTGCTGGTACAAATATTTATGTTCTAGTTCAGTACTACTTCAGTGATCATCTTGGTTCTCTTCATATGTGAATGATTCCATTATTGCTTGTGCTGGTACAAATATTAAAGCATTAACATCTTACAAAACACTGTTGACTTTTTCTTGCTAGACTCCATAACATTGCTTCTCTAAACTCAGTTACTGTATGTTTACTTGATGCTCTTTTTATTCCCTGTATTGTTCTTCTACATTGTTAATGTGTTGCTTTGTTGTTCCCAGTATTGTACTACATTGTTTACATGCTGCTCTGTTATTCCCAGTATTGTTCTTCTACATTGTTATACTTTCTACTCTGTTATTCCAGGTATTGTACTACAGTAGAACCTCAGTTTTTGTGATTAATTCGTTCCAGAAAATCTGACAAAAACTGAATTGTACGAAAACTGAAGAAATATTTCCCATAAGAAATAATGTAAATCCTATTAATCCATTCCATACACCAAAAAATATGAACAAAAAATACATTTTGGAGAGAATAACTATAGTTTTAAATACAAAAAAACAATGAGAAATAATATGTGACTAATGAAGTGGATAAATGAACATTTAACATCACTTATCTTTATTGAAGACTTATTTATTTATTTATTTATTTATTTATTAATTTGAACATGATACAATTAAGTACAAAAAAATACAGTGGTTAAGTGTAACATGCCAAAGCCCCTTGTATGCAGAGCATTATGGGCAGGCTTAAAATTAACTTAAGATTAGCTAAGCAATGATGTATTCATTGGTAAACATTATTGTAAATGGATAACAATTTAGCACAAATGAGTATTTCAAAGACAGGTCATATGGTCATTTACTGTGTTGCTGTGCATTCAGTAGAATGGAGTATTCTGTTAGGTAATGTAATTAAAAATAACAAAAGTTTAATTGGGTCACAGGTTAAACATTTATGAGATACAATTATTCAGTATTTATTTAGTTGTGGGTGAGTAAGTGATTTTTAAGTAGAGACTTGAATTTATAAACCGACAGTGTTTCTTTTATATTCACAGGTAATGAATTCCAGATTTCTGAGCCTTTTATGTGCATTGAGTTTTTGCATAGTGTGAGATGGACACATTTGAGGGGAGGGTTTATATCCGAGTTAAGTGTTCTGTGTATGTAGTAGGTACAAAAATAAGTATGAATGTTTTGTATGGTGAGTAGGTTTAGAGTTTTGAATATTGGTGGAGTGTGCTGCCTGTAGTGGGAATTTGTTATCAATCTGACTGCAGCCTTTTGTTGGCATATAGAAGACGGCAAGGAGGGGAGAGGGAGGAGGAGAGGTTATTCAACATGACAGCTTTCTAAACACAACACATGCTGCACAAAGAACATTTATCCTGTATAAAGAAATTAGATCGAATAGAAATGACCCATAATGGATGAATAGTTGATTCAAATATCTTTTAGGGCAGAAAAAAGGAATTTATAGGCTTATCAAAAGAGGAGAGGGTCATCTTATGAATCATTATATTGACATTAAGAGGGACGTTAAAAAGGGGATAAGAAAAGCTAAATGGGGCTGTGAAATTAAAGTTGCTAGGGATTCGAAAACTAACCCAAAAGTTTTTTCTAGATTTATAGAACGAAAGTTAGAGATAAGGTAGGTCTTCTAAAAAATAAGTTTGGGCATCTTACTGACAAGGAGAATGAAATGTGCTCAATTTTTAATAACTATTTTCTCTTGGTTTTCACACAGGAAGACACTAACAATATCCCAGTAATTAATTTTTATTGTGGGCCTGAAGAAGATAAATTCTGTAATATCACAGTCACTAGCGAATTGGTTATGAAACAAATAGACCGACTGAAACAAAATAAATAAGCGGGTCCTGATGAGCTTTTTTCAAGGATTCTTAAGGAATGCAAAATGGAACTCTGTGAACCATTAACTAATATTTTTAATTTATCTCTTCAAACAGGTGCAGTGTCTGATATGTGGAAAATGGCTAATGTAATTCCTATTTTTAAAGCAGGGGACAAGTTGTTGCCATCAAATTACCGCCCAATAAGCCTGACCTCAATTGTAGGCAAATTACTAAAGTCAATTATAGCTGAGATTATAAGAAGCCATCTGGATAAGCATAATCTGATTAATGATACTCAGCATGGATTCCCGAGAGGCCATTCTTGTCTAACTAATTTATTAACTTTCTTCGGTAAAGCTTTTGAGGCTGTTGATCACGATAAAGAATTTGATATTGTTTATTTAGATTTTAGTAAGCCTTTTGATATAGTACTGCACCAAAGACTGTTAAAGAAAATGGCAGCTCATGGCATTGGGGGAAAAGTGCTCTCATGGATCGAGTCATGGCTCATAGACAGGAAGCAGAGAGTGTGCATAAATGGGATTAAATCCGATTGGGGATGCAGATGCAGTTCATTGTAGATAAATGCAAGGTTCTGAAGCTCGGGAGTGTCCATAACTCTAGCACTTGTAAGTTAAATAATGTAGAACTTAGCCATACAGATTGCAAAAAGGACTTGGGGGTTATGATAAGCAGTAACCTTAAACCAAGACAGCATTGCCTAAGCATACCTAATAAAGGAAACAGATTACTGGGATTTATATCTAGAAATGTAAGCAACAGAAGTCCAGCCTTTATACTACAGCTCTATACATCATTAGTAAGGCCTCACCTAGATTACGCAGCTCAGTTCTGGTCTCCATTTTACAGAATGGATATGAACATCAAAATGGTATATACAATACCGACAGGTTGTTAGGTAAGACACATATGCAACAGTTAGACATCTTTATTCCGAAACGTTTCGCCTACACAGTAGGCTTCTTCAGTCGAATACAGAAAGTAGGCCTACTTTCTGTATTCGACTGAAGAAGCCTACTGTGTAGGCGAAACGTTTCGGAATAAAGATGTCTAACTGTTGCATATGTGTCTTACCTAACAGAATGGATATACACTCATTAGAAAACATTCAACGTAGAATGACTAAATTAATACATAGCATTAGAAATCCATACAAAGAAAGATTGAAGACTCTTAAACTGCATTCATTTGTAAGACGATGAATGAGGGGAGACATGATCGAAGTGTGTAAGTGAAAGATGGGTATTGACCCTTTGGCTGTCGCAACCTCAAATCCTGAAGTGTCTCCTGGTGTCGCAAAATATTTGAAAAAAAAAAAATCTTATGAAATGAT
The DNA here is from genome assembly GCF_026875155.1 of Cherax quadricarinatus. NCBI lineage: Eukaryota > Metazoa > Arthropoda > Malacostraca > Decapoda > Parastacidae > Cherax > Cherax quadricarinatus. Next base: position 13,542,525 of record NC_069412.1, read on the forward strand.
AGAGAATCTTTTCCCGATGATAGTGACACCAAAAGTACGAAATTTGATGGAAAACTTATGAAATTACGCTCTCACGAAGTTAGCGACCTCAGTGACATTTACGCATCAGTGATTTTGCCCAATTTGAGCCCAATTTGAGCCCAATTTCATTTTTCCAGTCAACCAAACTCATAGCTATTTCTTTAGAACTCCATTTGTTCTATCGATTGATTACAAGAAACCGTTCATTTACCAATTTCAACTACCCAATAAAGTGGTCAGAAATTGGCAATTTGGCCAATTTCTTGCAAATTAAAAAATATGTCCATTTCAAAATAGGGTTCAGAATGAACACTGCAGACATTCCTGGCACTAAAATAATATTTTCTCTGTTCATCAGTCACGTCTCCAGGCCTCTGTTATAATACTCTTGCTTTCTATTTTGAATTTTTATTCACTCAAAAAATAGAAGATTTACTATTATGCAGACTACTTCAATATTGTAATAATTGTATAGGTAATGTCAACCCATCCATGACTGCGTATTAGAATGGCTAGTTGAACATTTATTGGACAATGACGTCATTTGTTTGCTATTGAACATCGGCAGAAATCAAACATTTCTGTCATTTTGAGCTCCATTTCAAGATCCTTTTCATAGTAAAACCAATCAAAATCACTTCTATTTCTATAATATGTTTTCCATTCTATCAAATGAGACCAAGAAAACAAGAATACAACCATAAATATTATACAAAAATACACCTCAAAGTTGGCGTTTTAATCCAAAAACACGGTTGGAGTTTTTTTTTTTTCTCATTATGCACTGCGTGCTGCAGGATTTTTTTATACTGTGCACACTGATCACACAGACCCATTCTCTAACATGTGGGCCTACCAGCTTTCTCCTGCTTGATTTGAAGCCGCTAGAATTTTTGAGTATATATTTGTCAAACACATTGGCTCGTAAAATGTACGTATATATACAACCGAAACAGTCAAAGGGTTAACAAAGAGGATATAAATAAGGTTTCGAGGATATCCCTCCAAGAGAGAACCCGCAATAATGGATTCAAATTAGACAAGTTTAGATTTCGAAAGGATATAGGAAAGTACTGGTTTAGTAATAGGGTAGTTGATGAGCGAAATGGTCTGCCTAGTAGGGTTATCGAAGCTAAAACCTTGGGCACTTTCAAATTTAGGTTGGATAAGTGCATGAGTGAGAGGGCTTGGATTTGAGTGGACTTGCACCTGAGTAAATAGAATTTTCAAAGCTTATTGCTTGAGTAGTGTTTATTCTGTTAGTGGGTTGGATTTGTGTAGGACCTGCTTAATATGGGCCAACATGCCTGTTGCAGTGTTCCTCCATTCTTATGTTATGCTCTTATTGTTTGGAAGGGGAATTCCCTTCCATAAGGACTTTATGTATCAAGTCCCTATCCGGGGTTACTTCCCTTCTTTGTCTTTTACTGGCACTGGGACCAGCTTGTGACTCACTGTACCCCTGTCGCACAAAAAATCTGTCCAGAGATTTGTTTCTCGTCTTCCATACGCCAATGAGAGTCTTCAGTAAAGGTAAAAGTGATGTTAAATATTAATTTATCCATTTCATTAGTGCTTCATATTCATTTCTCATTTTCTGTATGTAAAACTATAGTTATTCTCTACAATGTATTTTTTGTTAATATTTTTGAGTGTCTGGAACAGATTAATTGGATTTACATTATTTCTTATGGGAAATGTTGCTCCAGTTTGCGTTGAATTCGTTTTTCATCAGACTCTCTGCACGAAATTATATCTTCCCTATCTTCAACATTTAGCAGTTCCTCAAAATGTTCTTTCAGTCTTTCCGATACTTCGAAATTCCCTTTTATTTTTAACTGTTGTATCCATTTATTCTCTAGGCTTTTTTTTAACTTATTAATCTCACTCCAAAACTTTTTCTTGTTCTCAGCAAAATTTGCTGACAGCATCTCACCCCACTTTCTCATTTGCTCTCCTTTTACATTCCTTCACCATTCTCTTAATCTCTTATTTTTTATTCCTCTCCATATACTCCTTCCTCTCTATATCACTTCTGCTTTGTAAAAATCTCTCATATTCTAACTCTTGCCACTGCCTTTACCTCATGTTTCTACCAATCGCTCCTCTTCCCTCCTGTACACACCCTCCAATATCCACAAACTTCTGCTGAATACTCTGTAAAACTGCATTTTTAAATCAATCTCGTACCTCCTCAGCCTCATTGCCTACACTCTCACTAGCCCATCTTTCTACCAATAGTTGCTTATATCTTACCCTAACTGCCTCCTTCTTTAGTTTATAAACCTTCATCTCTCTCTTACTTTCTGATATTATTTTCACTGTAGCTACAATTAAAAAATGATCTGAAATATCTGTTGCCCTTTTATAAGCATGCACATCCTGAAGTCTATCTATCAGCCTATCATCCACTGATCCATAGTCCAACAAACTACAGTGGAACCTCATTTTTCAGCTGTAATTCGTTCCAGAAGGTCAGCCTAAATGTGAAACAGCCGAAATTCGAAGCAATATTTTGCATAAGAATTAATGTAAATACAATTAATCCATTCCAGACACCCAAAAAATATTCACAAAAAAAAAATTTTTTTTTCAAGATTAGTTGTAGTTTTACATACATAAAACATTGAGAACTAAATAAAATAAATTAAGAACATTTAAATCACTATTACATACCTTTATTGAAGACTGTTGTAGGCTTGTGGAAGACAGGGAGAAGTGAGGGAGGGCAGATGATTGTTTGGATGGGGAATTCCCCTCCATAAGGACTTTAGGTAACAAGTCCCTCTCTGGGATTACTTCCCTTCTTTGTCATTTAACCCTTTGACTGTTTCAGGCCCCTTTCTGAAACTGTCATTCTATGTCGCCAAATATTCGAAAAAAAAAAAAATTATTTTTTTCTTTTGAAAATGTTAGGAATATTTTTCTGAGTGTTTTAAGCCTAAAAAAAATTTTTTGCCATCAGTACTTACCGAGATATAGAGCCTCAAAGTTTTCAGAAAGTGACGTGCGTACGGCAACAGCGGCGACTGCCGCCCACCCGGTATTCTTTTATTTACTCTAATTCAAAGGTTTCATGCATTTTTCAATATTTTTCTTTTCCAAGTAACTTATGTGGCCTGTGAGACCAATGTAAGGTGCATTGTTCAAATATACACTCATTGTTTACAACACAATAACAGAACAAACTTTATCACTATTAGTTTGTGTATACACTTTGTTTACACAAACAAACAATACAAAACAATGTTTATTACTATTGTTCCATAATATATATACATATGTACAGTCACTAAACACGTTCCTAGAACTGCTGCAGCTTGTGGAACTCTTCGAAACATGGGTATATGCAGAGGGGCACTTGACACTCCTCACACATAAAACGAGTGTCTCTGCGTGTTTGTGGGTGTTTTGTGGTATGTGTACATACATAACACCTCTTCTGAGCATTTTTCTTGGCAGTAGTAGGAGGCAGTTGTATGGGGTAGTGATCACCAGGCCTGAAACGAGATGACGTGTGTTGGTAATTTCGTGGGCACTGGTCTATTACTTGGTACTTTGCGATTATTTGTCTGATTACTGACAAACAAAATTCACCATATTTTGGTGTTTTGTTGGTCTTCAACTTGTATATGTTATAAGCATTTAGCATAGAGATATCAACAAGATGGAAAAAAAGTTTATATTACCACTTATAACTCTTGCGTACACAGTCTGCAAACCCAATCTGCATGTCACATTTGTCCACTAAGCACATATTGAGGTTGTAGTCCATGACAGCTGCAGGCTTTAGAATGGGTTCATTGGTGTCTCTGTTGTGCCTGCCACTGTGTGCCAATTCGTTTCGGTGAAACTGATGTCAACAATGTGACATCACGTTTGTCATGCCACCGAAATGCCATGATGTCATTGGCAGCAAAGGCTTGCACCTCACCTCTGCGAGTGCCAGCGTCGAACCTTGGCATATGTTTACGATTACCACGCACTGTGCCACACATGTCTGTCAAGTTCACTCGCAAGAAATCACTGAGTAAGGGGCTTGTGTACCAGTTATCAGTAAATAACATATGCCCCTTACCAAGATATGGTTCCATCATTGTTAGAACCACATCACCAGAGATACCCAATAACTTCATGGTATCTCTCAAAGTATTACTGCCAGTGTACACAATGATATCCAGAACTAGACCACTTCTGCAGTCACACAGTACAAATAGCTTTGTACCAAAGCGTTTCCTCTTGCTTGGTATATATTGCTTGAATGAGAGTCTTCCTTTGAATAAAATCAAGGACTCATCAATAACAACCTCCCTGAAGGGATAAAAATACATGCAGCACTTTTGTTTCAGGTACATAAACACATTTCTGATCTTATATAACCTGTCGGTTCTGTCAGGCCTGGTTTTGTCTGAAAAGTGTAACATACGTAATAGTACAGTGGACCCCCGCATAACGATTACCTCCGAATGCGACCAATTATGTAAGTGTATTTATGTAAGTGCGTTTGTATGTGTATGTTTGGGGGTCTGAAATGGACTAATCTACTTCACAATATTTCTTATGGGAACAAATTCGGTCAGTACTGGCACCTGAACATACTTCTGGAGTGAAAAAATATCGTTAACCGGGGGTCCACTGTATCAGGAAACGATTGACACCTATAATGTCACTAAAACCTGGAGTTGAAATCAGGCGTTCTGTTGCCCAGTATGTGGTGACAGTGTGCTTATACAAATGTGGCATAAGCATTATTGTGGCAAAAAACAGGTTCATCTCTGCCACAGTTGTCTCCTTCCACTTGTGTAGCCATGATTTTGGTGAGAGAATTATATTTGCCATGGTGTAATCATAGTATGTGTTTGTTTCCCTGACAATGATGTCCATCAGGGGTTCATCGAAGAATAACTCAAAGCAGTCCAGTTCATTAGCATTGTTCCCAAGTGGACATGATGGCTTTATTCCACTTTGTGTTTCATCAAAGTCATGGGGACTGGGAACAAACTCGTCACCGTCCTGCCAATCCCAGATGCGGTCTGCTGGTGGGGTTTCTGGATATTGTACCGTGGTTGTGGTTGTGCAGGTTGTGGGAGTGTGGGGTCGGGTGAGGCTGGTTGTTGTGCAGAGTCAGCAGCGTGGGTAGTAGCGTGGCCCGCTGATGGTGCCACATGGGCCGTGCCACCCTCACTATCACCACCACTGCCTGCTCCCTCACTCACATCATTCATACCCATCGTAATAATATCGTCATCTTCACTATCAGGTCGTGGTGTAGGGCCATGGGATGTGCTCCCAGAGTTTCTCCTTCCCCTTGGAACAACATATGAAATACTACCAGACCGCATGCTACGTCGTACATACTGCCGCTTCACTGGGGAATATTCGCCCTCACTGTCACTAGAACTGCTTTCAATGACCTTGAAATCACTATCACTATCACATTCACTGCTAACATCTGGGTGTTGTACACGACCAAATAGTTTCCTCTTTTGTCCTGGTACAGGTGAATGTGAACGTGAACAAGCCGGCCCAGCACCAGAGGTGGAAGGTTGTGGGTCATCAGGGTTTTCATCGCTAATTACGTTATCCTGGGCACTTTTTCCGGTAACACTCACTTCAAAATCCTGGAATTCACTGACACTGACATTTTCATCGCTGTTAGAGCTATCACTTGGGAACAAAAGACCTCCAATCCGCTGAGGAGTGAGGAACTTCTTACCGAGAGGCATGGTGAAAATGGACTAACAAGATGGCGTTCCCACAATGCACCGCTGGGTCCCAGATTTTTTTCACAGGGTGCACACCGACCACTGAGACCCATTCTCTCTCATGTAGGCCTACCAGGCCTTTCCCGCTTGATTTGAAGCCGCTAGAATTTGTGCGCATAAATACATCAGAAACATTGGCTCGTAAGACGTATTTATATGGCGTAAACAGTCAAAGGGTTAATGCCACTAGGACCAGCTTGAGAGTCACTAGCCCCTGTCGCACAAAATAACTGTCCAGAGTGCTCTGTTTCTGGCGTTTCTTTAAGATTTCCCTAAAATGGGACAAGGTTTTGTCACTGAACATGTTGCAGATATAGCTTGTTTCAGCTTGGTCAAGGTGATATTTCTCTACAAAATTTTGCACCTTATTCCACAATTTTCACAGATGTCCTTAATCACTGAAGAAGGCACATCCTTCCCTCTCTCTTCCTCCTCCTCCTCCTCTGAAGCAAGTTCCTCAGCTGTGGTCTGTTGCTGTTCCAGTTGAAGGTGTTGCAGCTCTTCAGTGGCTCTTCCCTGTGGTCCTCCACCAACTCTTCCACATTCTTGACACTCACATCCAACCCTATGGACTTCCCCAATGCCACAATAGATTCCATAACAAAATCCTTGCCAAGGACAGTCTGGCCACAATTGTCTCCAAGAAGAGGTCAAAGTCCTGGAAGTCACTCCCTGCCAAGCCTTACCTATAAGGCTTATGCAGTTGTAGATGTTGAAGTGATTCTTCCAGAGTTCTCTTAGGGTCAATTCAGCATCCGAGGTCACTTCAAATCACCTTTGAAACATTGCTTTTGTGTAGAGTTTTTTGAAGGTTAGAAATGACCTGCTGGTCCACGGGCTGGATGAGAGGAGTGGTTTTAGGAGGCAAGAATGCCACTGTTATAAAACTGAAATCCCTAGACAATTGGTCTACCAAGTTTGGAGGATGAGCAGGAGCATTGTCCATTACTAGGAGCACGTGAGTGGCAATTTCTTTTCCAGGAGGTATTTTTTCACACTTGGGCCAAACACTTCATGCACCCAGTCAATGAAAATTTTGCCTTCTGACCCATGCCTTATTGTTAGCCCTCCATATCACACACAGTCTACTCTAGATGAAATTGTTTTTCTTGAACACTTTGGGATTTTCAGAGTGATACACGAGTTACTAAAGGCTTCACTTTGAAATCCCCACTAGCATTAGCACAGAACAAAAGAGTTAGCCTGTCTTTCATAGGCTTGTGTCCTGGCAGTGCCCTTTCCTCCTGCATGATGTAGGTCCTCTTTGGCATTTTCTTCCAAAATAGGCCTGTTTCATCACAATTGATCACTCATTAGGGTTGGAATTCTTCAGTCTGTACATACCCCTTGAATTCCTGTACAAATTTTTCAGCCTCATGTTTGTCAGAACTTGCAGCTTCCCCATGCCTTACTACGCTGTGTATGCCACTACGGTTCTTAAATCTCTCAAACCAGCCTCTGCTGGCCTTAAATTCACTAACATCATCACTAGTTCCAGGCATTTTCTTTTTGAGATTTGCATGCAGCTGCCTTGCCTTTTCACAAATGATCGTCTCTGAAACACTATCTCCAGCTAACTGTTTTTCCTGAGCCACAATGACAACTTCTCCACATCTTCATTAGTTTGTGATCTCTTTTTTGTTAACAGGTTTACCCCTTTTGCCACATCAGCTTCCTTGATTTTTTCTTTGCCAGGATAGAAGTGATTGTTGATTTGTTTTTGCCATACATCCTGGCAAGTTCCAGCACCCGTACACCATTCTCATATTTTTCTACTTCTTAAATTCCATCGTGTTTCTCACTTTCTTTACCAAAGGAACTTTCTTGGGGCTCATGGTGACTTATTTCACAGTCGCACTTGATAAAAACCACGGAAAACAATGGATTTTAAGTAAATGTTTGGATGAATGCGCTGAGTATGTGCTCACTCGCCGACAGACAAAGGAAGACTGACTCACCAAAGCGGGAGAGGCAGGCTAGTGCGTCTGATATGGCCGATATACGAGGCAACGGCCAAAATACGGAGCAAAATTTCCACCGAAAAACCAGCCTAAAAGCGAAATGGCTGATAAACAAAGCGGCTGAAAAACAAGGTTTCACTGTACACATATAACCCACACATAGAAGAGAGGAGCTTACAACGACATTTCAGTCCGACTTGGACCATTTACAAAGTCGCGCTGACTTTGTAAATGGGTGTGTATGCATATAAGTGTGTATGTATATGTAATGTGGTGTAAATATTATACCTTTTATGTACCTTTGAAGAGTTTTGAGAGTTTAACAACTCTCGGAGCCTGGCCATGGGCCAGGCTTGTCTGGTGCTTACCTGGTCAACCAGGCTGTTGCTGCTAGAGGCCCACTGCCCCACATATCCATCATAGCCTGGTTAATTTGGCACCTGGTGAAGATACTTGTCCAGTTTCCTCTTGAAGGCTTCTACACTTGTCCCAGCCATGTTTCTGATATCTTCTGGTAAGATGTTGAAGAGCTGGAACCACGAATGTTGATACAGCATTCTCTTATTGTCCCCCTGTTCCTCACTGGCTTTATTTTACACTTCCTCCCATATCTCTCGCTTCAGTATGTTGTTATGGCAGTGTGCAGATTTGGGACCAGGCCCTCAAGTACTTTCCAGGTATATATTATCATGTATCTCTCTCTCCTCCACTCCAATGAGTACATGTTCAAGACTTGAAGGGATTCCCAGTAATTTAGGTGTTTTACTGGCTCACTGTGAGCTGAAAATCCATCTGCCTACTTTCCCCGTAATGCCCATTGCCCTTATTTTGTGCGCTATCACTCCATGATTGCATTTGTCAAATGCACAGCAAATTCATAGCTTGGAGATTAAATGGAGGTGCAAAGTTACTAAAAGTATTATCCAGATGGCTGAGGAGAGGTTGTTGAGGTGATTCGGATGTTTAGAGAGAATGGAACAAAATAGGATGACTAAGAGGGCATGTAAATCTGTAGTGAAAGGAAGGCAGAGTAGGAGTTATCCCAGGAAAGATTGGTGGGAGGGGGTAAAGGAAACAGCATGTGTTATATAGGCGTGGAGACTTGAAGTGCTGCTGGAATGTGAGCAAGGTAACATTCGTGAAGGGAATCTGGGAAACCAGTTAGATGGACTTACATCCTGGAGCTTGGAAGTACAGGTCCTTCATCACAAATCCGGCATCATTGGGACCTGTAGTGTGCCGGATTACTGAATTTGCCGAATTACAGAGTGGTTAGGTTAGAATACACTTAATAAAATTAACCAACTTGACTTACACAGTTCATTGAACATCGGCAAAAATCGAACATTTCCGCTACTTTGAGCTCAATTTCAAGGTACTTCTCATCAAGAAAGCAATCAAAATCATGTCTATTTCTGTAATATATCTTCCATTATATCAAATGAGTCCAAAAAATGAGAATACAACCATTAAAAACATACGAAAATATACTGCAAAGAGGCGGCTAATGGCTGAGAAGTGAACTCCCTTATTTATCGTCCGTCATTTTTATTTTTGTTGTATGTTAAGAAGCATCTTTCCATCATACATTGCTCAAGTTTCAATGAGATAGCCCAACAAACAACCGAGAAAAAAATATTTACCAAAAATCATATATGGCAAGCCCAAGCCAGGTACTGGAAATAAGTCACTTTGTCTGACTTTTCTGGGTTATCCCAGGTTCTCTATACTTACACTGCTATATATGATAATCTATGTAACTGTATTTGTGTATACCTGAATAAACTTATTTACTTCTAGTCTGTCAACTGAGTACAAGAAACCGCCCATTCACTTATTTCAACTACCCAATAGTGGTCAGAAATTGGCAATTTGGCCAATTTCACACAAATTTCAACAGATGCCAATTTCAAAATAGGATCCAGAATAAACAATGTAGACATTCCTGGCACTAAAATAACATTTTCTCTGTTCATTAGTCACAGCTACAGGCCCCTCTTATATTACTCTGCTTACCATTTGGAATTTTTATTCACAAAAAAAAATAAAAGATTTACTGTTATGCAGACTACTGCATTATTGTAATAGTTGTATAAAATAATGAATCCTTTTTGGGACTCCGTACTGGAATTTGGATGGCAGGTGGACAGGTATTGGACGGTGAGGGTCATTTGTTTACTCTTGAGCTTCGCTAAAGAATAGAACATTTTCGCTGCTGTGAGCGCAATTTCAAGGAAATTTTTCCGTCTTTGAAAGCAATCAAATCATATCTATTTCTGTAATATATCTTTCATTCTATCAAATGAGCCCAAAAAAAAATGATAATATAACCATAACAACCATACAAAAATATACCGCTAAGCGGCAGCTAATGGTTTGGGGAAGTGAACTCCGCTTTTTTATGGTCTGATTTCTTTCATTTTTGGTGTACCTGAAGAAGTATTTTTCCATTCATACATTGCCCCAAGTTTGAATAAGAAAACCCAACAAACAACTGAGAAAATAAAAAATATAATAATAATAACAATAATAATAATACAGTGGACCCCCCCATAAAGATCACCTCCGAATGCGGGCCAATTATGTAAGTGTATTTATGTAAGTGCGTTTGTACGTGTATGTTTGGGGGTCTGAAATGGACTAATCTACTTCACAATATTCCTTATGGGAACAAATTCCGGTCAGTACTGGCACCTGAACATACTTCTGGAGTGAAAAAATATCGTTAACCGGGGGTTCACTGTTACTTTATTTACTACACGTACATGTACAAGGGATACAGGCCTAGCTGACATCAGTAAGTAAGTTTATTCAGGTATACACAAATACAGTTACTTAGAATTATCATACATAGCAGCATATGTGTAGAGAACCTAGGATAACCCAAAAAAGTCAGACAGAGTGAAATTATTTCCATTGGGGTCCTTTTACCCTTTTTATTATAATATAAATGTTATAAATATCAGAAACACTTTCTAGTTTTACTACACTGAGAGTAAAAGGTGTGATTACAAGGAGAATAGAAGCATCAGGGAAAGAGAGGTGAAGGTTTATAAACTAAAAGAGGAGGGAGTTAGGTAAAGATATAAAACAGCTATTGGAGGATAGATGGGCTAATGGGAGCATAGGCAAGGGGTTTTCGAAGAGTATGGGGTTGGGTTTTTTAAAAATGTAGGTTAGAGTGTTCAGCAAAGTTTGTGGTTACAGGAAAGTGGTGCAGGAGGGAAGAGGAGCGTTTGGGTTGGAATGATGATGTAAAGAGAGTAGTAGGAGAAAAAAGTTAGAAATATGAGAAGTTTTTAAAAGTAGAAGTGATGCAGGAGGGAAGGTATATGGAGAAAAAGAGAGAAGTTAAGAGAGTGGTGAAGCAATGTAAAAAGAGAGCAAATGAGAGAGGTGGGTGAGATGTTATCAACAAATTTCGTTGAAAATAAGAAAAAATTTTGGAGTGAGATTAAAAGTTAAGAAAGCCTAGAGAACAAATGGATTTGTCAGTTAAAAATAGGAGAGGAGAGTTATTAAATGGGGAGTTAGAGGTATTGGGAAGATGGAAGGAATATTTTGAGGAATTGTTAAATGTTGATGAAGATAGGGAAGCTGTGATTTCGTGTATAGGGCAAGGAGGAATAACATCTTGTAGGAGTGAGGAAGAGCCAGTTGTGAGTGTGGGGAAGTTCGTGAGGCAGTAGGTAAAATGAAAGGGGGGGAAGGCAGCCGGGGGTTGATGGGATAAAGATAGAAATGTTAAAAGCAGGTGGGATATAGTTTTGGAGTGGTTGGTGCAATTATTTAATAAATGTATGGAAGAGGGTTTAAAGGGACCTAGGGATTGGCAGAGAGCAATGCATAGTTCCTTTGTATAAAGGCAAAGGGGATAAAAGAGAGTGCAAAAATTATAGGGGGATAAGTCTGTTGAGTGTACCTGGTTAAGTGTATGGTAGAGTTATAATTGAAAGAATTAAGAGTAAGACGGGAGAATAGGATAGCAGATGAACAAGGAGGCTTTAGGAAAGGTAGGGGGTGTGTGGACCAGGTGTTTACAGTGAAACATATAAGTGAACAGTATTTAGATAAGGCTAAAGAGGTCTTTGTGGAAATTTAGGGATTTGGAAAAGGCGTATGACAGGGTGGATGGGGGGGGGCAATGTGGCAGATGTTGCAAGTGTATGGTTTTAGGAGGTAGGTTTACTGAAAGCAGTGAAGATTTTTTTACGAGGATAGTGAGGCTCAAGTTAGAGTATGTAGGAAAGAAGGAAATTTTTTCCCAGTAAAAAGTAGGCCTTAGACAAGGATGTGTGATGTCACCGTGGTTTTTAATATATTTATAGATGGGGTTGTAAGAGAAGAAAATTGCGGGGTTTTCTTGGCAAGAGGCGTGGAGTTAAAAGATAAAGAATCACACACAAAGTGGGAGTTGTCACAGCTGCTCTTTGCTGTGACACTGTGCTCTTGGGAATTCTAAAGAGAAGTTGCAGAGATTGGTGGATGAATTTGGTAGGGTGTGCAAAAGAAGAAAATTAAAGGTGAATACAGGAAAGAGTAAGGTTATGAGGATAAAAAAAAGATTAGGTGATGAAAGATTGAATATCAGATTGGAGGGAGAGAGTATGGAGGAGGTGAACGTTTCAGATATTTGGGAGTGGACGTGTCAGCGGATGGGTCTATGAAAGATGAGGTGAATCATAGAATTGAGGAGGAAAAGAGTGAGTGGTGCACTTAGGAGTCTGTGGAGACAAAGAACTTTGTCCTTGGAGGCAAGAGGGGAATGTATGAGAGTATAGTTTTACCAACGCTTTATATGGGTGTTGAAGCGTGGGTGATGAATGTTGCAGCGAGGAGAAGGCTGGGGCAGTGGAGATGTCATGTCTGAGGGCAATGTGTGGTGTGAAAATAATGCAGAGAATTCGTAGTTTGGAAGTTAGGAGGAGGTGGGGTTTCCCAAAACTGTTGTCCAGAGGGCTGAGGAAGGGTTGTTGGGGGTGGTTCGGACATGTAGAGAGAATGGAGCGAAACAGAAGACTTCAAGAGTGTATCAGTCTGTAGGGAAGGAAGGCGGGGTAGGGGTCGGCCTAGGAAGGGTTTGGGAAAGGGAGGGGGAAAAAGGAGGTTTTTTTGTGCGAGGGGGCTGGACTTCCAGCAGGCATGCGTGAGCGTGTTTGATGGGGAGTGAATGGAGACATATGGTTTTTATAACTTGACGTGCTGTTGGAGTGTGAGCAAAGTAACATTTATGAAGGGATTCAGGGAAACCGGCAGGCCGGACTTGAGTCCTGGAGATGGGAAGTACAGTGCCTGCACTCTGAAGGAGGGGTGTTAATGTTGCAGTTTAAAAACTGTAGTGTAAAGCACCCTTCTGGCAAGACAGTGATGGAGTGAATGATGGTGAAAGTTTTTCTTTTTCGGGCCACCCTGCCTTGGTGGGAATCGGCCGGTGTGATAATAAAAAAGAAAAAAAAAATTTTCTTATTATTCTATAATGAAGATAACATCTTATTATCATACTAAAAAGACTATCTACTACACGAGGGTCATTAAGACTATCTACAATACGAGGGTCACTAACTACAATACGAGTGACATACTACTGTATAGAAAGGCACTTGTTATGCTGAGTATTTCAAGAAAAAATTTGGTCATGTCCCAGGATAATACCCACACTAGTCGACTAACACCCAGGTACCCATTTACTGATGGGTAAATATAGACAACAGGTGTAAAGAAACACGCCTAATGTTTCTACCCTGGGTGGGAATCGATAAATTTTCCAAAAATCATATTGCTAATCCAAGCCAGGTACTAAAATAAGCCACGTTGGCTTTTTTGGGGTTATCCTAGGTTCTTACACATATGTTGCTATGTGTGATAATCTATAGAGAGAAAAAAAAATTCTTTGTTTCATGTTTATGGTGGAGTACGAGTGTATATCACAGGTTAGCCCTATGCCATACTCCGTTTTCTCTAATATAAGCCACCAAGACAAGGATAGGAGAATGGTATTTGTTTACCATATCCTTCATAACTCTGTCCAGCTGCTCGGTGTTTTTTGCCCAAATATTTTAAAATTTATTCTGAGTATTTAACATGTTTTATGTTATTTTATTGTTTCTTATGTCATATTAGATCAATTGATAGGTAAATAGCTGGTTAGTGTTGATTATTAGCGTAATAATAAAACTTTTTTCTCTGCTTCTGAGACTGACTAAATTTCAACCGGGCAGGGGGCTTCAAAGCACCTTATCTTTAATGGATAATTACTGGTGTAGGTGCTTTACATAATGAGAAGCATTCTTTTATTTATTGGATCCATGGCTTTGGGTAAAAGTAAGCAAGTTAAACATAAATGGAGAAAAAGAAATTGGAAGTGTGGAGAAATTTTCTCCAGAGGGGTATCCAGCCCCTTCAGCCCCCTTCAGCCCCTCAGCCCTGAGGGCCACTCAGAAGGGGCGAGAGTCTTGTTTTACTGCTAGAGGATAATTGATCACAAAATGCTATGCCACATAATCAAGTGACCTTGATCCTTGCAGGGTGTTGCAACAGTATTTTTATAAAAACATT
>NC_069412.1:13557326-13694826 GCF_026875155.1 Cherax quadricarinatus
TATAACACCTGGAAATCCTAGAGGGACTAGTACCAAAATTGCACACGAAAATCACTCACTACGAAAGCAAAAGACTTGGCAGACGATGCACCATCCCCCCAATGAAAAGCAGGGGTGTCACTAGCACGTTAAGAGACCATAAAATAAGTGTCAGGGGCCCGAGACTGTTCAACTGCCTCCCAGCACACATAAGGGGGGATTACCAACAGACCCCTGGCAGTCTTCAAGCTGGCACTGGACAAGCACCTAAAGTCAGTTCCTGATCAGCCGGGCTGTGGCTCGTACGTTGGTTTGCGTGCAGCCAGCAGCAACAGCCTGGTTGATCAGGCGCTGATCCACCAGGAGGCCTGGTCACAGACCGGGCCGCGGGGGCATTGACCCCCGAAACTCTCTCCAGGTAAACTCCAGGTATCTATAGTTCAATTATCTGTTACAAGCAAATTTAGGAAATTTGCTTAGCATATCTGGTATCTTATTTTCATTAATAAAATATCTTGACATGTCACATAGGTTATTATATTGTCTGTCTCTGTATTCCTCAATAAGTGGACAATTTAGCACATAGTGTTCAAGACAGTGACCATATGCCTGACCACATAATTTACATTTAGTTTGATCATCATCAGTGTGTCTCCCAAACTGCCAGAAGTACTTGTAAGTAAGTAAGTAAGTAAGTAAGTTTATTCAGGTATACACAAATACAGTTACCTAGAATTATCATACATAGCAGCATATGTGTAGAGAACCTAGGATAACCCAAAAAGTCAGACAGAGTGACATATTTCCATTGGGGTCCAAGCCTAAGCTTGGCCACTACAACATCAGTCAGTCTGTTCATATTGCACGTTGCTCCATAAACATACTTATCTATGTTCATGTTATCATAGTGGGTTATAGATCTACTCAGGCTTCTAACTGCATTCCTATAACAATCATTTTCGACATTTACTTCTCTCCTAATATTATTCCTAATGCTAGACACTGATATACCAAAGTTATATTCTATATTCTCCTTCTGGGTACTCTTTTTGGCTAACATATCAACTTTATCATGAAGGAGTAATCCAATGTGTGATGGGATTCATAGCAATTGTACATTAATTCCTTTGTCCCTGATTTTTGAGTATCTGTACCTGGCTTCTCCAACGAGCATTTTCTTGGAGTCATTATATGAGCTAAGAGCATTCAGTGATGACACAGAATCAGTAATGATGATAGAGTCAAGCTCAGAGTCATAAGTTAGCTTTAGCGCCATTAGGATTGCAAACAGTTCAGTTTGCAATGTAGACGCCCAGTTGTTAATTCTTATGCCTAGTTCAACATGTTTATTATGGTTCTTAACTAGGGAGGTGGCAACAAGAGCAGATGCAGCCCTGCCAGAAGACTCCTGTTTAGATCCATCAGTGTATATTACTTGTGATAACTTATTATTACCAGCTAGGCGAGAAATTTCTTCTTGAGCAGTTGCTTTAACAAGTGATTTAAGGAAAGGATTGCTAGCAATGAGCTTCTTGGGAGGTATGTGATATTAAATGAACACATCTTCCATGGAGGGGTGAAATGCTCTTGCTGTCTACAGTGATACCTGGAGTTTACCTGGAGAGAGTTCCGGGGGTCAACGCCCCCGCGGCCCGGTCTGTGACCAGGCCTCCTGGTGGATCAGAGCCTGATCAACCAGGCTGTTACTGCTGGCTGCACGCAAACCAACGTACGAGCCACAGCCCGGCTGGTCAGGAACCGACTTTAGGTGCTTTTCCAGTGCCAGCTTGAAGACTGCCAGGGGTCTGTTGGTAATCCCCCTTATGTATGCTGGGAGGCAGTTGAACAGTCTCGGGCCCCTGACACTTATTGTATGGTCTCTTAACGTGCTAGTGACACCCCTGCTTTTCATTGGGGGGATGGTGCATCGTCTGCCAAGTCTTTTGCTTTCGTAGTTAGTGATTTTCGTGTGCAAGTTCGGTACTAGTCCCTCTAGGATTTTCCAGATGTATATAATCATGTATCTCTCCCGCCTGCATTCCAGGGAATACAGGTTCAGGAACCTCAAGCGCTCCCAGTAATTGAGGTGTTTTATCTCCGTTATGCGTGCCGTGAAGGTTCTCTGTACATTTTCTAGGTCAGCAATTTCACCTGCCTTGAAAGGTGCTGTTAGTGTGCAGCAATATCCCAGCCTAGATAGATAAAGTGACCTGAAGAGTGTCATCATGGGCTTGGCATCCCTAGTTTTGAAGGTTCTCATTATCCATCCTGTCATTTTTCTAGCAGATGCGATTGATACAATGTTATGACCCTTGAAGGTGAGATCCTCCGACATGATCACTCCCAGGTCTTTGACGTTGGTGTTTCGCTCTATTTTGTGGCCAGAATTTGTTTTGTACTCTGATGAAGATTTAATCTCCTCGTGTTTACCATATCTGAGTAATTGAAATTTCTCATCGTTGAACTTCATATTGTTTTCTGCAGCCCACTGGAAGATTTGGTTGATGTCCGCCTGGAGCCTTGCAGTGTCTGCAATGGAAGACACTGTCATGCAGATTCGGGTGTCATCTGCAAAGGAAGACACGGTGCTGTGGCTGACATCCTTGTCTTTGTCAGATATGAGGATGAGGAACAAGATGGGAGCGAGTACTGTGCTTTGTGGAACAGAGCTTTTCACCGTAGCTGCCTCGGACTTTACTTGTTGACTACTACTCTCTGTGTTCTGTTAGTGAGGAAATTATAGATCCATCGACCAACTTTTCCTGTTATTCCTTCAGCACGCATTTTGTGCGCTATTACGCCATGGTCACACTTGTCGAAGGCTTTTGCAAAGTCTGTATATATTACATCTGCATTCTTTTTGTCTTCTAGTACATCTAGGACCTTGTCGTAGTGATCCAATAGTTGAGACAGACAGGAGCGACCTGTTCTAAACCCATGTTGCCCTGAGTTGTGTAATTGATGGGTTTCTAGATGGGTGGTGATCTTGCTTCTTAGGACCCTTTCAAAGATTTTTATGATATGGGATGTTAGTGCTATCGGTCTGTAGTTCTTTGCTATTGCTTTACTGCCCCCTTTGTGGAGTGAGATAAGATAAGATAAGATTTCGTTCGGATTTTTAACCCCGGAGGGTTAGCCACCCAGGATAACCCAAGAAAGTCAGTGCGTCATCGAGGACTGTCTAACTTATTTCCATTGGGGTCCTTAATCTTGTCCCCCCAGGATGCGACCCACACCAGTCGACTAACACCCAGGTACCTATTTGCTGCTAGGTGAACAGGACAACAGGTGTAAGGAAACATGTCGAATGTATCCACCCACCGGGAATCGAACCCGGGCCCTCCGTGTGTGAAGCGGGAGCTTTAGCCACCAGGCCACCGGGCCTGGTGGCCCGGTGGTCTGTCTGATACAGTTCATGCAGGTTATAAAACTTAATGCAATTACACGTTTTCACAATCCATTTAGATCTGTGTGTATTTACTTCTAGACACTTAGTAAGGTTCATTGTGACAATCCTATCACTGATACTAGAAATACCTAGCTCTTTCCTCATATTAAGAACCTTTGTAGATTTGGGACACCTAAGAATAATTCTGAGAGCTTCATTTTGCATTAACTCCAAGGGTCGGAGAGAACTTCCTCTAGCTAATATCAACATGGGAGCAGCATAATCAATTAAGGACCTAACATAGGCTATGTACATTGTTCTGACGATTCTCACAGTAGCACCATAGTTGGGGTTGTAGCCACAACAGCTTTGAGAGCATTTAGCCTATCTTTGCATTTCTTATTTAGTTGTGATATAGTGGATTTGTTAAAGGCTACATCAACACCAAGATATCTGTAAGTTTTAACGTAGCTAATGCTTTCACCTTGCAAATAGATGGGTGGGGAAATGTCGTTTGCTTGTTAATATCTTTGTTTTAGAGGAAGATATTATGAGGCCTAGTCGATTACAAATTGCTTGAACTTCTTTAAGAATGGTATTCATCTTCTTATGCCCTGTTGTATGGATCATGATGTCATCAGCATAGCTTATAGCTATATGTTTAGGTGAGGTAGGTAGAGCATTTAGGAGAGCATTAATCAGAATATTAAATAGCATGGGACTGAGAACTCCTCCCTGTGGTGTACCTAAAGACATTTCTTTAGACTCGCTTCTAAAGCCTTGGTAGAGGACAGAGGATACTCTATTTGACAGGTATCCTATTATCCAGCAGAGTAAGCTACCACCAATATTCAAATTGGCTAGTTCATGTAGTATAACGGTTCTGACTCACGAAATCGTAATGGCACGATTGCGATATCAATGCAGATTTTAGATCAAGAAATGTGGTAAAACTAGTAGAGGCGTGTGCAGTGAGAAAGGTGGAAATACAGTTCTGCACACTTTTACCTTTGTGCAAAGGAAGGTATAAAATACCGACAATATGAAAGTTAAGACACATGTGCAACATCTGGATATCTTTATTGTAGTAGACGTTTCGCCATCCAGTGGCTTTATCAATACAGATTCTAGGACATAATAGGAAGACAGTAGAACTATATACAAAAGATGAGGTAATCAGTCCCTCGGCCTTGGAGTTAGTGTTCACAGCATCGTGGTGGAGGAGAGTCTGGAGCAAAGGCAAGAAGACTGGCGCTTTTTATAGGCGTCAGTGAATGGGACGGGCAGCAGACGAGGTCAGTCACTGGTAGGGCGGGATTCCCCAGTGGAAGTAGGTCCTTCCAAAGAGATGGGTTAGTTGCAGCAGCCGTGAAGAAGGTCTTGTAGATGTCCTCTGAACCAAGATTCCATGATGTTGCAGTGTCTGACAAGTTGTGCAAAGGAAGGTATAAAATACCGACAATATGAAAGTTAAGACACATGTGCAACATCTGGATATCTTTATTGTAGTAGACGTTTCGCCATCCAGTGGCTTTATCAATACAGATTCTAGGACATAATAGGAAGACAGTAGAACTATATACAAAAGATGAGGTAATCAGTCCCTCGGCCTTGGAGTTAGTGTTCACAGCATCGTGGTGGAGGAGAGTCTGGAGCAAAGGCAAGAAGACTGGCGCTTTTTATGGGCGTCAGTGAATGGGACGGGCAGCAGACGAGGTCAGTCACTGGTAGGCGGGATTCCCCCAGTGGAAGTAGGTCCTTCCCAAAGAGATGGGTTAGTTGCAGCAGCCGTGAAGAAGGTCTTGTAGATGTCCTCTGAACCAAGATTCCATGATGTTGCAGTGTCTGACAAGTTGTGCAAAGGAAGGTATAAAATACCGACAATATGAAAGTTAAGACACATGTGCAACATCTGGATATCTTTATTGTAGTAGACGTTTCGCCATCCAGTGGCTTTATCAATACAGATTCTAGGACATAATAGGAAGACAGTAGAACTATATACAAAAGATGAGGTAATCAGTCCCTCGCCTTGGAGTTAGTGTTCACAGCATCGTGGTGGAGGAGAGTCTGGAGCAAAGGCAAGAAGACTGGCGCTTTTTATAGGCGTCACTGACGCCTATAAAAAGCGCCAGTCTTCTTGCCTTTGCTCCAGACTCTCCTCCACCACGATGCTGTGAACACTAACTCCAAGGCCGAGGGACTGATTACCTCATCTTTTGTATATAGTTCTACTGTCTTCCTATTATGTCCTAGAATCTGTATTGATAAAGCCACTGGATGGCGAAAACGTCTACTACAATAAAGATATCCAGATGTTGCACATGTGTCTTAACTTTTCATATTGTCGGTATTTTATACCTTCCTTTGCACAACTTGTCAGACACTGCAACATCATGGAATCTTGGTTCAGAGGACATCTACAAGACCTTCTTCACGGCTGCTGCAACTAACCCATCTCTTTGGAAGGACCTACTTCCACTGGGGAATCCCGCTACCAGTGACTGACCTCGTCTGCTGCCGTCCCTTTCACTGACGCCTATAAAAAGCGCCAGTCTTCTTGCCTTTGCTCCAGACTCTCCTCCACCACGATGCTGTGAACACTAACTCCAAGGCCGAGGGACTGATTACCTCATCTTTTGTATATAGTTCTACTGTCTTCCTATTATGTCCTAGAATCTGTATTGATAAAGCCACTGGATGGCGAAACGTCTACTACAATAAAGATATCCAGATGTTGCACATGTGTCTTAACTTTCATATTGTCGGTATTTTATACCTTTCTTTGCACAAACTTGTCAGACACTGCAACATCATGGAATCTTGGTTCAGAGGACATCTACAAGACCTTCTTCACGGCTGCTGCAACTAACCCATCTCTTTGGGAAGGACCTACTTCCACTGGGAATCCCGCCTACCAGTGACGGGACCTCGTCTGCTGCCCGTCCCATTCACTGACGCCTATAAAAAGCGCCAGTCTTCTTGCCTTTGCTCCGGGACTCTCCTCCACCACGATGTTTGTGAACACTAACTCCAAGGCCGAGGGACTGATTACCTCATCTTTTGTATATAGTTCTACTGTCTTCCTATTATGTCCTAGAATCTGTATTGATAAAGCCACTGGATGGCGAAACGTCTACTACAATAAAGATATCCAGATGTTGCACATGTGTCTTAACTTTCATATTGTCGGTATTTTATACCTTCCTTTGCACAACTTGTCAGACACTGCAACATCATGGAATCTTGGTTCAGAGGACATCTACAAGACCTTCTTCACGGCTGCTGCAACTAACCCATCTCTTTGGGAAGGACCTACTTCCACTGGGGAATCCCGCCTACCAGGGGACTGACCTCGTCTGCTGCCCGTCCCATTCACTGACGCCTATAAAAAGCGCCAGTCTTCTTGCCTTTGCTCCAGACTCTCCTCCACCACGATGCTGTGAACACTAACTCCAAGGCCGAGGGACTGATTACCTCATCTTTTGTATATAGTTCTACTGTCTTCCTATTATGTCCTAGAATCTGTATTGATAAAGCCACTGGATGGCGAAACGTCTACTACAATAAAGATATCCAGATGTTGCACATGTGTCTTAACTTTTACCTTTCATGAACCCACAGAGGTAGGGGAAAAGTTGGTGTCTGATTCTGTAGTACAGTCTGTTAAGTATCATTCTTTCAAAAGTTTTACAAAGACAACTAGTTAAAGAGATTGGTCTAAATGTATCAGGCTGTTGGGGCTTAGGGATAGGCAAAATGAGACTTTCGCTCCAGGAAGTAGGAAGAACGCCCTCAATGTAACTGAGATTATACAGTGCCAACAAAGGGTTATCAGGCACTTTCCTTAGAGTTCTGAGAATATCATAGGTTATACCAACTATTGCAAGGTTTGTATGGTGCAAATGGTTTGTCCTGGTCTCCAAGTTTGTAGTCAAAATAAGCAAAGTAGCAACGCTTCAATAAAAGAGTAAAGTTGCTCCGGGAATCTGAAGAGGTGAATTGCCCGCAGACATAGCAAAATATGTCTGGTGAATTTATGCAGCCTCTAGACATTAATAATCTGAAAATAAGGGAAAATATATTAGATTTAACTTTTAAATCAATATAAAGTTTTAATTGATAATATACCACTTTCTCATTTACTTATGTTATACTGAAAGAGAAAAGTAACGTTTCCGTTTAACTTGACAACTTGATGTGATAGAGATGAATTAAAAACACAGTGAATCACTATTTTCCATATATATACTGAAAAAGATACCAAAGAGTCAATAAAAAAATCATGTTCCAGTTGTTCTTTCCAGAGGAAGTTGTGTTTACTTGTTCATTCCCTGGGAGATTTGGTCAACATTTTTTGTGTTACTGTCCCGAGCACCTCCAGCAGGTTTGCAATACAACTGCCCGTGGCCTGGTAGGCAATGATCTCGTCTCACACGCTGGGTGTCCGTGGTTCGATCTCCAGCAAGGGTGAAAACATTGGGGGTGTTTCCTTACACCAGTTGTCCTGTTCACCTAGCATGCAAGTATTTTCCTGGGTTGAAGATTGAGACACTTATGCAACATATGGGAATCTTTATCGAGGAAACGTTTCGCCACACAGTGGCTTCATCAGTCCAATACAAAGCAAAAAGGTGTAAGGAGAGGAGGAGTTTGAGGTAATCAGACCCTCAGCCTGGAGTCGATGTGTTCAGTCCATCAATCTTGTAGATTACCTCAAACTCCTCCTCTCCTTATACCTTTCTGCTTTGTATTGGACTGATGAAGCCACTGTGTGGCGAAACGCTTCCTTTTAGTTTAATATGTTTATTATGCACCCCATACCCATCCTGTGGGGCGGTAGTCAAAAGATTACAGAGGTACATAATTGGTCCAGGGACTGGACTCCAAAGTTTTGATAGCTGAGCAAGTTACAAAGGTAATGAACTAGATCTGGTCACAATCGTGACCAAGTACAAAGGTAATGAGTTCCAGTTAGAGCTGGTCACACTCATGACTAATTACAAAGGTAATGAACTAAATCTGGTTACAATAATGAGAATTAACAAAGGTAATGAGCTCCAGGTAGAGCTGGTCACAATCATGACAAGTTTCAAAGGTAATGAATCGTGAACACATGATTACAATCTTCAACTTATCAGTTTTTAACCATTTATCACATTGAACATTAAAATGGTATAAAATACCGACAGGTTGTTAGGTAAGACACATATGCAACAGTTAGGTATCTTTATTGTGAAACGTTTCGCCTACACAGTAGGCTTCTTCAGTCAAGTACAGAAAAGTTGATAGAAGCAGAAGATACTTGAAGACGATGTAATCAGTCCATCACCCTTAAAGTTTTGAGGTGGTCAGTCCCTCAGTCTGGAGAAGAGCATTGTTCCATAGTATGAAACATACTATGGAACAATGCTCTTCTCCAGACTGAGGGACTGACCACCTCAAAACTTTAAGGGTGATGGACTGATTACATCGTCTTCAAGTATCTTCTGCTTCTATCAACTTTTCTGTACTTGACTGAAGAAGCCTACTGTGTAGGCGAAACGTTTCACAATAAAGATACCTAACTGTTGCATATGTGTCTTACCTAACATTTATCACATGTTCCTGGTGTGGGTGGCATCCTAGGGAAGAAGATTGAGGACTCCAATGGAACTAAAACAGACAGTCCCTCGATGACGTAATACCTTTCTTGGGTTATCCTGGGTGTCTAACCCTCCAGGGTTAAAAATCCGAACAGAATCTTGTCCGCTGTGTTAGGGCTCAATAAAGCGTCTTATGTGGTCACCCTTTATAAACAAACAACACATCAACAACACTCAAATTATTTAAATTTTTCTTAATTATGGTTATTTTATGAAGCTCTGGAGTAACTACCACTGCAACACTTACTTGCGAGGTAAGTAAACACTCTCATGTGATTAATTATTGCCACAATTTGATAAACTAGTCGAAAAAATGATAATACTGATTGAATATCAAAATGGTATACAATACCGACAGGTTGGTAGATAAGACACATAGGCAACTTTATTCCGAAACGTTTAGCCTACACAGTAGGCTTCTTCAGTCGAGTACAGAAAGTAGGCAGGAGCAGTGAAGACGATGTAATCAGTCCATCACCATTGAAGTCGTAGATTTGAGGTTGTCAGTCCCTCAGCCTGGAGAAGTTCAGTTCCAAAGTCTGGAACTAACTGCACCTCTCCTTCCGACAGTATTTAAGTCTCAACACTGTCACTAGATCTTCATTATATAACAATAGTTATAAATGACCATAATTTTTAAAGGGGTGGACCGGTAAGCCAACGGAAGGCCTCGGTCAGATGACCAAAAGCTCCAAAGGCGGGTCATCATCTGACTAAGACCCGCGTCAGGAAACATTTGTCCTGTTTCCTGCCGAACCTTACCTAACCTAACCTAACTAGATCTTCAGTTAGTTCCAGACTTTGGAACAGAACTTCTCCAGACTGAGGGACTGACAACCTCAAATCTACGACTTCAAGGGTGATGGACTGATTACATCGTCTTCACATCTCTACTGTTCCTGCATACTTTCTGTACTTGACTGAAGAAGCCTACTGTGTAGGCGAAACATTTCGGAATAAAGTTGCCTATGGATAATACTGATGGATGATTAAAGTGATCACCCATATTACCAAGACTTCGGTAAGTTTACTAAGTTTTTTAAAGTTTACTTACACAAGTTTAGATTATTACAATTATCTTAATTAGTAACATATGTGTAAATTTATTTTTTGTTCGTCCTTGGTAATTTACACTATGATAATTTTACTTGCATGTAAGAGAGACCATCTGGGCCTAATTAATCTTACTTATTTCCATTTTGATCCTTGTAATATTACTAGGCACTGTATGACCCATAGAGGTTTAGTGCTCCACCATGAATGTAATAAATAATAACAACGGTGTTGACTGGTGAAAGAAATGTCTGAAATTTTCCTACATACTGGAGAAAAGTTCTTCCATATATTACTTAAAATATCCGTTAACTTACCATAAATAATCTTGTTATATTATTGTTTATGTTGCACCAAGTGACATCACTGACAGTGACATCACTGACTTACCAGGTGAAGAAGAATATTTTGTTTGAATTATTAACCTGGAGGGTTAGGAACCCAGGAAAACCCAAGTAGTAACTTGGTCATTGTTGATTGTCAAGTCTTATTTCCATTGTAGTCCCTTAAAAACCCTCTACCTCAGTATAGGATCTATTACACTCAACTTACAGCTGGGTAACAAGGGCAGCAGGTGTAAGGAAATATGCCCAACATTAATCTGTCCCTGAGAGTGCTTCCCAGCACCTCAGTATGTAGCTGAGGACACTGTTAACCAGGTCATCTAGCTGCCTGGAGAACTAGCTGAATAGAGAACTAGCTGCCTAGAGAACTAGCTGCCTGGAGAACTAGTTGCTTGGAGAACTAGCTGAATAGAGAACTAGCTGCCTGGAGAACTAGCTGCCTGGAGAACTAGCTGCTGACTTAGCAGTGTAGTGCTAGTGCATAATATCACCTTCATAAATGTGATAATAAATGAGATGAATGTTTCAAAACTGTTCTAATTGTTGAATGTTCATATATATCATTGTCTCTCTTACTTCATACAGTATATTGTCATGTAACTCAGGTGTTGTTTGAAATATGTCATTTGATGAAATTCACCATATTAATATGCACACACATTCCTGAAGCATTGCTAATTGATTATCCTTTTTATAAAATGCATACATTTTCCTGTGCTGAAATATGTGTTATGACAGTGGAACCTCAAATTTTGAACGTATCGCTTACCGAACTCTTCGAAAATAGAACCCTTTTTTCGAACCAACTTTGTCCCTATTATCGAACTCGCCCCTATTTTTGAACCTCCGGGTACCGGACCTGTCCGGCAGCCTGCTCTGTCCACGTCCCCACGCAGGCACCATGAGCCAGTCTGGTTTTGTTGGTGCTTGAATGAACACTAACCTGCACTCTCATTCAAACATTTTATGATTATTTCATTGTGTTTACTGCTTGTGGGACTGTGAAATAGGCTACAATGGGAGCAATGAAACTTGCTAGTGGTACCCCTGTGGTAAAGAAAGTGAGAAACACCATAGATGGGAAGAAGGAAATAATACAGAAGGGGAATGATGTCCAAGTGGAATGATGTCCAAATGTTTGTGGAGAAGTACCACCCTGAGCAATCGGAAACAAGCCGTCTTTGCATCAAGTTCAGTGACAGAACCATGTCCCATTTTAGGGAAATTTTAAGAGGCACCAGAAACAGAGGATTGTGAACAGTTATTTTGTGAGACAGGGGTCCAGTGACTCAAGCTGGTCCTAGTGGCATTAAAAGACAGAGAAGGGAAGTAACCCCAGAGAGGACTTTGGTACTTGAAGTCCTCATGGAGGGGGATTCTCCTTCCAAACACTAACCCCAACTCCCTTTCTCCTCCTCCCTATCTTCTAGATGCCATCACCAATCTTCAATAAAGGTAAGTAAAATGTTATTTTATATGTGTGTTTAAATTTATTAACCCTTTCAGGGTCCGTGCCGTAGATATACGGCTTTACGTTGAGGGTCTAAACCGTAGATCTACCCCATGAGCTCAGCTCACTCTGATAAGCTGTGAGCAGTAACTTTGGGCCTAGATGTGAGAGAATACATTTATGTGGTATGTGTGCACCACATAAAGCAAATCCTGCAGCACACAGTGCATAATGAGAGAAAAAAACTGAGACTGTAATTTTCGATTAAAACAGCAACTTTGCAGTGTTTTTTCGTATGTTTTTTATAGTTGTATTTGCAATTTCTTGGTCTCATTTGATAGGAAGGAAGTTATACTACAGAAATAGAGATGATTTTGATTGGTTTTAGTACTGGAAATGGCTTGAAACTGAGCTCAAAGTAGCAGAAATGTTAAATTTTTGCCAATGTTCAGGAGTAAACAAATGACCTCACAAGTCTAATACATGAAAGCTGGTGGGTCTAATATACATTTACAAATGTGATGATATTATTTATACAATTATTACAGTATTACATAACAGTAAATCTTCTATTTTTTGGTTTGAATAAAAATTCATTATGTGAATAAAAAATCAAAATGGAATTCATTTGTAAACCCTTAAAATGTAACTAATGAACAGAGGAAATGTTAGTTTAGTGCCAGGAATGCCTGCATTGTTTATTCTGGACCCTGTTTTGAAATTGGAATATTTTGAACTTAGCACTAAATTGGCCAAATTACCAAATTCCGATCACTTTATTTTGTAGTTGAAACAGTTGACTTGGTGATTTCTTGTGCTCAGTCGATAAAATAGAAGTAATATTAGTGAAATAGCTAAGAATTTGGTTGACTGGAATAATGTAATTGGCCTAAAATGGGAGTCAGTCACCAAATTGCTGATGCATAAATATCGCTGACACATCAAAATTCGCGAGCATAATTTCGTCAATTTTCCATCAAATTTCATACTTTTTGTTTTATTACCTTCAGAAAAAGACTCTCTACCATTTCATAAGAAAAAATAACAAAATTATTTTTTTTAAATTCTTGGACCCTGGTGCACACTTTGAAATTTGGCCTCTGGACCCTGAAAGGGTTAATACATAATTGAACACTATATTTGTTGTGTGTATGTAAAACTATAATTAATCTCTATAAAATGTATTTTTTTGGTGGATATTTTTGGGTTTCTGGAACGGATTAATTGTATTTCCATTATTTCTTATGGGAAATATTGCTTCGCTTTTCAGACTTTTCAAATTTAGAACTAACTCCTGAAACGGATTAAGTTTGATATTTGAGGTTCCACTGTATTTATTTATTTATTTATTTAGTAATTTGAGCATACATACAGAGGTACAAAAAAATACAGGTAAGAGCAGCATGCCAAAGCCACTTATATGCATAGCATTACGGGCTGGCTTACAATTAACTTAAGATTAACTAAGCAATGATGAAATCAGTGATAAGACATTATTGTAAACAGATAACTATAAAGCACAAATGAGTATTACAAAGACAGGTCATATGGTTGCATGCATTGCTGTACATTCAGTCGAATGGAGTATTCTGTTAGATTGGGTTTTAGGTTTAACATTTATGTGATATAATTGTGAGAAACATTTAAGATATACAATTTATAAGGTTCAGTTATTCAGTATTTTTTTTGGTTTTGGGTGAGTAAGTGATCTTTGAGAAGAGACTTGAATTTATAAACAGGTAGTGTTTCTTTTATATTTACAGGTAATGAATTCCAGATTTTAGGGCCTTTTATGTGCATTGAGTTTTTGCAAAGAGTGATCTGTGGCTTGTGTTATGGTCATGTGTTCTGTTGAGGTTGGCAAGATGTTTGAGGGGAGGGTTAATATCAGAGTTAAGTTTTCTATGTATGTAATAGGTGCAATAATAAGTATGGATGTTTTGTATGGTGAGTAGGTTGAGTGTTTTGAATATTGGTGGAGTGTGCTGCCTGTAGTGAGAATTTGTTATCATTCTAACTGCAGCCTTTTGTTGGGTAATTAGTGGTCTGAGATGGTTAATTGTTGTTGAGCCCCATGCACAAATTCCATAGGTGAGATAGGGGTAAATAAGAGAGTGACATAGGGCCAGGAGGGCTGACTGTGGAGCATAGTACCGTATCTTCGATAGTATGCCTACAATCTTGGAAATTTTCTTAGAAATTTGTTGTATATGTGTATGAAATTTGAGTCTATTATCAAGGTGGATTCCTAAGAATTTTCCCTCTGTTAGCTTTGTGATAGGTGATCCGTTTATCATTATGTTAAGAGGGACATCTGTAGCTCTGTTACCAAACTGAATGAAGTAGGTTTTGTCAATGTTTAGTGTAAGTTTGTTAGTCCTCATCCAGGTAGATATTTTCTGCAATTCAGTATTTACAGTATTGGCTAGCGTGACTGGGCTCGGGTGAGAGAAGACGTATGTAGTGTCATCTGCAAATAGTGTGGGTTTGAGTAATTGCGAAGCATTTGGTAGGTCATTTATGTATAGGAGAAAGAGAAGAGGGCCAAGGACACTTCCCTGTGGGACACCAACTGTAATTGGTTGTGCGGAAGAGCTTGCCCCATTTGCGTACACATATTGGCTTCTGTTGCTGAGGTAAGACTTGAGGTAGTTATGGGAGTGCCCTCTAATACCATAGTGTGACAATTTTACGTGGAGCAAGTCATGGTCAACTGTATCAAAAGCTTTACATAAGTCAATGAAGATCCCCAGTGGGACTTCTTTTTTCTCTATTGCAGTGTATATATGTTCTAGCATGTGTATAATAGCATCATTAGTATTTTTATTAGGCCTGAATCCAAATTGTCAGGGGTTGAGTATGTTTTGGGAGATGAGGTAGGAGTAGATTTGTTTATGAATTAATTTTTCGAAGATATTTGAGAGAGGGTGTAAATTGGATATTGGCCTATAGTTATTCAACTCTGTTTGGTCTCCTCCTTTATGGATCGGGGTGACCCTTGCTATTTTGAGAACTGTAGGGAAGGTGGAGGATTCAATGGATTTGTTAAAGAGTGTTGCAATGATTGGTGATAGCACTTGTGACACTTTTTTGTATATAAAGGGTGGTAAGGTATTTAAATCTCCTGCCTTGTTTTTTAGTGCGTTGATAATAAGGGAGACTTCGTATGGGTTAGTCGGAGCTAGGAACAGTGTGTTCGGGTAGTTCTGTATTAATATTTTTAATATTAAAATAATCATCAGTATTAAAATAACAGGTACAAATTAAATAAAAATACAATTTAAGTCATATGTGCCTTTGTAATTATATACAAACATTGTCTTTTCAAACTTTAATGGATTATATTGTAGGTTTTTTAAATTTTATAGTAAGAATAATAATAATAATAATAATAACAATATTTTATTTCAGCATGTTACATGTTTGTACAAAGGAATATAATATTGGGTGTACAATGCAAAAAGCCCCTTTATATGCAGAGCATTTTGGGCAAACTTAAAACTAACTTAAAATTAATAAGGCAATAATAATGCATGTGGTCATTAGATGAGTCACAATGAATACAAGAGAATTGAATATTCTATTAGATTATGCTCTATGGCTTTGATAAGTTTTCATGACTCACGAAATCGTAATGACACGATTGCAAACAAACCATACCATGTGGTATGGTTTGTTTGCAATCGTGTCATTATGATTTCGTGAGTCATGTTGACGGCATTGAGGGGATTTGAGCTAGAGTTCGTCACGGCCACGCTAGCTGGAGATTCGTCTGTAAAAACTTGCATTTGTGGTCACAGTGGTGCCTATGCTAACCTTCCTATGGTGTAGAAATACAGTGGACCCCCGCATAACGATGGCATCACATAGCGATTATTTCGCATACCGCTTACTTTAATCGCAAAATTTTTGCCGCGCATACCGATTAAAAACCCGCTCACCGATTTTCGTCCGAGACGCGTCCAATGTGCGCCCTCAGCCAGCCTCACATGTGCCGCCCGTGCCATTGTTTACCAGCCAGCCTCCGCGCTAACATCCAAGCATACACTCGGAATATTTCGTATTATTACAGTGTTTTCGGTGCTGTTTCTGGAAAATAAGTGACCATGGGCCCCAAGAAAGCTTCTAGTGCCAACCGTACACCAATAAGGGTAAGAATACCCATTGAAATGAAGAAGAGATCATTGATAAGTATGAAAGTGGAGTGCGTATCGCCGACCTAGTCAAGTTGTACAAGAAACCCCAATCAACCATCGCTACTATTGTGGGCACCAAAAAGACAATCAAGGAAGCTGTTCTTGCCAAAGGTTTAACTGTGTTTTCGAAACAAAGATCGCAAGTGATGGAAGATGTTGAGATACTCTTATTGGTGTGGATAAATGAAAAACAGCTAGCAGGAGATAGCGTCTCTCAAGCGATCATATGTGAAAAGGCTAGGAAGTTGCATGACGATTTAATTAAAAAAATGCCTGCAACTAGTGATGATGTGAGTGAATTTAAGGCCAGCAAAGGTTGGTTTGAGAGATTTAAGAAGCGTAGTGGCATCCATAGTGTGATAAGGCATGGTGAGGCTGCCAGTTCGGACCACAAAGCGGCTGAAAAATATGTGCAGGAATTCAAGGAGTACATAGAAACTGAAGGACTGAAACCTGAACAAGTGTTTAATTGTGATGAAACAGGCCTGTTCTGGAAGAAAATGCCAAGCAGGACCTACATTACTCAGGAGGAAAAGGCACTCCAGGACATAAGCCTATGAAAGACAGGCTTACTCTTCTCATGTGTGCCAATGCTACTGGTGATTGCAAAGTGAAGCCTTTATTAGTGTATCACTCTGAAACTCCCAGAGCGTTCAGGCAAAAGAATGTCCTCAAGGATAATTTGTGTGTGCTGTGGAGGGCAAACAGTAAGGCATGGGTCACTAGGGAATTTTTCTATAACTGGTTACACCATGCATTTGCCCCCAATGTGAAAGATTCCCTAACTGAAAAGAAATTAGAACTTAAGTGCCTCCTGGTGTTAGACAATGCCCCTGGTCATCCTACAGACGTGGCAGAGCGACTTTATGGGGACATGAGCTTCATTAAGGTGAAGTTTTTGCCTCTAATACCACTCCTCTCCTGCAGCCCATGGACCAGCAGGTTATTTCCAAAATTCAAGAAACTGTACACAAAAGATCTGTTTGAAAGGTGCTTTGTAATGACCTCAGAAACTCAACTGACTCTAAGAGAGTTTTGGAGAGATCACTTTAATATCCTCAATTGTTTTAAACCTTATAGGTAAGGCTTGGGAGGAAGTGACTAAGAGGACCTTGAACTCTGCTTGGAAGAAACTGTGGCCAGAATGTGTAGACAAAAGGGATTTTGAAGGGTTTGAGGCTAACCCTGAGAATCCTGTGCCAGTTGAGGAATCCATTGTGGCATTGGGAAAGTCCTTGGGGTTGGAGGTTAGTGGGGAGGATGTGGAAGAGTTGGTGGAGGAGGACAATGAAGAACTAACCACTGATGAGCTGATAGATCAACTTCAAGAGCAAGAGGCCAGACCTGGGGAAACTGGTTCAGAGGAGGGGAGAGAGAAAATTGAAGAAGTTGCCTACTACAAAGATAAAGGAAATCTGTGCAAAGTGGCTTGAAGTGCAAACCTTCATGGATGAAAATCACCCTCACACAGCTATTGCAAGCCGTGTTGGCAACCTGTACACTGACAATGTTGTGAAACACTTTAGGGAAGTGATAAAGGAACGAGAGGTACAGGCCACTATGGACAGATATCTTGTGCGAAAGAAGTCCAGTGACTCTGAAGCTGGCCCTAGTGGCATTAAAAGAAGAAGGGAAGTAACCCCAGAAAAGGACTTACTACCTCAAGTCCTAATGGAAGGGGATTCCCCTTCTAAACAGTAAGAAGATAATGCTCTCCCCTCCTCCCATCCCATCAATTTATCACCAGATCTTCAATAAAAGTAAGTGTCATGTAAGTGTGCATGCCTTTTTCAGTTTGTGTGTATTAAAATTAATATTTCATGTGGTAAAAAAAAAATTTTTTTCATACTTTTGGGTGTCTTGCACGGATTAATTTTATTTCCATTATTTCTTATGGGGAAAATTCATTCACATAACGATTATTTCGCATAACAATTACCCCTCTTGCACGGATTAAAATCGTTAACCGGGGGTCCACTGTATACCTAGTTGGATGAATCTTATTGTGGCTAGCTGGTCCAGTGGCTAACGCGACAGTCTGGAGTTTTGAGACTCTGACCACAGGTTCAATCCCGCCCGTGGTATGGTTTGATAAGTTTTGTAGGGAAGAATTACGATTTTGATTATTAACCTCACGGTGCCCCATGGCCTGGTGGCAAAAGCTCTCGTTTCACACAGTGAGGGTCCAGGTTCGATTCCCGGTGAAGGGGTGGAAACGTCAAACATGTTTCTTTACACCAGTCGTCTATGTTCAGCCATCAGAAAAATGGGTACACCTGGGTGTTAGTCAACTAGAGTGGGTCACATCCTGGGACAAAACTGACCTGATTTGCCCAAAATGCTCTGCTAAAAACAACAGTCATAGCCCCACTCCACAAAGGGAGCAGTAAAGCCAATAGAGCTAACATCCCATATCATTAAAATCTTTGAAAGGGTTCTAAGAAGCAAGATCGCCACCCATCTAGATACCTATCAGTTACACAACCCAGGGCAGCATGGGTTTAGAGCAGGTCTCTCTTGTCTGTCCCAACTACTGGATCACTATGATGAGGTCCTGGATGCTCTAGAGGACAAACAGAATGCAGATGTAATGTGCACAGACTTTCCAAAACCCTTCGACAAGTGTGACCATGGTGTAATAGCACACAAAATATGTGATAAAGGAATAACAGGAAAAGTTGGTAGATGGATCTATAATTTCCTAACAAATAGAACACAAAGAGTAGTACGTAGTCAACAGTGAAGTCTGAGGCGGCTATGGTGAAAAGCTCTGTTCCACAAGGCACAGTACTTGCTCCCATCTTGTTCCTCATCCTCATTTCTGACATAGACAGGGATATAAGCTACAGTGCTGTGTCTTCCTTTGTAGATGACACCCGAATTTGCATGAGAGTGCCCTCCATTGAAGAGACTGCAAGACTCCAGGTGGACATCAACCAAATCTTTAAATGGGCTGCAGAAAACAATATGAAGTTCAGTGATGAAATATTTCAGTTACAGTAGACCCCCAAGTTTCGTGAGCCTCATGGTTCGTGAATTTTGACTTTTGGCAACTTTTTTCGTCCAAATAAAGCCTTGCAGTTTGTGATTTGCCTCGCAATTTGTCCATCGTATGGAACGCATCCATACGGCCAGGAGCACACAAAGGCTCCCACATATCATTCAGAGCATCAGTGTGGCATTGTTTCTGCACGAGTTACCATCACTCCAGGCGTTCATACGATACATTTCGTAATAATCCATTGTTTTTGGTGCTTGAAACTGCTAAATAAGCCACCATGAAAGCCTCTAGTGCCAGCCCTTTGGTAAAGAAGGTGAGAAACACGATACAATTAAAGAAAGAAATCATCGCAAGTTATGAAAGTGGAGTGCATGTAGCCGAGCTCAGCGGGATGTACAGAAAACCCCATTCAGTGATCACTTCCATTGTGTCTAAGTAAAAGGAAATCAAGGAAGCTGTTGTTGCGAAAGGGGTAGATATGCTCACCAAAACGCTAGTATAATATCTTTATTATGCACCCCATACCCATCCTGTGGGCGGTAGTCAAAAGATTGCAAAGGTACATAATGAGTCAGGGACTGGACCCAAAGTTATGATAGTTTGAACTCTTTACAAAGGTAATGAACTCCAGGTAGACTGGTCACAATCATGACAAGTTTACAAAGGTAATGAATCAGCCTCACTCCTATACATGGTTACAGTCATGAACAAATTACAAAGTAATGAGCCACTGATACGTCCACACCTGATCACAGTTGTAATGAGTTATAAATACAAATATTAAGTGGGTCATACACCACACGAACACGCACGCGCACACACACACACGAGGGCGCACGCACAGACACATGCACACGAGCATACAAATATATGCATACACACAAGCACATGTGCATGCACACTCCCCCCACACACACACATGTGGTAATGCTTTATTTACAGCTAGCAAAATCAGGGTATTTCTCTAGAATGGTCTGTAATATACCACTGTGGATAAATACTTTGCCTTTTCTTGAACATTATGAGTGGTTTGTCTCTAAATTCATTAATTTGATCGCACTCCAGTTACATAATGATGCAAGGGGTGACAATAGTCCATCTGGCAAAGTTTACATTTCGTTTGGTTACATCTGGTGGTGGTGATTTAACCTGCCATAGATACTTGTAACCCAGCCGGAGCCGGGAGGTAGTGACATCCAAGAGTCTGCTTATCTTGTTGGATGCACCATAGACATGTGGCTCCTCCTGCATGATGGAATGATGATAGATGGACTGACTTGTGTCAATCTCCTTAAGTCTTTAGTCAATAAAGTTCAATTGAAGTTCTTTTCATATTATTGTTCTCAAACTGCTAACTGACAACCCAAGATTGTAATCTACTCCCTCTTTGAAAGCATACAGCTTGGGCCAATTTATCAGTTCTATCATGCATCTGAAGACCAATGTAAGATGGAATCCACAGCATGTGCACTCTGACTCCACTGTCCAATTAAAGTTACAATTAAAGTGTCAACCTTAGATACATGGACGCATTTGAGTGCAAGGAGTATGGCAAACAGTTCTGTTTGAAGGGTAGAGACCCAGTTATTGATGCTTGCTCGAATTTCTTTATGAGAGCCATCACTACCAGCTGCACCAGTGGACTTGTGAACAGAACCATCAACGTAAATAATTTGTGAAAGAATGTTCTGTGTGACTAAGTTATCAATACAGCTTCAGGCATCATGTTTGGCTTCAAGACGAAGCTTTGGTTGTGATTTAAGAAGAGTTTTGGGGGGAAATCACCAAAAAGAGATTGCAAATACTCGAAGATGTTGAGAATTTGTTGGTAGTGTGGATCAACGAAAAACAATTAGCAGGAGATAGTGTTATGCAGTTGATAATTTGTGAAAAAGCAAGGCAGTTGCATACTGATCTCATAAAGAAACTGCCTGCAATGAGTGCTGGTGCTAGTGAATTTAAGGCCATCAAAGGCTGGTTTGAGAGATTTAAGAAGTGTAGTGGCATACACAGTGTGGTAAGGCATGGCGAGGCTGCAAGTGCTGACAAATGTGTGGCTGAAAAATTCGTGCAGAAACTCAAGGACTATGTACAGGCTGAAGAATTCCTCCCTCAACAAGTGTTCAATAGTGACAAAACAGGCCTCTTTTGGAAGAAAATGCCAAAGAGGACCTACAACACGCAGGAGGAAACAGCACTTCCAGGACACAAGCCTATGAAAGACAGGCTAACTCTCATGTTCTGTGGTAATGCTAGTGGGGATTTCAAAGTGAAGCCCTCACTGGTGTATCACTCTGAAAATCCCAGTGTTCAAGAAAAACAGTGTTGCCAAGAGTAAATTGTGTGTGATGTGGAAGACTAACAGTAAGACATTGGTCACAAGGAAAATTTTCCTTGATTGGTTTGATGAAGTGTTTGGCCCCAGTGCGAAAAAATACCTCCTGGAAAAGAAATTGCCACTCAAGTGCCTCCTGGTAATGGACAGTGCTCCTGCTCATCCTCCAGACTTGGATGACCAAATGGTGAAGGAGTTTAGTTTCATCACAGTGAAGTTCTTGCCCCCCTAATACCACTCTCATCCAGCCCATGGACCAGCAGATCATTTCAAACTTCAAAAAACTCTACACCAAAGCATTGTTTCAAAGGTGCTTTGATATGACCTCAGACACTCATTTGACCTTAAGAGAGTTCTGGAAAGATCACTTCAATATTCTCCATTGCATAGGCCTTATAGATAAGACTTGTCTGGGAGTGACTTCCAAGACGATGAACTCTGCTTTGAGAAAAATTGTGGCCAGATTGTCCCCTCAACAAAAATTTTGAGAGATTTGAGGCTGACCCTGACAACCCTATGCCAGTTGTGCAATCTATTGTGGCACTGGGGAATTCCATGGGGTTGGATGTGAGTGGCCAGGATGTGGAAGAGTTGGTAGAGGACCACAGTCAAGAGCTAACCACTGAAGAGCTGCAAGAACATCATCTGCAACAGCAACAGGCCACAACTCAGGAAATTGCTTCAGAGGAAGAGGAAGAGAGGTGGAAGAAGGTGCCTTCTTCAAAGCTTAGGGACATTTGTTCAAAGTGGAGTGAGGTGCAAATGTTTATGGAGGAATATCACCCTGACAAAGCTGTTGCAAGCTGTGTCGGCAACATCTACAGTGACAATGTCTTGTCCCATTTGAGGCAAATTTTAAAGAAATGCCAGAAACAGAGCTGTCTGGAACAATTTTTTGTGTGACAGGGGTCCAGTGACTCTCAAGCTGGTGCTAGTGGCATTAAAAACAAAGACAGGCAGTAACCCCGGATAAGGACTTGGTACCTGAAGTCTTTATGGAAGGGGATTTCCCTTCCAAACAGAAGTGGTACTTCTCCATCCTCTCCCCTCCTCCAGTCTTCCAACCACCAAGAAGAGTCTTCAATAAAGGTAAGTGTGATATTATTGTTTATAGTACTTGATTTCTCATTCTTTTCTGTATGTAAATCTATGTTTAATCTAAAAAAAAAAAAATTTTTTGTTAATACTCATGGGTGTATGGAACAGATTAATTAGATTTACATTATTTCTTATGGGAAAAATGCTTTCAACATTCGTGAATTCTGACTTTTGGCAGACTTTCTGGAACGGATTAATCATGAAACTCGAGGGTTCACTGTATTCCGATATAGAAAATGTGAGGAAATTAAAACTACATCGGAATATAAAACAAATTCCAACCACACAGTAGAGCGAAAAACTAATGTAAAAGGCCTGGGAGTGATCATGTCAGAAGATCTCACCTTCAAAGACCATAACATTGTATCATTCGCATCTGCTAGAAAAATAACAGGATGGATAATGAGAACCTTCAAAACCAGGGATGGCAAGCCCATGATGAGACTCTTCAGGTCACTTGTTCTATCTAGGCTGGAATATTGCTGCACACTAAC
Source organism: Cherax quadricarinatus (assembly GCF_026875155.1). Classification (NCBI taxonomy): domain Eukaryota; kingdom Metazoa; phylum Arthropoda; class Malacostraca; order Decapoda; family Parastacidae; genus Cherax; species Cherax quadricarinatus. The sequence continues at coordinate 13,580,310 of NC_069412.1, forward strand.
AGCACCTTTCAAGGCAGGTGAAATTGCTGACCTAGAAAATGTACAAAGAGCCTTCACGGTACACATAACTGCGATAAAACTCCTCAATTACTGGGAACACTTGAAGTTCCTCAACCTGTACTTCCTAGAATGCAGGCAGGAGAGACACATGATTATATACACTTGGAAAATCCTAGAGGGATTAGTACCAAACTTGCACACAAAAATCAGTCCCTATGAAAGCAAAAGACTCGGCAGACTATGCAACATCCCCCAGTGAAAAGCAGGGGTGCCACTAGTACGATAAAAGACAGCATAATCAGTGTGAGGGGCCCAAGACTGTTCAACTGTCTCCTAGCATACATAAGGGGGATTGCTAATTGGCTCCTGACTGTCTTCAAGCAGAGTGGAGGCAGGTGAAAATTTCACCGACCCTCAGCACACAATCAGCAGTGTTCAGGTTATTGTTGTGGCAGATCTTGAAGAGTAAAAGTTGTGTAAGTAGACATGCCTACACAACTTTTGGAGCTGATTTAGAAATTCACAGTCCTAAAACTTAAATGCTTTTACTTTTTTCACAATATAAAGCCAAAATAGGAGGAAAAAAAAAACTTGCATAAAATTAAATCTTGAATTCAGCTGCCTATATGTCTGAAGGAAAACATTGTTTTAGTATGACATTATTGTAGCAGTTACCCAAGTGGACATTATTATAACCAGCTACCCAAGTGCCAATTTCAAAATAGGATCCAGAATAAACAATGTAGACATTCCTGGCACTAAAATAACATTTTCTCTGTTCATTAGTCACAGCTACAGGCCCCTCTTATATTACTCTTGCTTACCATTTGGAATTTTTATTCACAAAAAAAAATAAAAGATTTACTGTTATGCAGACTACTGCATTATTGTAATAGTTGTATAAATAATGAATCCATTCTTGACTCCGTACTGGAATTTGGACTGGCAGGTGGACAGGTATTGGACGGTGACGTCATTTGTTTACTCTTGAGCTTCGCTAAAGAATAGAACATTTTCGCTGCTGTGAGCGCAATTTCAAGGTACTTTTCGTCATGAAAGCAATCAAAATCATATCTATTTCTGTAATATATCTTTCATTCTATCAAATGAGACAAAAAAAAATGATAATATAACCATAACAACCATACAAAAATATACCGCTAAGCGGCAGCTAATGGCTGAGAAGTGAACTCCGCTATTTATGGTCTGATTTCTTTCATTTTTGGTGTACCTGAAGAAGTATCTTTCCATCATACATTGCCCAAGTTTGAATAAGATAACCCAACAAACAACTGAGAAAATAACAATATAATAATAACAATAATAATAATACAGTGGACCCCCGCATAAAGATCACCTCCGAATGCGACCAATTATGTAAGTGTATTTATGTAAGTGCGTTTGTACGTGTATGTTTGGGGGTCTGAAATGGACTAATCTACTTCACAATATTCCTTATGGGAACAAATTCGGTCAGTACTGGCACCTGAACATACTTCTGGAGTGAAAAAATATCGTTAACCGGGGGTCCACTGTATCTTTATTTACTACACGTACATGTACAAGGCATACAGGCCTAGCTGACATCAGTAAGTAAGTAAGTTTATTCAGGTATACACAAATACAGTTACTTAGAATTATCATACATAAGCAGCATATGTGTAGAGAACCTAGGATAACCCAAAAAAGTCAGACAGAGTGACTTACTTCCATTGGGGTCCTTTTACCTTATTATTATAATATAAATGTTATAATATTTTCTTATTATTCTATAATGAAGATAACATCTTATTATCATACTAAAAAGACTATCTACTACACGAGGGTCATTAAGACTATCTACAATACGAGGGTCACTATCTACAATACGAGTGACATACTACTGTATAGAAAGGCACTTGTTATGCTGAGTATTTCAAGAAAATTAGGTCAGTGTCCCAGGATAACACCCACACTAGTCGACTAACACCCAGGTACCCATTTACTGATGGGTAAATATAGACAACAGGTGTAAAGAAACACGCCTAATGTTTCTACCCTGGGTGGGAATCGAATATTTACCAAAAATCATATATGGCTAATCCAAGCCAGGTACTAAAAATAAGCCACGTTGGCTTTTTTGGGGTTATCCTAGGTTCTCTACACATATGTTGCTATGTGTGATAATCTATAGAGAGAAAAAAACTTTTTTGTTTCATGTTTATGGTGGAGTACGAGTGTATATCACAGTTAGCCCTATGCTATACTCCGTTTTCTCTAATACAGTGGACCCCCGCATAACGATCACCTCCAAATGCGACCAATTATGTAAGTGTATTTATGTAAGTGCGTTCGTACGTGTATGTTTGGGGGTCTGAAATTGACTAATCTACTTCACAGTATTCCTTATGGGAAAAAATTCGGTCAGTACTGGCACCTGAACATACTACTGGAATGAAAAAAGTTCGTTAACCGGGGGTCCACTGTATAAGCCACCAAGACAAGGATAGGAGAATGGTATTTGTTTACCATATCCTCTTCATAACTCTGTCCAGCTGCTTGGTGTTATGCCAAATATTATTCATTCTGGAGTATTTAACATGTTTTATGTTATTTATATTGTTTCTTATGTCATATTAGATCAATTGATAGGTAAATAAGCTGTAGTGTTGATATTAGCGTAATAATAAAGCATATTCTCCTGCTTCATGAGACTGAGCTCATCGCAACCGACAGTGGCTTCAAAGCCACCTTATCTTTAATGGATAATGTACTGTGTAGGTGCTTTACATAATGAGAAGCATTTCTTTTATTCATTGGAACCATGGCTAGGGCTAAAAGTAAGCAGGTTAAAACAATAAATGGAGAAAAAGAAATTGGAATGACTTATGCAGCAAGTAGCGCCACCAAACAGTGCCAGCAGGTTGGTGTGGCGACCCTGGAAATTTGAACTTATGCTAGCCAAAATTAGTGCCGAATAACTGAAGGAACCGAATAACTGATTGCCGGATTTGTGATGGCGGACCTGTACAACGCCTGCACTCTGAAGGAGTGAAGGTGGGAAGTACAATGCCTGCACTCTGAAAGATGAGTGGGGATATTTGCAGTTTGGAGGGACATCTGAACTGTAGTATCAACCCGCCTCTGGCAAGACAGAAATGGAGTAAGTGATGATGAAAGTGCTTCTTCTTCTTTAGTGAGTCACCCTACCTCTGTGAGAGATAACTGCATATTAAAATAATAATAGCACTAGTTAAAATAGTAAAAGATTAAAAATTTTTAATTTTATTTTGCAGGTCATCCTGGCACCAGAGACTGGCATTTGTAGTGTCAGTACAGCAGGTCATCCTGGCACCAGAGGCTGACACTTGTAGAGCCAATACTGCAGGTCATCCTGGCACCAAAAACTGGCACTTGTAGTGTCAATACTGCAGGTCATCTTGACACCAGAGACAAGCACTTGCAGGTTTGATATCTATGTTAAAAATCTGCTGTGTATTCTATAAATACTCTCATGTATATATAGTGACAACACTAACTAGAGTGTTGTCACTATATATACAGTGATAACACTAACTACCATGTTAATAATAGTGTCAACAATATCTGCAGTGTTAATAATACAGTGACAACACTATCTACAGTATTAATAATAGTGATAACACTACAGTGTAATAATACAGTGACAACATTAGCTACAGTGCTAATACTGTTATAACACTGTAATAAGTGTTGGTAATGCAACTTTTACAGTGCCAACAACAGTGTCATAATGTCAGTATGTCATGAACACTGAGATATCTGCTGGTGTCACTCCTCCTATTCCTCAGACACTACATTACCCTCACAGGTTTATTGCTTGCTATGTTTATAATAATAGAATTTTTCATAACTATTAGTTTTCTGTGTAATAATCTCAAAATATGCTCTAGTTAAACAATTTAATTATTATTTGAGAATTTATTTTTCTCTGTGACTTGCCTAAAATACTTGAAAAACAGTGTGTTGAAGCAACTCAGTGTACAGTTCTTCAACATTCACACTCAATAAAATAATCTTCTTCACAACAACCTCAATGTGTATATCTGCCTATATTTATTATAGGTAAAAGAGCACTTCAGTGTGTCTAATACAGTTCTCTGAAAAATGTAATTTAGTGAGACACGTGAGAACTCATACTGCAGAAAAGCTATATTAGTGTTCTGAATGTCCAAAAGACTTTTCAGAAAAATCTGATTTAATTATTCACAAGAAAAACTTATACTGGAAAGAAGCCTTATAAGTGTTCAGAATGTCTGGAAAATCTAATTTAGTAAGACACACGGAAACTCATACTGCAGAGAAACCATATCAGTGTTCAGAATGCCTGAAAGACTTTTCTAGGAAACATCATTTAGTAGGTCACATGAGAACTCATACAGGAGAGAAACCATTTCAGTGTTCAAAATGTCTGAAAGACTTTTCTTCAAATCATTTAGTAAGACACATGAGAACTCATACTGGAGAGAAACCATATCAGTGTCCAGAATGTCCGAGAGACTTTTCTCAAAAGTCTGATTTGGTAATTCACTTGCGAACTCATACTGGAGAGAAACCATATCAGTGTCCAGAATGTCTAAAAGACTTTTCGGAAAAATCTTGTTTAGAAAGTCACATGAAAATTCATACTGGAGAGAAACTATATCAGTGTTCAGAATGTCTGAAAAACTTTTCTAGAAAAGGAAGTTTAGTAAGACACATGAGAATCCATACTAGAGAGAAACCATATCATTGTTCAGAATGTCTGAAAGACTTTATTCAAAAGTCTGATTTAGTAATTCACAAGAGAACTCATACCGGAGAGAAGCCATATCAGTGTTCGGAATGTCTGAAAAATTTTTCTAGAAAATCACGTTTAGTGAATCACATGAGAAATCATATCAGTGTTCAAAATGTCTGAAAGACTTCTCTCACAAATCATAATTAATATGACACATACCTTGAGTACACTTGGAGGATATTCCATGGCCCAGTGGCCCTGTGTCTTGGTCAGTGATCAGGCCTCAGGGTTGATCAGGGCCTGATCAACCAGGCTGTTACTGCTGGTCAGGTGCAATCCAGTGTATGACCCACATCCTGGCTGGTCAGGTACTTATTTTAGATGTCTTTCCAGCACCCACTTGAAGAGAGCCAGGGGTCTACTGGTAATCCCCTTTATGTATTCTGGGAGGCAGTAGAACAGTCTTGGTCTCCTGATATTTATTGTGTTATCTCTTAGTGTACTCACAGCAGGGATGCTGTGAGTACACCTGCTGAGTCATTTGCTTTCATGTGGAGTGATTTCCATGATATACATATGATGTAGAGAGATTAGTCGCTCTATATCATGAAGTATATATCATGATATATCATGTTTATATCATGATATATCTTTCTCACTTGCATTTCAAGAAGTACAGGTCAAGGGATTTCCAATATTTACAGTAATTGAAGTGCTGTATTGTATTTATGTGTGTATTGAAAATTCTCTGTAAATTCTCCAGATCTGGAATTTTTGCCTGCCTTGAAAGAGGCTGTTAGTGTACAGTAGTACTCTATTTTGAAGGGTCTCATTATTTATTCTACAATTTTTCTAGAAAATGTAATAGACACATTGTTGTGATCTTTGAAAGTAAGATTCTTTGATATTATCATTCCTGAGTCCTTCACATTAATTTTTCTTTCCTTTGTGTAGTTAAAATTTGTTTTATACTCTAATCCACTTTCTTTCCTCAAGTTTTCCAGAGCAGAGTAATTGAAATTTTTCCTTATTGAACTTCATATTGTTTTCTGAGGCCAGTTTGAAGACTTGGTTTATATCACCTTGGAGATTTGCAGTTTCCTCATTGGTTGACACTGTCATCCAAATTCTAGTATCATCAGCAAGAGAAGTCATGGTTCTAAATGGCTTACATCTCTGTCTATGTCAGATATGGGGATGAGGAAATGGATGGGAGAGAGTACTGTACCTTGTGGAACAGAGCTTTTCACTGCAGCTGCCTTTCACTTTACTTTGTTGACTATTATTCTCTGCGTTCTATTGGTTAGGAAGTTCAAGATCGATCTACCCTCTTTTCCTGTTATTCATTTATCACATGTTTTGTGTGCTGTTACGTCATGATCATGCTGGTCAAAGGCTTTTGCAAAGTCTGTGTATTCTACTTCTGAAGAGAAACCATATCAGTGCTTCTTCAAGAGGGGTTCCCTGCATTGACACCCATCCCTTTCCTCTCCTCCCTTTCCTACATTCAGCCTTTTGGGCTGTCCCCTTAGAAATTATAATTCCTGGGTCATCCTATTCCATTGAGGCTCATGGTGGTCGTGGCATTTGCCTTGGAATCTGGGTCATCTTGGGATGTGCTTATCAGCCCTCTGGAGTTCCAGAGGGCAACTTTGGATATTGACCAAAACCAGAGATATTGGCCTAATTGAATCCAATGAACCACATCTTCATCCTGTTGAAACAGCTAATAAGATAAATGATTTTTTTCTCTACCTTAGGATTAAGTCTAACTAGCAAAATTCCAAACACCGATTCTCAAGTAAGTGATAGCTTTGTTTAAAGTTTCCCAAGCTCCCTCTTTCTTGCTTTAACTAATTCCACTTAGGTCACCCTGATTATAAATGCACTGAAAAACAACAGGTCAGGAAACTTTGCTCAAGTACCATTAGTATTGTTTAAAAGAACAGCTCATTTCATCCACCATTACAATATTGTTCAACAAATCACTGGAAACCAACATTTCTCTGGACCTTTCAGAGGACCCAGTACCTCCTTTGGGGTAGCACCTCATTGCCCATCTCTGGTACCAAGGCTCTGACGTACCCTTTATGGTATGTTTGATCTTTGCATGACCTTGTTACAAAAAACGCGATTCTAAAAGCTTAGAGATCTCCCTTCTAGCATCCAACCTGTTACTGGGTTTTCGTAACAATTAGTCAGTATCCTTGTCCAATTATCCATTAGAATTCAGTATGATTCAATAGTGCTTCAGGATTACAACTGGTAGGCTACTAATTAGAGAAATTAAAATTTAATAAATTTATTAATTAAGTTGTCTAGGCGTATATCAAATTAAATTAAATCAAATTAATCACAGTAATCAAAATAATATTAATCACTTCTCTCGTGTACAGTAGAATTGTGCTGAAAGCACATATCACATTTATAATTATTAAGTACCATCTGGTACATTAACATTTAATAAGATATTACAAATATATACAAGTAAGATTGTGTGTATGTGTGTAAGTGCTCTAAGTAGTTCGCTATGTCTCAAGACTCGACTAGACTTAAACAAGTGACTGACAAAGTCCTCAAATAAACTAAGTTCTTGACCAACTGGCAATCAGAACAGTCTGCTTGAACAATAAAATGACTGATAAGCCGAACAACAATATAACAAGCAACTGCGACACAGAATCAGGAACAAGGAGATAATATAATGACACTAAGTAGGGACCATCAGCAGATCCTCCACAAAAGTCACAAAACTCCCATACTACTGAATCTAAGTTCAGCATAAGAAAATCCCCGACTGTGACAGTGCACAGATACCAATACAAATTAGGTCAGAAGATACAGCTCAGGACCTGAGTTGTTTAGAGTATGTGACACACAACCTCAGTACAACATCGAAAATCACTAAGTCTATACAATGTTCTACAACAATAATGAGACAAGAGATGATCTTCCAACAATGGCCAATAAGGGAGATTTAGGCTCGTCTTGTCTAGAATACGTCCAACCACCAAGCGAGTCTAGACCAGACTGAATATTTCAGGCGAGGTGTGAACACCCCCTCCATCGATCACGTGATAGCTCCGTGGACAGTTGCTGCACAGCAACAGAAGCCGGCAGAGTAACGAGCAAAGAGCGATAATTACAGTAGTTAGACAATCAAGACTTGAACTATGAGCACATAATATGTTACATCCTACCTAACAAAAGTAACTAAGACAAATAATAATATAAAGCAATATATTTAAGATTTAGCTATTATCGCAAATATAAGCAATATAAAATTATATGAAAAGGTAATATACATTATATATATATACATCATATACATTGTAACCCATTCAGGGGTTGCAACAGACCTTGATCATACTTTCAGCTTTTCCCTCTAGAGTGTCAAATTCTGAATCATCACGCGTCTTAGGATGGACCACCTCTGCAAGCAGAGATGCTATTCTTGTAATATTGCTAAGTTAACTCTTGACTGCCAGGAACTTCCACCCTCCACCTACCACAACAGTGTAGAAATTACTGGAGCTTTGGGCATCCATCAAAATATTGCAGGTCAGTGGTAGAATGCCCTGTCTCTGGTGCAGTTGACAATAGCAATCCATCCTGTAACCAACCTCGCACTTGTTTGAACTGCAAAGAGGCCAACCCTGCTTATCCTTGCCATTTCCTGGTTTTCTTAAGGGAAGGGAAAATATGCCATCTTAATGAGAAAGAGGGTTTCACTTATTCCATGGCAGTCTCCCACAAGTTGCTTATACCAGAGTCACTAGATGGCCTCAGACCTCTGTAGTCCCTACTTCCATAGTCACCTCTGCTGTCCCTACTTCCATAGTCACCTCTGTTGTCCTTACTTCCACAGTCATCTCTGTAGTCCCTACTTCCACAGTCATCTCTGTAGTCCCTACTTCCAGTCACCTCTGTAGTCCCTACTTCCACAATCATCTCTGTAGTCCCTGCTTCCACAGTTACTTCTGTGTCTAACTCTTTTGCAGTTCTAGGCTCTAAGGTTCCTACATCTTCATCTTCTCACTCCTAAATAAATCATCACCTTGTATTCTGACATCTCCAAAGTCTAAAACATCACCAAAGTGCAAATCTGTTTCGGTCCCTAAATCACATATCATTCCCAAGCAGTTTACTTTTTCTATCTCTGACTCTAGTCCTTTACTTTATAATGCATCTGTTATTGTTATGGAAGTTCATCCACCCCTATATACAGTTACTTCCCCTCCTGTTCCCACTCTGTCCTAAGCTCTCCGGGGTTAGTGTGGGGTGTTACCTAGCACCATGGCTTGTTGTAGTGTTTTAAAATCTCAAGATAAAGTGTTGGAGAAGGAGATTCTACTTCTTCAGAAAGAAAATAGGAGGCTGAAGCTTCATCTAGATAAGTTGGGAAGTGAGTGTGAGATGGTGGTAGCTGGTGAGGAGGAAAAAGTTACCAGCAGTGATTTTGGAGAGTGGCAGCCTCTTTAAGTGGCAAGTGGATCACAATTCAGAAGAAGGATGATAAGGAAGGTTAATAGAGAAGATGCGAAGGTAGAAAATCGATTCTTCTGTTCTCCAGGACGAGTGTACTTCGTGGTTAGTGAGATTAAGGTACCACTGACTCCCCTGATTTTTCAAGGTAAGAATATTCTGATTGTAGGAGATTCTCAGGTAAGATATATGGACTGTGCTTTTTGTAACAGAGATAGAAAGGTCAGACAGAGGGTGTGTCTCCCAAGAGCTGGTGTTGGTGACATAGTCAGCAGGTTGGATAATATTATGTCAGGCAATGGGAACAAGCCCATTATGTCTTAGTGCTGGTGAAAATGACATCTGGAATGGCAGGAGACAGGAGCTGCTGGATAAGTATAGGTCAGCCATAGATGTAGTCAGGTCTAAGGGAGGGATCCCAATCATATGTAGCATCTTGCCTAGAAGAGGAGTGGGCAATGAATGGATGTGTAGGGCAATTGGTATAAATTGCTGGCTAGACAGGTACTGCAAGGAACTTGCAATCCCATTCATTGATAACTGGGACATATTCTATGGCAAGCATGATATGTATGCAAGGGATGGGGTTCATCTCTCTGGGTCTGGAGTGGTTGCATTACCCAATTCAATTGAGGGGGTCATTGATGATTTGTCTAGGACTTTAAACTGATAGATTATAGAGGTATGGGTGTCTGTGGGAAACAATCAGGCTGCAGTACTAGGGTTGAAAACAGCAGATACAACCAGGATACCTCAGGGATATGTTTAAAAGACAATATTCAAAAGAAAGTTGCTAGTAAAGGCAAAGCAATTGATCAACAAACAAAGAGAGATAGTAGAGGGCAATGAGTGACTAGCTCCCTTAAGGTTTACTATACAAATAGGAGTCTAAGAAATAAGATAGATGAGCTAAGATTACTTGCAAGTGCAGGTAATATAGATATTGCTATAACAGAGACCTGGTTCAACTTGAAAGATAGAGAAATGCCCTCTGAATGCAACATACAGGGTTATAAACTATTCCATACTGATAGGGTCAACAGGAAGAGTAGTGGAGTGGCAATGTATGTCAGAGGTAATCTAAATTGTTGTTAGACAAGATGTAAGATTAGAAACATCAGACACAGAATCTGTTTGGCTACAGTTTCTCGAGGGTCGTGAGAAGTTAATTTTGGGTGTGAGTTATAGGCCCCCAAACCTTGATAGAGAGTGCAGTAAGCTGCTATGGGATGAATTCCCAAAAGGGATCTAGATATGAAAATGTTGTGTAAAAGGGGGATTTTAACTTTAGACAAATTGATTGGAACAATGTGACAGGAAATCTTGAGTTTTAGTGACCCTTTTTTATACGGTTCAGGATTTCTTTTAAAATTAGAAGAAACAAACCGCTTGACTTGGTTCTTGCCAACGAAGAATTTACTAGTTAATAATCTTGAGGTTAATGATGAGCTTGGGGACAGTGATCACTAATCCCTTAGTTTCAATATAAACATGGAATTACCCGAATACTGCAATAAAATTTCTGTCCCAGACTTCGCTTGGCCGATTTCATGGGACTGAAAACTTACCTGGGTGGCTAAATTGGGATGTCCTGACTATGGGTCAGGTAGGTGTGTTGGTTGCCAATATGACGTTTTTCACAGCATAGTTCTAGCTGCTCAGACAACTTTTGTTCCGAGTAAGGAAATTAGATCTAACAAAATGATCCCAAATGGATGAACATAGATTAAAACATCTCTTTGGGTTTTCAAAAGAGAGGCATATATAGGCATATCAAAAAAGGGAAGGGGCAGTTAAGAAATCGGTATATTCAATTAAAGAGAAAAATAAAAAAAGGAATAAGAAAAGGCTAAGGTCACAAGGGATTCGAAGACTAACCCAAAAGGGTTCTTTCAGGTATACAGAAGTAAGATTAGGGACAAGATTGGCCCACTTAAGAGTAACTCTGGTCAGATCACTGATAGGGATATGTGTGAAATTCTCAGTACCTACTTCCTCTCAGTTTTCACGCAGGAAAATACTAGCGATATTCCTGAAATAATAGTTTATGTAGAACAGGACAATAATAAACTATGCACAATTGCAGTAACTAGTGACATGGTCCTCAGACAAATAGAGAAATTAAAAGCTAACAAATCCCCAGGCCCTGATGAAGTGTTTGCAAGGGTGTTAAAGGAATGTAAAGAGGAACTTAGGACACCGTTAGCTAATCTTTTCAACATATCACTACAAACTGGCATAGTGCATGACAAGTGCAAAATGGCAAATGTAATACCTATTTACAAGGCAGGTGACAGGTCCTTTGCTTCGAACTATAGACCAATAAGCCTTACCTTAGGCCTCTGAGGCAATTTGCCACTTTTCCTTAAAAAATTCTTATCTGAAAGACATTTCCATGTTTGAGTTAATAATTTGGTTTCCCTGGATTTTGTCCAAGTTGAAGGTGTCCATCAGGGATGTGAACTTAGCACCACTCTTTTTCTACCTAGCTATAAATGATCTGGACTCTGTTCTTCCATCTAATATTTGGTCATCACTTTATGTTGATGACTTTGCTATAGCTTGTGCAGGCGCTGACTGCTGCTTAGTAGCAGCCTCGCTCCAGAATGCTGTCAACTGTGTTTTCCATTGGGCAACAAATCATGGGTTTAAATTTTCTGGTGATAAAATTCACCAAATCACTTTCACCAGACATTTTGTTGTCTCTGATACTCCATTGTACCTGCATGGTTCCCATATCCTTGAACGTGATATGGTCAGATTTCTCGGTCTTCTGTTTGATCACTGGCAATCCTGGAGATTCACATTACCTGCCTGAAAGCAACTTGCCATAGCTGGCTGAACCTCCTTAAAACCCTTGCGCATCTTTCGTGGGGGCGGATTGTCGAACTCTCCTTGGACTGCATTCAGGCCTAATTTTATCAAAAGTAGACTAGGGTAACCAGATATATTGTGCAGCCTCTCATGCAACTCTTTCTAAACTTGATCCCATCCATTGTCAGGGACTGTGTTTATGTCTAGGCTTTTTGGTTCTCACGTGTCATGAGCCTTTATTCAGAGGTGAATGTTCCATCCTTTAATGATGTCTGTGATGACCATTGCCTCCATTATTTTGTCCACTTTCATGACCTTCACGCTCCTTCTACTTACAGGATAGTAAGAGATGTTAGTAGAGGTCCATTATTTGTTTGCTGACCTGTTTACTCCATCCTTTTTCTCTTCATCTTCACTTGCTCTTGACTTCTCTTTAGTTGCAACCTTTATATGTTCATCTAGCATCTAACTTTTCTCTTATCCCCTGGGAAGTTCCAACAGTTTATGTCTTATTCCCCACTGCTGTGAGTGAAAGCTCAAATACAGTCACTCCTCGCTTACCGATGTACTCGTTTACCAACAACTCGGAGTTACAATGGGCTCTCTCGACGAGTTGGTATTGTATGCTGTAAGAGAACTTGGGTCACGGAAACGGGCAGCGCAGCATCTCTGCATCACGCATCTCAATCTCCTTCCTACAGCCACTCGGTACACTAGCTTTTAAAGTCTCAAAGACTACATATTTGTACAAATTTGTACTTTATTGTGCACCCCGAAAAATGAGAAAAATGGAAGTACAAAAGAAGTTCATTGTAAAGGGATTAGTGATGGGTCTCAGTATCAAGCAGTCTCCAAGACTCCATATTTTGTCTATAAATTTGTACTTTATTGTGCACCCCATAGTACAAGATAGAAGTGCAGCAGCACTTGGAAGAGGAAAAAGAGGAAAATGGAAGAAGTACAAAAGGAGTTCACAGCAAAGGGGTTAGCTGGTGTGTTCGGCTGTGTGTTAACATTCTCTATCTCTCTCGTGGCAACTTAATTAAGAAATTATTAAAGTCAGTGAACAAGATATGTCGATGGCAAGAATAATAATAATATAATAAATAATGCACCCTCTCCTCACTTAACAAAGTTCCTTCCTACTATCACTTAGGTAAACAAATTCATCGCTAAGTGAAGAGCATACTATAATGGTAGTGGGTTTGTGTCAGCCATCTTTGATATTGTTTTAATGTCACCTTTGCTCCATTCATAACATTTCTGTTATCTTTTTAAATGTTTATAAAACAGTGTACTGTATATTGTAATAAACAGAATTGGGGAAATCAACTCTAATGTACTTTATTTAGGGATGCATACTGGTCAGAGAGCCCATCGTAAGTCCGAGTCATCGGTAAACGAGTATGTCACTAAGTGAGGAGAGGCTATAAATAATTGTTCTGGAGCGCTTTAAATGTCATACATGTTTCATGTAGGTACGGTAGCTGACATTTAAAGCGCTCCAGAGTGATTATTATTATTATTATTATTATTATTATTATTATTATTATTATTATTATTATTAATTAATTATTATTATTAATTAATTGTTAATATAATTATAATTATTATTATTATTATTATTATTATTATTATTATTATTATTATTATTACCATTATTACCATCAACATACCTTGTTCACTGAGTTTAATCATTTCTTAATTAAGCTGTCACAAGAGACAACGAGAATGTAAACACACAAACGAACACACCGGCTAACCCCTTTACTGTGAACTTCTTTTGTACTTCTTCCATTATTTGTTCTTCTTTTTCTTCCTCTTTGCACAATAAATACTCACCTCTCACTCTACATTAGATAGGGTGAGAGGTGTACTTACCTAATTTAGGTAAGTAATGAGTGTACTGTATGTGTATTTTACTTTTTATTGTTTTCTGTAATAAGAGTTCTGCAAATTAAAATGAAGTTATCAAGTTGGAGTTTCCATTTTATTTATTTTTCTTTCTAATATACATATTTAATTCACCATTTGGTATCGTTGCAAAGTGAGCGGTGCTATAGCAGAGGGAGAAGCCAGCAGTGTCTCAGCTGATGATTCAGCGCCCAGAGGGGTGTGCCTCACAACACTATAAAATATTGTATAATTATACAGTGGACCCCGACATTCGATATTAATCCGTTCCTGAGAGCCATCGAATGTCGAAAATATCGAAAGTTGAATTAATTTTCCCCATAAGAAATACAGTGGACCCCCGGTATTCGATGGCATCGGTATTCGATAAATCCGGTATTCGATGCATTTTAACGCAAAAATTTTGCCTCGGTATCCAATTGAAAACCCGGTATTCGATACGATTCATATGAGACGTGTCCACGTGTGGCCTGAACTGCCCCTTGTGTGCCAGTGTTTAAAAGCCAGCCAGTGTGCGCGCATCTAAGGATACATTCGGTACATTCCATATTATCACTGTTTTTGGTGCTTGTTTCTGCAATATAATTCACCATGGGCCCCAAGAAAGCTTCTAGTGCCAACCCTGTGGTAAAAAGGGTGAGAATTAGTATGGAAATTAAGAAAGATTTTGAAGGGTTTGGGGCTAACCCTGAGAAGCCTATGCCAGTTGTGGAATCCATTGCGCCTACTTCAAAAATTAAGGAAATGTGTGTGCACAGTGGGTTGAAGTGCAAACCTTTATGGATGAAAATCACCCTAACACAGCTATTGCAAGCCGTGCTGGTGACTATTACAGTGACAATGTTGTGGCCCATTTTAGACAAATCGTAAAGGAACGGGAAGTACAGAGCTCTATGGACAGATTTCTTGTGCGACAGAGGTCCAGTGACTCTCAAGCTGGTTCTAGTTGCATTAAAAGAAGAAGGGAAGTAACCCCGGAAAAGGACTTGCTACCTCAAGTCCTAATGGAAGGGGATTCCCCTTCTAAACACTAACACCATCCACACTCTCCCCTCCTCCCATCCCATCAATCATCACCAGATCTTCAATAAAGGTAAGTGTCATGTAACTGTGCAGGTCTTCTTCAGTTTGTGTGTATTAAAATTAATATTTCATGTGGTAAAAATTTTTTTTTTCATACTTTTGGGTGTCTTGCACGGATTAATTTGATTTCCATTATTTCTTATGGGGAAAATTGGTTCGCTTTTCGATGAGCTCTCAGGAACGGATTAATATCGAATACCGGGGGTCCACTGTAATGGAAATCAAATTAATCCGTGCAAGGCACCCAAAAGTATGAAAAAAAAAATTTTACCACATGAAATATTAAGTTTAATACAATAGAATAATTACAATAACAACAATAACAATAGAATAATTGACATTTACCTTTAATGAAGATCTGGTGATGATTGATGGGATGGGAGGAGGGGGAGAGTGTGATGGTGTTTAGTGTTTAGAAGGGGAATCCCCATCCATTAGGACTTGAACTGGCAGCCTCACTATTCCTTGCCACACTGTGTATGCCACTACGATTCTTAAATCTTTCAAACCAACCTTTGCTGGCCTTAATTCACTCACATCACCACTAGTTGCAGGCTCTTTCTTTACACAATCATCATACACTCCGACAACACTCACTCCACTTTCGTACTTTGCAATTATCTCTTTCTTCATTTCAATAGTCATTAGCACCTTTTTTCTCGAAGGGTTGGCACTAGAAGCTTTCTTGGGGCCCATGGTTACTTATTTTGCTGAAACAAGCACCAAAACAGTGATAATATGGATAATATGGAATGTACCGAATGTATCCTTAGATGCGCGCACACTGGCTGGCTTGTAAACACTGGCTCACACGGTGCAGTTCAGGCCACACGTGGACATGTCTCGTATGAATCGTATCGAATGTTGGGTTTTTCATCGAATGTCGAGGCGAAATTTTTGCGTTAAAATGCATCAAATGTCGGATTTATCGAATGTCGATGCCATCGAATGTCAGGGGACCACACTACTACATATCATATTTGTTACAGAATAATATTAGGTATAACATAAGTATCGTAGAAGCATGATAAAAATTCCCAAATTAATAAAAACTGACATGGAGAGGTATTGAAGGGTGGGCAGTGGAGGGCGGTGAGGGATAAAAAAAAAAGCGACCATGACCATTACAGAAAACGTTATGTGCCTGAATATCACTCTTATCCTATACAAAGACTGAAAAAAGTGCAATTTTCTCGTTTTTTTTCCCAAGTACACCTACCATCCAACTTACGACTGAATTCGGTTCCGAGAAACGGTCGTAAGTCGAAATGGTCGTAAGACGAACTTTACTACTGAATATCAACAAAACATTTTTGTAACGACTTTATTTTATTGTTATATTTTGGTATTTCATGTTTTACTTTACTTTTTATGCTGTTAGTACTGTATTTTATACTCTAAGGTTTAGGATAAACACTGTGTACAACACAAATAGTTGTTTATTTCCCAGAAATTTGGCATAAAAAACACGGTCGTAAGTCGAGTGGTCGTAAGTCGAGCAGGTCATAAATCGGATGGTAAGTGTAATCAGCTATGCATGCGTTTCCTGGAATATCTCGAGAGTAGGTTATTGACCTATTTCATGTTGTATCACCGTTAATAATGAACGGATTGAAAGGATTGTCACAGCAAACATAAAACTGAATGTTTTAATTTTAGGTGGTGACATTTTTGAAGTAGTATCAGTAAGGGGTGATTCCTTGATTAGCGACTAATTTGTTTACTGACGTGGTCTTAGGAACGGAACAACATCAGTAAGTTAGGAGAGGCTGTATTTAGTTTTTTCTTGCTCCCTTTTTCTCAACCACTTCTGGTTTCATTGTCATACCATTGCAGTGTACAATGATGGCTCTAAATCTTCTGATGGTGTTGGGTTTGTAACAGTGTTCCCAGACATCATTGTGTGAGGTCATTTATTAAAAGTCATCTAGCATTTTTACAACTGAACTGTAAGCAATTCTAAATGCATTTATCCAGATTGCATCACTGCCTACCTCAACATTTGTAATAATTTCAGACTCCTTTAGTGTTTTGCAAGCCATTAAAAAATTTGATTTCCTCATTTCCTAGATCTTCGTATACAACTATGGCTGTGCCACATTAATAGCAAAAACAAAGAAATCATTTTCTGCTGCTTCCCTGGTCATATTGATGTTCAGGGCAACGAACAGGCAGACTCTGCTGCATAGTCAGCAGAGTACCAGTTTCATATAGAGGTATTCTATTCTCAGACTATTTTGCTGTAGCAACAACTTTGGTCTGATATGACTCATAGCAAATTATATTCTATCAAGCCAAGTTCAGGTTTCTCGCCTTCTTTTTGTCATCGATGCCATGGTTGGGAGACTAAGCTCTCCCGTCTTCGCATCGGGCACACCCGTCTTATTCATAGGTATCTCGTGGAGAGGTGCCCTGTTCCACTCTGTGAGAACTGTCAGGTTCCAAGTTCAGTTTGCCATATTCTATTGGACTGTCCTGTCTATTAGTGAGGATGCAGAATTTACTTCCAATGTTGTCACTGCTCTAACACCCTTACTTAATCTTCCCTCCTACCTGACAGCCTCACCTTTGATGCACACTCCCTCTTTTGACTTTTTGACAGCAACAGATTTATTACACAAATGTTGATTGTACTTTATTTAGCACTCCTCACAGCCCTTTCTAACTCTACCTCTGTTATGCTCTTCACCTTCAATAGTCTCTGATCAAACAAGCACACCCTACCCTGCAATGCTCTATGACCCATGTGGGTTCAGCACTTGGTTTTGATTATAATAATAACTGAGGCGACCAAAACCAGTGATGAACACTGATCCACCGAACACTCCACATTCACACCTTAGCCAACCTTCGACACAATGTCTTTCCTCGCTCGTCACTAATTTACTACATGTAGACTTTACTGACCTTTCTAGTCTGTAGACAACTCCTGCTTACTGTTATACTTCTATTTGCAGATCATGACTTAAAGTAGAATATTAACCCGTAAACAGTCCAAACGTATATATACGTTTTTACCGCTAGTGCCCCCAAACGTATATGTGAGTTTTAGTGTCTCCTACATTTAACATTGCCACGATAAACCTGAGTCGCCTAGACATGTGAGAATGGGTGTGAGCACTCACTGTACACCATATTAAAATAATTGGGGATGCCTGGTTACCATATGCTCTTTTTACCTATTAAAAAACAACAATGTTTTTTTTCTCAAAAAAGTTGGGGCAGTACAGTAGTGGACGTATATATATGTTTGGACCGTTTACGGGTTAAAGAATTTAGGGGTAATCGAAGGGAGCATCAGTTAGTGCTCTCCCTCTCAGTTTTTTTCCCTGTATGTATCGGTTTACAAAAATCAAAATTATGCCAGATGCTGTTCCTGATGGGATATTTAATGAAAGTGCACTTCTTGTTTGTACTGGTATACCACATTCTCAAATCTTCGTTCATACTTTGTTGAATCAGACACATGTCCAACCCTTGGGTATTTTTTTTGATACAGATGCCCAAGTGTTGCATGTGTGTCTAGTTCATCAACTTGTCGGTTCTCTGACCCATTTATCTACATACTTTGCTGCATTGCACTGCAGCCACCATCTTCTTGAACATGTGGTATACAGTCTGCTCTCTGTATCTTTCTCATAAGAACATAAGGAGGAACACTACAGTAGGCCTGTTGGCCCATACTAGGCAGGTCCTTTGCAAATCCAACCCACTAACCAAATATTTGTCCAACCTATTTTCAGTGCTACCCAAGCAATAAACTTTGATAAATCTATTAACCCATGTGCAAGTCCCACTCAAACCCAACCCCTCTCATTCATGTATTTATCTAACCTAAATTTGAAACTATATAAGTTTGAGCTTCAATAACCTTACTAGCAGACTGTTCTGCTCATTACCTGGCTATTTCCAAACCAATACTTTCCTATATCCTTTCTAAATCTAAGCTTTTCTAATTTGAATCCATTGTTGTGAGTTGTCTCTTGGAGGGATATCCTCAAGACCTTATTTATATCCCCTTTATTAATTAACCCTTTGAGGGTCGACAGGCCCTCTCCGAAACTCGTTCTCAGGGTCGGCCAAATTTAAAAAAAAAAAAAAATAATTTTCTCTTATGAAAAGATAGAGAATCTTTTCTCGATCATAAGGACACCAAAAGTTTGAAATTTGATGGAAAACTTACGGAATTATGCTCTCGCGAAGTTAGCGGTCTCGGGGATGTTTACGCATCGGCGATTTTGCCTACTTTGAGCCCCATTTTCGGCCAGTTCCACTGTACTAGTCGACAAAAAACATAAATATTTCGCTAGAACTCCATTTTTTCTATCGAATGGGTGCAAGAAACCACCCATTTATGAAATTCAACTATCCAGTACAGTGGTCAGAATTTAGCAATTTTGCCAATTTCATACAAATTTCAAAAGATGCCAATTTCCGAATAGGGTCCAGAATAAACAAGAAAGACATTCCTGGCACTAAAATGACATTTCCTCTGGTCATTAGTCACGTCTCAAGGCCCCTCTTATATTCTTTTGCTTTCCACTTTGAATTTTTATTCTCACAAAAAATATAAGATTTACTGTTATGCAGACTACTGCATTAGTGTAAAAAATGGTATAAATATTATTGGCGCACTTGTGAGAGAATATTAGACTCACGAGTTGACGTGTATTGGACCATTGGCACGATTTGTTTACTTTTGAAATTTGGTAAAAATCGAACATTTCTGCTACTTTGAGCTCAATTTCAAGGTATCTTTCATTGTAAAACCAGTCAAAATCATCTCAATTTCTGTAATATGTCTTCCATTCTATAAAACAAAACCAAAAAAACTAGAATACAACAATAAATACCATACGAAAATACAGTGCAAAGTCGCTGTTTTATTCCAAAAAAACGGTCAAAGTTTTTTTTTTCTCATTATGCACTGTGTGCTGCAGGATTTTTTTTAGACTGTGCACACTGACCACATAGACCCATTCTTTCATATGAAGGCCTACCAGCTTTCTCCCACTAGATTTGAGGGCGCTAGAATTTAGGCGTACTAGTACGTCAAAAACCCTGGGTCGTAAGCCGTACTAGTACATCCGAAACCCTCAAAGGGTTAATACCCATCTTCCACTTTTGTATATACTTTGATCATGTCTTCCCTCATTCTTCGTCTTACAAGTCAATGTAATTTAAGGGACTTTAACCTTTTTTCATACAGAGGATTTCTAATGCTCTGTATTAATTTTGTCATTCTTTGTTGAATGTTTTCTAATGCATTTATATCCATTCTGTAATATGGAGACCAGAACAGAGCTACGTAATTAGGCGGGGGAAAAAAAACTAAAAAAAAAAGTATTTTGAAAGTAAGGTCTTTGTGGCATTTATGGTTTTGGGAAAAGGGTATGACAGGGTGGTTAGGGGGGGAATGGTGGTAGATGTTGCAAGTGTATGGTGTAGGAGGTAGTTAACTGAAAGCAGTGAAGAGTTTTACGAGGAAGTGGCTCAGTTGATATGTAGGAAAAGAGGGAAATTTTTCCAGAAAAGTAGGCCTTAGACAAGGATGTGCGATGTCACCGTGGTTGTTTAATATAATTTATAGATGGGGTTGTAAGAGAAGTAATGCGAGGGTCTTGGCAAGAGGCGTGGAGTTAAAAGATAAAGAAATCACACACAAAGTGGGAGTTGTCACAGCTGCTCTTTGCTGATGACACTGTGCTCTTGGGAGATTCTGAAGAGAAGCTGCAGAGATTGGTGGATGAATTTGGTAGGGTGTGCAAAAGAAGAAAATTAAAGGTGAATACAGGAAAGAGTAAGGTTATGAGGATAACAAAAGATTAGGTGATGAAAGATTGAATATCAGATTGGAGGAGAGAGAGTATGGAGGAGGTGAACGTATTCAGATATTTGGGAGTGACGTGTCAGCGGATGGGTCTATGAAAGATGAGGTGAATCATAGAATTGATGAGGAAAAAGAGTGAGTGGTGCACTTAGGAGTCTGTGGAGACAAAGAACTTTGTCCTTGTAGGCAAAGAGGGGAATGTATGAGAGTATAGTTTTACCAACGCTCTTATATGGGTGTGAAGCGTGGGTGATGAATGTTGCAGCGAGGAGAAGAGCTGGAGGCAGTGGAGATGTCATGTCTGAGGGCAATGTGTGGTGTGAATATAATGCAGAGAATTCGTAGTTTGGAAGTTAGGAGGAGGTGCGGGATTACCAAAACTGTTGTCCAGAGGGCTGAGGAAGGGTTGTTGAGGTGGTTCGGACATGTAGAGAGAATGGAGCGAAACAGAATGACTTCAAGAGTGTATCAGTCTGTAGTGGAAGGAAGGCGGGGTAGGGGTCGGCCTAGAAGGGTTGGAGGGAGGGGGTAAAGGAGGTTTTGTGTGCGAGGGGCTTGGACTTCCAGTAGGCATGCGTGAGCGTGTTTGATAGGAGTGAATGGAGACAAATGGTTTTTAATACTTGACGTGCTGTTGGAGTGTGAGCAAAGTAACATTTATGAAGGGATTCAGGGAAACCGGCAGGCCGGACTTGAGTCCTGGAGATGGGAAGTACAGTGCCTGCACTCTGAAGGAGGGTGTTAATGTTGCAGTTTAAAATCTGTAGTGTAAAGCACCCTTCTGGCAAGACAGTGATGGAGTGAATGATGGTGAAAGTTTTTCTTTTTCGGGCCACCCTGCCTTGGTGGGAATCGGCCAGTGTGATAATAAAAAAATAATAAAAAAAATATTTTCTAAATCTAAATTTATCTAATCTAAAACCATTTTTCTTGTTCTTACTTGATTCAACATCCTCTGGCCGGGTCACCATCTGGAAATGACCTGGGCTGGGACAGTACCGGCAAATCTAGAAATAGACATCCTCAGTACTTTATTAATATCACCTTTGTTTATTCCCATCATCCACTTATATACATTAATGATAATTCCTCTCCTTCTATGTCTTGGAAGAGAATAAAGAATCAAAGTTCTAAATCTGTCTTCAATGGGACTTTCCTTATACAGTGGATAAACTCTGTATGTTCTCCAATGAATTTATGTCTATTCTGTAGTAAGGAAACCAAAACTGAGCAGCATAATCTAAGTGAGGCCTTTGTAGTGATGTATAGAGCTGTAAAATAACTTTTGGACTCCTGTTACTTATACTTCTTCCTCTGTGGGTGCAGTTTGGATAAAAAGTATGGAAATTGAGAGGCAGGTACTCTCCAGACCTAGCTCCCATTAAAGTTGCCAGTGTCAGCATTTCAGACCCTGCTGAAGTTGCCACAGCAATTGGAAATCATTTTATCTGTATATCTTAGGGGCTCCATCTGTGCAACTCGTTTCTCTCCTCCAAATCTGCCAGAGTTAAAAATCTTAAGTTTTTTCTAGCATGGAAGATTCTTATAATGTGCCCTTTATGCTTCGAGAACTTGAGTCAACACTTTCCACTGGCTAACCATCAGCAGCTGGACTTGATGGCTTTATATCTGTTTGCTTCAGCATTTACACCCAACAGCCCCTGTAGTGGTCTTATATCTCTAGTCTAGTTTACCTTTCATATACCTTTGAAGAGTTCGAGAGTTTTCATTACTCTCGGAGCCCGGCCATGGGCCAGGCTCATCTGGTACTTTCCGGGTCAACCAAGTGTTGCTGCTGGAAGCCTGCTGCCCCACACATCCATCACAACCTGGTTGATCTGGCACCTTGTGAATATACTTGTTCAGTTTCTTGAAGGCTTCTATACTTGTTCCAGCCATGTTTCTGATATCATCCGGTAAGCTGTTGAATACTGTGGGACCCCGGTTGTTGATAGTGTTCCCTTTTTGTCCCCACCACACCCCTGCTCCTTATTGAGTTTATTTTACACTTCCTCCCATACCTCTCACTCCAGTATGTTGTTATGACAGTGTACAGATTTGGGACCAGGCCATTGAGTACTTTCCAGGTATATATTATTCACGTACAGTGGTCCCTCAATAATCGTCCGTAAATCTGTTTCCTGGAAGTGGACTATTATCGAAATGGAAAATTTACGAATCAATTTTCCCCATAAGAAATAATGTAAATTCAATTAATCCGTTCCTGACACCCAGAAGTATTAAAACAAAAATTTTTTTTACATGAAATATAGATGTAGTACATAAACAATACAGTGGCACATGATGAATTAAACATTAACAGAATAACACTTACCTTTATTGGCGATTCTTCTTTGTGTATGGAAGACTGGAGAAGGAGACTGATTGGATGAATTACTGTTTGGAAGGGGAATCCCCTTCCATCAACACCTTGGGTACCAATTGCTTTTCTGGGGTTACTTCTCTTCTCTGTTTCTTAATGCCACTAGGACCACCTTGAGAGTCACTGGAGTCCTGTCTCGCAAAAAAACTGTCCAGAGAGCTCTGTTTCTGGCGTCTCCCAAGCCTTACCTATAAGGCTTACACAATGGAGAATACTGAAATGTTCTTTCCAAAAATCTCGTAGGGTCAAGTGAGTGTCTGAGGTCACAGTCAAGCACCTTTCAAACATTGCTTTGGTGTAGAGTTTTTTTAAAGTTTGCAATGACCTGCTGTCCATGGGTTGGAGGAGAGGAGTGGTATTCGGGGCAAGAACTTTACTGTGATGAACCCAAACTCCTTCAGAATTAGGTCATCCAAGTTTGGAGGATGAGCAGGTGCATTGTCCATTAACTAGGAGGCACTTGAGATCCAATTTCTTTTCCAGGAGGTAATTCTTCACACTAGGGCCAAACACTTCGTTGAACCACTCTACAAAAATTTCCCTCGTGACCCATGCCTTACTATAGATTTCCAAAACACACACAATTTACTCTTCATAACATTGTTTTTTCCTGAACACTCTGGGATTTTCAGAATGGTACACTAGTAACGGCTTCACTTTGAAATCCCCACTAGCATTAGCACAGAACATTAGCGTCAACCTGTCTTTCATAGGCTTGTGTCCTGGCATTGCCTTTTCCTCTTGTGTAATGAAGGTCCTCTTTGGCATTTTCTTCCAAAAGAGGCCTGTTTTGTCACAATTGAACACTTGTTCAGGTTTCAGTCCTTCACTGTTTATGTACTCCTGGAATTCATGCACATATTTTTCAGCTGCCTTGTGGTCCGAACTGGCAGCCTCACCATGCCTTACCACACTGTGTATGCCATACGCTTCTTAAATCTCTCAAACCAGCCTTTGCTAGCCTTAAATTCACTCACATCATCACTAGTTGCAGGCAATTTCTTTACCAAATCGTCATGCAACTGCCTAGCCTTTTCACAAATAAGCGACGTCATAAGACTGTCTCCTGCTAATTGTTTCTCATTTATCCACACCAATAATAACTTCTCAACATCTTCAAGTACTGGTGATCTCATTTTTGTCAGCATAATTTACCCTCTTTGCAACAACAGCGTCCTTGATTTCCTTTTTCCTTGGCTATGATGGAAGATATGGTTGTACGGATTTGTTATACATCCTGGCCAGTTCGCCCACACGTATGCCACTATCATATTGTTCAATGATGTTTTTCTGAATTAAATCGTATTTCTCCCCTTTCTTTCCCAAAGGCTTGGCACTGGGAGCTTTTTTTGGGAGCCAGGGGTAGCTTATTTAGCATTTAAATAACTTGCAAGACTAAAAAAAATGAAATTTATGAAATATTTCACTGGAGCACGAGGGGACCCCTCACGGTAAACAATGCACACGGGTTTGGAAAGGGGAAAGGCTAGGCGCTCAAGGGCCCCTCAGACCGGGATACCGTCTGGGGGAAGGACTATTAGCGATTTCCGACCATTTCCCAGCCAATATTTTTTACAAAAAAAAGACTATTCCGAAATGGGACACTTTCAGGCCGGGCGATTAAGAGGACCACTGTACCTCTTTTCCCCCACTACAAAAGAGTACATGCTCACAACCTGAAGGCATTTCCCATAATTTTGGGCTTTACTGGCTCACTGTGACCTAAAGATCCTGTTTTTGTTCCAGGTCTAATATTTCTCCTGCTTTTTAACAGGGCCTCAGCACTGACAATTTCTAAATAGGGAGCACTAGCGATTTTTAAGAGTTCACCAACGTCACAAGGGGGTTTTCCTCATCTTTTTGGGAAATGCCTTTTTCGGGGGCCCTTTCATAAACAGGGCAGTGGACCCCAAAAACACGGCATCAACTAATGCCAAAAATTTAAATGGCACTCTTTCGTCAAAATTTTTGGCTCTACCAACGGCAAAAAACCGTCTAAAGACTTTTGTCCCCAACTTCCATGTGACCTGAGTGGGGCCCCGCCCTCCAGACTCCGTGTACAGCCGTGGGCATTGTTTTTCAAGCCGTTTTTGGGCATCCCACGTGTACCTGCGTATATTTTTTATTATTTTCCCTTTTTTTTAGTGCTTTTGACCCCTAAATAAGGCACCATGGGCCCCAAGGAAGCATCTAGTGGTAAAAAAGGGTGAGAATTACAATGGAACTGAAGAAAGAGATAATTGAAAAATATGAAAGTGGAGTGCGTATGTCCAAGTTGGAAAGGCTATATAACAAACCCCATTCAGCCATCACTACTATCTTGGGGAACAGAAAGGCAATTAAGGAAGCTGTTGTTGTGAAAGGTGCAAGTATGTTTTTAAAACGGAGATCGCAAATAATTGAAGAGGTGGAGAGACTGTTGTTGGTGTGGATAAACGAAAAACAATTACCAGGAGATAGTGTGTCTCAGTCAATAATATGTGACAAGGCAAGGCAGTTGCATGATGATCTCATTAAAAAATACAGTGGACCCCCACCTTACAATATTAATCTCTTCCTGAGAGCTCATCGTAAGCCAAAATTATTGTAAGGCGAATTAATTTTCACCATAAGAAATAATGGAAATCAAATTAATTCGTGCAAGACACCCCAAAGTATGAAAAAAAATTTTTTTTTACCGCATGAAATATTAATTTTAATACACACAAACTGAAGAAGACATGCACAATTACTACTCTACTTACCTTTATTGAAGATCTGGTGATGATTAATGGGATGGGAGGAGGGGAGAGTGTGGAAGTTATTGTTTAGAAGGGGAATCCCCTTCCATTAGGACTTGAGGTAGCATGTCTTTTCTGGGGTTACTTCCCTTCTTCTTTTAATGCCACTAGGACCAGCTTGAGAGTCACTGGACCTCTGTCGCACAACAAATCTGTCCATAGAGGTCTGTACCTCCCGTTCCTTTAAGATTTGCCTAATATGGGCCACAACATTGTCATTGTAATAGTTACCAGCATGGCTTGCAATAGCTGTGTTAGGGTGATTTTCATCCATAAAGGCTTGCACTTCATCCCACTTTGCACACATTTCCTTAATCTTTGAAGTAAGCACAATGGATTCCACAACTGGCATAGGCTTCTCAGGGTTAGCCCCAAACTCTTCAAAATCTTTCTTAATTTCCATATTAATTCTCACCATTTTTACCACAGGGTTGGCACTAATACAGGATATAAATAACCACTATTTAAACCTAAATGATGAATGATTACGTTGACCCTGATCTAAACTTCCATAATCTAACACACAATCAAAACTTATTGAAAAGTAACTGCCTTTACTACACAGCATCACAAGCCAGCACTATCCTTAACACTGCTCAAAGTCTATCAGTTCTTAACTACAACATCAGGTCCTTAAGCAAACACTATGATGACCTCCTGGCACTCCTTGAGTCACTAAAAACACCCTTCTCCTGCATTATTCTTACTGAGACCTGGCTTAAGCAGGACACAATAGATATCTACCCACTACCAGGATACACAGCAATCCACAACTGCAGACTATACCAAGTTGGGGGTGGTACTGCAATCTATTACTCTAACCAACTATCTTGTATTAGCACCAATTGCTTTAGTGATGAATATGGGGAATACATTTTTGCTAATTTTACTCTAAAAAACAATCGGTGCCATTTACTGGATACCCCACACAAACACCCCAAACTTCAGTGAGAATCTAAAGGCACTAATAACAAGCAGACAAATAAACAAGCACCACCTTCTCTTAGCTGGAGACTTCAATATCAACCTTGTCCTACCAGATGATCAGACTGTAACTGATTTCATCAACAATATGAACAACACACTTCTCATACCAACAATAACTAAACCAACCAGGCTGATGGAGACAAGTGCAACCATAATAGACCACATATGGACCAATATACTAGCCCCCCTCTTAAATCAGGGATAATCACAGACAGCACTACTGACCACTACCCAACCTTCCTCTTAACAAACATTAGCAAGCCACCATTCGAATACAACAAAGTTTCATTTAGACTCCATGACGAGGCCTCCATAAGGAATTTCACAGCAGACCTAGAGACTGTTGACTGGCCTACAGAATTCTCCAATGCCAATGGTATTGACGATTGGACAGACATTTTTCTTAACAAAATACTTAGACTATACAACAAACATTGTCCTATAAAAATGAAACAGATCATGAATAAATGGCTCGGTTGCCCATGGCTAGCCAGCAGCATTCTGAAATCCATTGATAAGAAACACCAATATGAAAAGCAATATAGACAGGGCTTGATACACAAAGATATTCTTAAACACTATTCATCAGTTCTCACCAAAGTAATAAAGAAAGCCAAACAACTGTACTACTCCAGCAGATTCACTGACACAAGAGGAGATATAAAAAAGACCTGGAAAACACTTTCCCAGATTCTGGAGACCCACAAACTGAAAAAAACAAGAATATTGTCGTAACTAAACCTCATAAAACACCACTGCATCCCACTGATACAGCTAACAAGATAAACGACTTCTTCTCAAACATAGGATCTGATCTCGCCAGTAAAATCCCACGTACCAATGCCCGTGCCGGGGACTACCTAGATGGGAATTTCCCAAATTCCTTCTATCTTGTACCAACTGAGCCCACGGAAGTCACCGCAATCATAAAGTCACTTAAAAATAACTTGGGGAATCTGTCTCATGTCCCACCATTATTGTACAAACGAGCGGCCCATGTCCTTCCGCATGCTGTTACATTACTTTTTTAACAAGTCACTAGAAACTAGCACTTTCCCGACACTACTCAAGACTGCAAGGGTTACACCAATACATAAAGGTGGTGACCCTACAGATGTAAACAACTATAGGCCAATATCAAACTTACCATTGCTATCCAAAATCTTTGAGAAACTCGTGCACAGGAGACTATATTCATTTATTACGTCACAAAACATACTCAACCCCTGCCAATTTGGATTCAGGAAAAATAAAAGCACTAATGATGCAATTATGAAAATGCTAGACCTGCTTTACACAGCATTGGAACATAGGGAATATCCTCTATGAATTTTTATTGACCTAAGAAAAGCGTTTGACATAGTTGACCACGGCATCCTACTCCACAAACTTCACCACTATGGTATAAGAGGCCATGCACTTGCATATTTCAAATCCTACCTTTCTAATAGGTATCAATATCACCATTAAAGATACAGCCTCATCAATACGGCCACTTGATACTGGAGTTCCGCAGGGAAGTGTCCTTGGACCCCTGCTCTTCCTCATTTACATCAATGATCTTCCAAACATATCCCAACACCTTAAACCCATTCTCTTTGCTGACGACACGACTCGGGTCATCTCCCACCCTAGTCTTGCCACCCTCAACACCATTGTTAATGAGGAACTGCTCAAAATATCGACTTGGATGACTGCCAATAAACTTACACTTACACTGACAAAACCTACTATATTATGTTTGGCAGCAGAGCAGGTGTTGCGCAACTTAACATCAAGATCGACAACACTCTAATTGCCAGACATAATGAGGGCAAATTCCTTGGCCTATACCTCGACAACAACCTAAATTTCAGCACCCATATCCAACACATAACAAAAAAAGTATCCAAAACGGTGGGGATCCTCTCCAAGATACAATACTACGTGCCACAAACTGCCCTTCTCACACTATACCATTCACTTATATACCCATACCTCACCTATGCTATCTGTGCTTGGGGTTCAACTGCAGCAACACACCTAAAGCCAATAATAACCCAACAAAAAGCTGCAGTAAGAATAATCACTAAATCCCATCCCTGGCAACACACTCCCCCACTATGTGAGGCCTGAGCCAGCCTCACATGTTCCACCGGTGGCATTGTTTACTAGCCAGCCTCCGCGGTAACATCCAAGCATACAATCGGAACATTTCGTATTATTACAGCGTTTTTGGTGATTTTATCTGCAAAATAAGTGACCATGGGCCCCAAGAAAGCTTCTAGTGCCAACCCTGTGGTAAAAAGGGTGAGAAATATTATCAAAATACTGTGGTACCATGGTCAACTGCTGATGCTGCTGCTGCTGTAGCACTGTCAGCTGCTGCTGCTGCTGTAGCACCGTCTGCTGCTGTACCACTGTCAGCTGCTGCTGCTGCTGTAGACCGTCTCTGCTGCTGTAGCACCGTCTGCTGCTGCTGTAGCACCATCTGCTGCTGCTGTACCACCGTCTGCTGCTGCTGTAGTACCGTCTGCTGCTGCTGTAGCACCATCTGCTGCTGCTGTAGCACTGTCAGCTGCTGCTGTACCACTGTCAGCTGCTGCTGCCTGTCTGCTGTAGCTACCCATTGTTGGTGTGGCTTATTGAGAATACCAAGAAACAATTAACCCCAGAGGGTTAGCCACCCAGGATAACCCAAAAAAGTCAGTGTCATCGAAGACTGTCTAACTTATTTCCATTGGGGTCCTTAATCTTGTCTCCCAGGATGCAACCCACGCCAGTCGACTAACACCCAGGTGAACAGGGAAAAATGCCTGGAACTAGTGCTCATATTGGTGAATTTAAAGCCAGCAAAGGTTGGTTTGAGAGATTTAAGAATCGTAGTGGCATACACAGTGTGATAAGGCCTGTTCTGGAAGAAAATGCCAAACAGGACCTACAGTACTCAGGAGGAAAAGGCACTCCCAGGACACAGTGTCTCATCAGTCATTGCTGCATCTTCAATAAAGGTAAGTGTCATTTATTCTTCATTTAGTAGAGTAGTACATGCACAATATATATTGTGCATGTACTACTCTACTATTGTGCATGTACCCTTCTCTTTGCGTGTAGGAAAATGTATATTTCATGTGGTAAATTTTTTTTTTCATACTTTTGGGTGTCTTGCACGGATTAATTTGATTTCCATTATTTCTTATGCGGAAAATTCATTCGCATAACGATAATTTCGCATAACAATGAGCTCTCAGGAACGGATTAATATCGTTATGCGGGGGTCCACTGTACATACACCTAAAGTCAGTTCCCGATCAGCCGGGCTGTGGCTCGTACGTTGGTTTACGTGCAGCAAGCAGCAACAGCCTGGTTGATCAGGCGCTGATCCACCAGGAGGCCTGGTCACAGACCGGGCCGCGGGGGCGTTGACCCCCGGAACTCTCTCCAGGTAAACTCCAGGTAAACATATATATCTCTAAAATATAATATGTGAGGTGAAAGCAGATATTGTGCAATCCCAAGTTTTTTAATGGGAGAGTTATTTAATCAGAATTGTATTTATGATAAAATATAAAACTACATTCCTTTCATTCTAAAGACAAACCATAATTGATCAACTTTGGAAACCTTAACATGCACATAATTACGCCCCCACAAAAAAATTAAACACTTTCATGCAGGCAAAATTTAATCATAATATTCTCGCCAGTGAAATAATTTCTAAAAACCAACTTCTGAAAGGGTCAAGTAAAACTTCATGAACACACAATTACCTGATAACAATTAAATATATAAATTTTATTGCCAATGATGCAATTTCACTTTAATATTTTAAACAAAAGCACCCCTTCTTGGCAGGAGTAAAGAATGAGTGAAGAGGAAGCACAGCAAGAAGAAAACTATACTAGGACCCGGCACTTCTTATACAGCACACCGATATTACCACTGAGCACTTCCCAAGTTGACCTATGTGACCAAGCAAGATAGACCATTTCAACCCCCAATGGTATGAGAGAGATTCCTGATAATGAAGGTTAGGATTTCATGAAATTTACACTGCTAAATTTCTTGAATAGTGGCCCTGTTGCTGTCACATTTGTATAAACTTCTTAATTCTTTATGACAGAACAAATCATGCCAACTTGTTCCTTAACATAGCTAGTGACCAGTTTTGACCCTTATTACTAATTCCTTATTTGCATTATTCTCCAGTTAATTTGAAGCAGCAGCCAGAATTTTTGGTTTTGTGTGTTCCATACCAAGGTTGAAGCATGATCCACATACTCTAACAGGTTGATATAGTTGTTCTCGTGGGATTGGGATGCTATGCTCTGAACATTCTGAACAGATTTTACCACAACTCCTGGAGTTTACCTAGAGAGAGTTCCGGGGGTCAACTCCCCCGAGGCCGGTCTGTGACCAGGCCTCCTGGTGGATCAGAGCCTGATCAACCAGGCTGTTACTGCTGGCTGCACGCAAACCAACGTACGAGCCACAGCCCGGCTGGTCAGGAACCGACTTTAGGTGCTTGTCCAGTGCCAGCTTGAAGACTGCCAGGGGTCTGTTGGTAATCCCCCTTATGTATGCTGGTAGGCAGTTGAACAGTCTCGGGCCCCTGACACTTATTGTATGGTCTCTTAACGTGCTAGTGACACCCCTGCTTTTCATTGGGGGGATGTTGCATCATCTGCCAAGTCTTTTGCTTTTGTAGTGAGTGATTTTCGTGTGCAAGTTCGGTACTAGGTTGATTTTAAATAACAAAAAAAGGGCACAATACCGTGACTGGAACGATACACAAATAACTCGCACATAAAAGAGAGAAGCTTACGACGACGTTTCGGTCCGACTTGGACCATTTACAAAGTCACAGTCGTAAGCTTCTCTCTTTTATGTGCGAGTTATTTGTGTATAGGTTGATTTTAATGCTCATCATTTTCTCTGGGGAGGGTCTCACTGTGATTCTCAGTCAGAGGTTTTCCTCACTTCTCTTCCACTTGTTTTAAATACAGGTACCCCTGAACATTTTGACCTTCACATTTAAACTCTGTCTTGTATAGATCTCTCTATTTGCTTCTCTTCAAATGCCCTCGACTTTACTTTGGTCTGTGGCCCCAGATTTACATGACAGCGACCATTTTCCTATCCTCCTTATTTCCCATACATATCCTTAAGCTCTGCGTATCCCACAGAGACAGTTTGAATTTGCAAAATGGGTCCTTTACTCATGTCACACCGTTTTTTGGTGAGGAACCTTCTCCTTTGTCCTCCCCAGTGAGCTCTTATACGTATTTTTGACCTCTGTTTTAACTGCAGCTTCAAATACCATCTCACAAACCTCAGGTAGTCACTCCAAGAATTGAGTTACTTGGTGGTCTCCTACTTGTGCTCGTGTACGTAGTGTGTTTGAAACGTGCTGCATGGGACCATTGTTACAATAAGAGCTAAATGAGAAAAGGCAAGTGCAGTTTGGAAAAATGTACAGAAATTGAAGGGCAAGTGCTCTCCAGACCCAGCTTCTGTTCTTAGGGTTCTTGGTGTAAGCGTTGCAGACCCTGCTGAAGTTGCCACAACAACTAGATACCTGTGTTCATCGTTTCTTTCTTCCAAATCTGCCAGAGAGTTAACGTCTTCATATTTTTCTTCTGGCATACCTGAAGGGTGTTCCGAGGGTCAATGCCGCCGCAGCTCGGTCCATGACCACACCTCATCAACCAGGCTGTTACTGCTGGCTGCAAGCAAACTGATGTACGAATCACAGCCCAGCTGGTCAAGTACTGACTTTCGATATCTGTCCAGGTCGCTCTTGAAGACAACCAGAGGTCTATTGGTAATCCCCTTTTTGTATGCTGGGAGGCAGTTGAACAGTCTTGGGGCCCCGACACTTATTGTGTTGTCTCTTAATGTACTCATGGCACCCCTGCATTTCATTGAGGGGATTGTTGCATGGCCTGCCGAGTCTTTTTGCTATTGTAGGGAGTGATTTCAGTGTGCAGATTTGGTACTAATCTCTAGGATTTTCCAAGTATGTGTTATCATGTATTTTTCTCACCTGCATTTCAAGGAGTACAGGTCAAGAGACTTCATTCCCAGTAATTTAAGTGCTTTATTGTATTAGATGTGCAGTAAAAGTTCTCTGTATATTCTTCAGTTCTGCAATTTCGCCTGCCTTGAAAGGGACTGTTAGTGGACAGCAATATTCAAGCCTAGAGAGACCAAGCAATTTGAAGAGAATCATCATTGGCATAGCATTCCTAGTTTTGAAGGCTCTCATTATCCATCCTATCATTTTCCTAGTAGATGTGGTAGATACATGGTTGTGATCTTTGAAAGTTAGATTCTCTGACATTAACAGTCCCAGGTCCTTCACATTACCTTTTTGCTTTAATGTGTGGTTGGCATTTGTTTTATACTTTGATCCAGTTTTTATTTCCTTGAGTTTTCTATAGCGGAGTAATTGAAATTTCTATTCATTGAACTTCATATTGTTATAGTTAATGTCTTATAATGTGCCTTTTATGCTTCTTGAACTTAAATTGACACTTTTGCCTACCTATCATCGGCAACTGGACTTGATGGCATTCATATTTGTATGCTTCAACATATACATCCGTCGGCCCTCTTTAATCTTGTTTGGTCACAAGAAGTTCTTCCTCATCCATGGAAAGCTGTCGTTCATAAACTGGGTACTTCAGGCCATGATGCCTCCCACTATTGACCTATTGCTTTTTCTAGTGCAGTTTACAAGTTCCTGGAACATCTAGTAAAAAGAAGTTTAGTGTGGTATTTGCAGTAATAGTCTTTCCATTTGTCAGTTTGGGTTTCGTAAGGGATGATCCACTATTTACCACCTTACTCTATTGAAATATGTTTGTGATGCCTTTGCTAGTAATCACTCGGATATCAGTATTTTTTTATCTAAAAAAAGTGTACAACACTACCTGGTGATAACACATCTTGGCCCATGCTCATTCATTGAGCCTGTGGGGCAGTCTGCTACTTTTCCTTAAAAATTTCTTGTCTGAGAGACATTTTCATGCCTGGGTTAATAATATGCATTACCGTGACTTACGTCCAAGCTGAAGGTGTCCCTCAGGGTTTTGTCCTTAGCACCAAGCATTTAATGATCTTTCCCTCGGTTCTCCCGTCTAAGTTGATGATTTTGCTATAGCTTGTACAGGTTCTGACTGTCGCCTAATAACAGCCTCACTCCAGAATGCTATCAACTGTGTTTCCCATCGGGCCACTACTCATGGGTTTAAATATTCTGATACTAAAACACATCAGATTACTTTTAATAGATGCTCTGGTTTCTCTAATGCTCCATTGTACCTCCATGGTTCCCGTATCCTTGAGCGAGATACAGCCAGGTTACTTGGCCTTCTGTTTGATCACTGGATGTCCCAACAATCTCACATTAACTCCCTGAAAGCAACTTACCATAGCTGGCAGAAACCTCTTAAAACACTTGCCATCTTTCTTGTGAGGCTGGTAGATGAACTCTCCTTCATCTTTACGCTGTCCTAATCCTATCGAAACTAGATTATGGCGGCTAGATATGCTCTGCAGCCTCTCCCGCAGCTTTTTCTAAACTTGATGCTATTCATCAACAGGAATTACGTTTGTTTGTAGGTGCCTTTCATTCATCTTAAGATGAGACTTTATATGCAGAATGAAATTTTCCTTCTTTACACAGTCAGCATGATGTTCATTGCCTCCAATATTTTGTCCACTCTCATGGCCTTCACAATGGCCCGTGGCCTAGTGGCAAAAGCTCTTGCTTCACACGTTGAGTTTCCAGGTTTAGTTCCAAGCAAGGGTTGAAACACTGGGTGTGTTCTCTTACACCAGTTGTCTATGTTCACTCATCAGTAAAATGGGTACCTGGGTGCAGTGGTGGGCACAGTTCCGCTAATCCGCTAACCGCTAATTACCGGAACTAACTTTTTGTTTAGCAGATTAGCGTTTCTGCTAACTTCAGAAACCGTTAGTGGACCAATTAGCTTCTGCTAAATAAAGTTCCACCAGCTTTGAGTGTGCAAAAAAAATTCATATGTTGTTGGTAGTCAGAAAGCAATGCCTTTTCAACAGCGCACGTGTTTTTTGCTGTCTGTTGTGGACATTTCTCCAACAGTCAGGCATGCTGTTGGCAGACTACGTGTAAACGTGACTTGTCAGCACAGCAGCAGCAGCATCTGAGCAGCATTGTTATAGTCTTACAGTGTCAGTGATCACTGGGGTGCATTGTCACTTATCATTATGAACAGGGGAGACATTTCTGTTCTGCCTGAGGGTGTTGTTGAGGAGTCTGCAGTGGCTGTGGTTGAAGCATTGAGTACAACACCGCCATCCCATCCAGTGCTGCAGTTGAGCGCCTACTCTCTATAGACAAAGATATCTTGCGGGCCAAGACAGCCACCCTGTCAGATGGAAACTGAGAGGCTGATGCTCATGAAGGTCAGCCAGCATCACATCAAAACGACGGAGAAGGCCCAGCCAGAGTAGTAATCAGCCCAGCCATCATCTGATCTTGGCATGATACCCATGTTATGCATTTTGTACAGTAAATAAAGTGTATGTTGGATTTAAACTGTTGTTTGATTTCATTTGTTCATTTAACTATTTGTGCACCTGTACGGCTGTATCGCTGGTGCAGCGACAAGTTGACCTCCAGGTTTCAACTTTAAGCACAATTTTCAATTACTTGTTTGTAGTTTATTGGCTTCAAAATCTAAATTAAGTGCAAACATGAACAGAAACAAAATAAAATGAATGAATGCAACGAGTAACTGGAACTAATGAAGAAAAAAGTCAAATAAGCTAAATCTGTTCGGGTGCTATGGTGCTTCAGTACAGCAACCCCTCAAGGAAGGTTGCTCGATGCTGGTGAGGGGCTCTTGATCTAGGGAATTGGATTTGTGCTCCAGTTCCCCGAATTAAGCCTGAATACCTTCCACATAACCCCCCCACAGGCGCTGTATAATCCTACAGGTTTAGTGCTTCCCCTTGATTATAATAATTCAGTACAGCAACAAGTGTGTCCTTGCCGGTCGCTCGCTTTACATCACAAAATTAAACAATCGTTATTTTTGCACTAGCGGCACTTGATCATCATATGACCTTGACATTCTATATCTTATTAGGAAGCTCTCCAGGTCTGTTCTAAAAGTCTTAAAGTAGAATTAAAAGACCAGAAAACTAAACAGCCAAAAAACCTAAACAGCTGTTTAGCATTAGTAGAGCTAATTTTTTAGTTAGCAGCGGATTAGCGGTTAGCGAAGCTAACTTTTCGGTTAACTGTATCCACCACTGCCTGGGTGTTAGTCGACTGGTGTGGATCGCATCCTGGGGCAAAATTTGCCTAATTTGTCCAAAATGCTCTGCATAACGAGCAGCTTTCTATATAGTATGTCATTGATGTCAGCTAGGCCTGTATACCTTGTACATGTACTTGAAGAAATAATTGTTATTATTATCCTTCTACATACAGGATGGTAACGGACGTTAGTAGAGGGCAGTGGCATCGTAAGGGGGGGCGGGCTGCCCCGGGTAACGTCATCAAGGGGTGACACCATAGAGCCTCTATAGAAGGTGACACTAATGCCCAAAAGAGTACTACACCAACATAAGAGAAAAATCCTTCATTTCTATATAGCCTTTAATATGATTACAGAGTACAAATAGCCCTATATAGGGAAAATCATTGATTTTGATGATGTGACAGATGATTTTGCAGGATTGAAGGCAAGGAAATGTAAGATCAGATTCACTGAGATGTTACCTGTACTCAAGGTCAAATCAGAACAAGTGTTTCTCTGATATTGCAATGTTTTCTTTATTTTTCAATTTGTTTTTGCATTGTCGTAGATGAATGTAGGATCTGTTGTCTGTACTCAAAGTGATATTTGAGTTTATGTTTCCTCAATATTACTACGATTATTTATTTTATCATTAATAAAGTTGAGAAGTATTCTCCTGTTCGGTTTATGGCTCTTAAACGTTCTCATTGCTCAACATTAGTCACTGGTCATGCAGTAGTGACATAACTGAAGTTGACTCCCCCCCACCCCCCGCCTTGGATTTCATGGGGATGACACCAAAGATGCCAACCCGGGTGACACCAACCCCAGCAGTGCCACTGGTATAGGGCCTTTGTGAAAATTTGTCTTGACTGCCTCCATGTGAGTTGTCTACCCTTGCAGGCTCTGTTGACACCAAGCCCTGAGGTCGGCACCTCAGCCTCACAAGTGGCTTATAGGACAGATTTTCATAAATGACTGATGTTGCAAGAAATCTCGCCTGCATGCACGTATGAAGGACTAACTTACTTGGTGTTGGAGAATCTATTCTGGTCTTCACCCTCCCTAAACTTAGCCCCTCTGGACTTCCTCTCAGAACCACATGCAACCGGGAGCCTTAATTCCTGCAATATTCAGTCGATATTAGTGACCTGTCTGCACCTCAGCAATTCCTGTTCCAGGGGGTGTATTCCCTAGCATAACTATGCAGAAATGGACACTAGCTTCTAGGCTGACAAGAGACGCCGGTACGTACTGGTCGTGAACTGCCGGCTGCACAAAGGCCACAGCACGACTCACTCAATTTTCCCCAGACACTGGCCAAGATCGAGTAGGAAAAGGAGGACTCGTCTTCCTGTATGGGCCTGACGGAGGAGGACATCTACGGTACGTCGAGGTGCCTCCACCAGATTTCCCCAGGTCTAGTATGTGAAGACACGTGGGGGCGCCGCCTGCTGATCACAGCACTTGCTGCTACGACGGTGTCTGGTCTTAGAAGAAAGGGCACTGCGTCTCTGACCGGTGCCCCAGTATTCAAACTTGGGCTGGCAGTTCTCCCTGGCTAACATAACCTAGTGTTTGCCTACATTATCAAATTCAAATTCAAATTCAAAGTTTATTCTCTATAAGGATTACAATGCTGAGTTTACAGAAATTTGGTTATTGTGTGGTTTACATGTAGTAAAATAGTGATTACAGAGTGTACCACTAGAACGCTTAGCATGGCTAGGCATTTCGGGCAGACTTAGTTTTATTCTTAATTGTAAAATATTACAAATTATGAGGTAAGTTGGTATTATGGCTAAGTGACTAAATACTAGTTTGTGAGTTAAGCAATGTGAATGCTTTTGTTTTGGCACAGTACATAGTTTCAGTATTGGAGTATCACAGGATTCATTATTTTAAGATTGAGATTAATATTTCTGTTTATGGTCAAATGAGTGAGTGAGTGTAAGTGTGAACCACCAGGTGGTATTCGTGTAGTTAGTTGACGGGGTGTATCAGGGAGATAAGATGTTTTCTAATGGTAGTTTTGAAGGTGATGAATGTGTCTGCAGTTCTAGAGTTCTCAGGTAGGGTATTCCAGATTTTAGGGCCTTTGACATACATTGAATTTTTGTAAAGGTTTAGTCGGACACGGGGAATGTCGTAGAGATGTTTGTGTCTGGTGTTATGCCTGTGGGTTCTGTCATTTACTACCTATTTACTACCTACATTAAGGTCTTAGGTCTACATCATTATCTACACTTGCCTTAATAAGCCTAATATTAGTGTACTAACAGTATAAACTACCTACTTCTTCCCTGAAGGGTAAATCTATCAATTAAGAAGTACCTTCCAACCACCTTCACCAACCCGGGTGTGTGTGTGTGTGTTTTGGTTGGGTTTAAGGGCCACCCTATCCAGCCATTCCTTACATGGCCAGGTTAGGATCTTTGTACGCCATATCTGTCCTGTGAAACTTTGGACAGAATAAATTTCCACATCCTCCCACAGGTGAAGGTAGGCGCTAAGTCTACATCAAGTTCACTATCCACGAGCCCCCATGGCGGACCCTGGACACGAGTGCCGTCCGGCCACTCTCGTCAAGCAGACTCCGGTCTAACTTCAACCATCCAGTTTCTCCTGCATGGACCTCTGGGGTGTAAACTTGTTGGTTCCAGTGGTCTTAGCACCCTTTCCTTTAACTTTAACATCTTTTGTATGTCTAGCCTTGACTGAGCAGCTCCGTACTTTCCCACCCAGTGGCCCACATGCCCTGGTAGCCTTTCCTCCCAGTGATACGAGGTTCCCTGGATTTAATGGCAATCTATTTCTTTCTTTACGTACCCCATAAAAGTGTTTTCCCATGATTATAATAATAATAATACGACGCTAACGGGTTTAGTACTTAGTTATGATTGTATTAATAATATACTTGGAGGAAAAAATTATATTATACCAGAATATTTTGGAACTAACACTGTTCTATGGGTGAGAGTCGTGGGTTTGAAACATTGCCATGAGGAGGAAGGATGCAGCGTGTCTGAAGGTAATGTATGTGGTGGGTTTTACACAGAGAATTCGGAGCTTGGAGATAATATATGGGCTAGGAGAAGTTCTTGAGCTGGTTTTGACATTTAGAGAGACTGGGGGAGATTATAATTACCAAGAGGATGCATAAATCAGGGATGGAGGGGTTGGGGTCATCTCAGGAAAGGTTGGAGGGACGGTGTAAAAAGTTTTGAGTGTTAGGGGCTTGAACATCCAACAAGTTTGTGTGAGCATTTTAGTAAGAGTGAATGCAAATGACACAGTGCTGCAGGAGTATGAACAGGGTAACATTTGGAAGAGATTACTGGAAATTAGTGACACTTGGCATGAGACCGGGAGATAAATACGGTGCCTGGACTCCGAAGGAGGGGTGACGGTAGTAAGAACAGTGTTTACACTCGGAAGATGGGGTGAGGTTGAGATACTTGTGCAACATTTGGATATCTATATTCTGGAAACGTTTCACCATGTAGTGTCTTCTTCAGTCCAATTTCTTGAAGGGAGGTTCCTTGATGCTGGTAAGGGGCTCTCGATCTAGGGAATTAGATCTTTGCTCCAGTTACCTGGATTCAGACTGAATGCCATTCATTCCCCCCTACGTGTGCTGTATAATCCTAAGGGTTTACCGCTCCTCCATGATTATAATAGTTCAGTCCAATTTAGAGAATAACAGTGGAATATGAGGCGGTGGATAGGTTTAACGGCAAATTAGTCACAATAACAATATTAATAATTAATATCTTTATTTCTACGAGTACATGTACAAGGTATACAGACCTAGCTGACATCAGTGACATACTACTCTATAGAAAGCCGCTTGGTATGCTGAGCATTTCGGGCAAATTAGGTCAGTTTTGTTCCAGGATGCGACCCACACCAATCGACTAACACCCAGGTACCCATTTCATACTGATTGGTGAATATGGAGAGCAGGTGTCTTGTGGAAACACGTCCCAATGTCTTCCAGGCCTACCGGAGATTCGAACTCTGGACCTCAGTGTGTGAGCTGAGAGCGCTAGCCATCGATCTATGGGACATCCCTAATATACACATTATCTAATATACACATGATCCTATTATATTAAATATGCTTAAAACCTTATTAAGTAACAGCACTGAACCTCGTGTAGTAGTAAAAGTTCAATTCTTCTGAATGAACAGAAACATTAAACCACTGGTTTAGTAGATAAAATTTGAACCTAATGAAACAACATTTTTGACCGAGTAGTCCTCTCAAGAAAGGTTCCTTGATGTTCGTGAGGGGCTCTTGATTTAGGGAATTGGATCTGTGCTCCAGTTCCCCGAATTAAGCCTGAATGCCTTCCACATCCCCCCAGGCGCTGTATAATCCTCCGGGTTTAGCGCTTTCTCCTTGTTTATAATAATAATAATAATAATGACCGAGTAGTATGTAGGCTTAAATATAAACCAATCTTAGCTGGTTCTTGTAAAGTAAAGAAAGGCTTTGAAGATAAACCAAGCAAACAACGTAAGTAATCCTCTTAGTGTAGACAGACTTTAAACTTAATAAGTAGATCATCCAGCTTGTGTTGTAGATAGTCTTCAACCTAAAAAAAAAAAATTGGTTGAGCGCTCCCCCATGGTTATAATATTAATTATAATAATTAAAAAAAAAATACTGTAATAACCTTCGTGGAATACCTGGAGTTTACCTGGAGAGAGTTCCAGGGGTCAACGCCCCCGCGGCCCGGTCTGTGACCAGGCCTCCTGGTGGATCAGAGCCTGATCAACCAGGCTGTTACTGCTGGCTGCACGCAAACCAACATACGAGCCACAGCCCGGCTGGTCAGGTACCGACTTTAGGTGCTTGTCCAGTGCCAGCTTGAAGACTGCCAGGGGTCTGTTGGTAATCCCCCTTAAGAGATAAGATAAGATAAGATTTCGTTCGGATTTTTAACCCCGGAGGGTTAGCCACCCAGGATAACCCAAGAAAGTCAGTGCGTCATCGAGGACTGTCTAACTTATTTCCATTGGGGTCCTTAATCTTGTCCCCCAGGATGCGACCCACACCAGTCGACTAACACCCAGGTACCTATTTGCTGCTAGGTGAACAGGACAACAGGTGTAAGGAAACGTGTCGAAATGTTTCCACCCGCCGGAATCGAACCCTGGCCCTCCGCGTGTGAAGCGGGAGCTTTAGCCACCAGGCCACCGGGCCACCCTTATGTAGCTGGTAGGCAGTTGAACAGTCTCGGGCCCCTGACACTTATTGTATGGTCTCTTAAACGTGCTAGTGACACCCCTGCTTTTCATTGGGGAGGATGTTGCATCGTCTGCGAAGTCTTTTTGCTTTCGTAGTGAGTGATTTTCGTGTGCAAGTTCGGTACTAGTCCCTCTAGGATTTTCCAGGTGTATATAATCATGTATCTCTCCCGCCTGCGTTCCAGGGAATACAGGTTTAGGAACCTCAAGCGCTCCCAGTAATTGAGGTGTTTTATCTCCGTTATGCGTGCCGTGAAGGTTCTCTGTACATATTCTAGGTCAGCAATTTCACCTGCCTTGAAAGGTGCTGTTAGTGTGCAGCAATATTCCAGCCTAGATAGAACAATTGACCTGAAGAGTGTCATCATGGGCTTGGCCTCCCTAGTTTTGAAGGTTCTCATTATCCATCCTGTCATTTTTCTAGCAGATGCGATTGATACAATGTTATGGTCCTTGACCTCTTCAAGGGGGGCTCCTTGGCGTGGTGAAGAGGCTCTTGGTCTGAGGAATTAGACCTGTCGGTCTTCTTCCTCAGAATGAACCTAATTACCCCCCAATCTCCCCTCCCCTATCCCATCCTCCCCATCCTCTCCTTTTTCCTTTCCTCCTCCTCCTCCCCACCCCTCCCTTTTGCCCTTCCTCTTTTTGGCCTTTGGGATTTCTCCCACAGGTGCGCTAGTTCCTAGGTAGGGAAAAGGATACCAGGGTCCATCCCATTCCGTCGAGGTTCTTGGCGGTGGCGTAGTTTGCCGTGGAATCTGGATCACCTGGGGATGTACCAATCCCTCTCCGGTATCCCGGAGTAGCTTTGGGTGTCTTTCGGCGACGGGTGTATCTCTGGAAGCCACCTTTCGGATTCCGGGGGTGGTGGCCGAAGGAGGTATGCTTTGTGGCGGATATCCGGCCGCCCTCTCTTTTGTCCACCGAGGTAGCTCGGCAGATGTGAG
This sequence comes from Cherax quadricarinatus, assembly GCF_026875155.1. Taxonomy (NCBI): domain Eukaryota; kingdom Metazoa; phylum Arthropoda; class Malacostraca; order Decapoda; family Parastacidae; genus Cherax; species Cherax quadricarinatus. The sequence continues at coordinate 13,622,799 of NC_069412.1, forward strand.
GTTGCTATCCCGGATTGTTAGTTTACTAGCATGATGGGTAGGGTATGGCATGGGTTCCATGCTGCATCTGCGCTACTTGCGGTGCTGAGGTCCTCTTGGGCGCGGAGGGAGATTTCTGGCCCTTTCATTCCTCCTAGGAACTATCCCTCCCCGGTCCCCCCTTTTTTTATTCTTTTTTTTATTTTTATTTTCTTTTCTTCTTTCTTTTTTTTCTTAAAAACAAAAAGAAAGAAGTAACCTAACCATGGCAGCCCTAGTCCATGAACCTACTACCTCCGGGCCCCTTCTTGATACCGCACCCCGTTCTGACCCCGCCTCATCTTTGGACCACTCTTCAGACACTCCTCATGCCTCTGTACCTCTTGCCAGTGCTGTTTTCTCACCCGCTTCAGGTACTGAGGCCTCGACTGACTCCTTCGATTTATTGGACCTTCGCTCTCCTCTGACTATGCTTCCGGCCTCTCCCTCTACGGTGCAGCAATTTTCAAATCGCCGACCCATTCCACGTCGGACCAACTCTGGTCCCACGCCTAAACGCCAACGACAATTACCTGCTGATGATACTTCTCCACCTTCTCGTTCTTCTCAGAAACGATCGACACGTCCTTCACTACCTTTCCACGCTCAGTTTCAGACTGAACAATGGACTAAATTCTTCACTTTACGACCGACTTCCCTACTGCCTTTTCTTTCTGACCACAGTATTGGCAAGGCACTCCTACGCCATGTTGGTAAAGATATTTCTTTTCATGCTCTTAAGAGTGGTACGTGCATCATCACCATACAGAATGCTACCCAGGCTCATGAGCTCTCTCGTCTTTCCCATATCGATACTGTTCCTGTCACTCTTGAAAAACGTCATTCCCTCAATTCTTGTAGTGGTACCGTAAATTCTGCCCCATACCATAGTTCAACAAAATTTCCAGACATGTGGCACTGACATTCTTGAACAGCTGGAACTCCAAGATCTCCCAATCCTAAAGGGTAGACACTTACGTTCTTCCTGCCCGCGGGCGGAGACGATACCCTAGCAATGTGGCTCGTTTAACTTTTGACAGCCGAGAACTCCCATCTTCAGTTTATATAGCAGGACATCGGTTACAAGTTCGAAAGGTGATCCCTACACCACAACAGTGTAGAAATTGCTGGCGATTTGGCCATCCAGCGAAATATTGCAGATCTATCGCCGAATGCCCAGTCTGTGGTGCCGATGACCATTCTAATATGTCTTGCAATCGATCTCCCTCTTGCCTTAACTGTCATGAGGCTCACCCTTCGTACTCTCGCCATTGTCAAGTCTATTTAAACGAGCGGGAAATCCGTTACCTCAAAGAGACAGAAGGTCTCCCTTATGCCATGGCAGTTTCTCATCTCCGCCTCCAAGGGAGACTCCCACGTGTTTCTTTATTCCCGTGTTTCAAAACGTCCCCCCACTTCTGGTATCCCATCTTCTAAAACCCACCTCTGTGGTTACCTCCCCCCATAGTCACTCCTGTATCTAATCCTTTTGCTGTCCTCGGCTCAGACATCCCTACTTCAACGCCTCAGTCTGATCTCGCTTCTTCGTGTTCTCTCTCACAAGCTCAGTATCGACGAGACCTCGTACGACACCTCCTCCCAATCGTCCCCCCTACTTCTCAAAAGTCAAAAAAAGGTCTGTTAAACCTCCTACCCATCTTCCACCTCCTCATTTTACCCTCCCTGTCTCTGCTCCTGGTTCTCCCCCTCTCACTGGCTCAGTTACAAGTGTAGAGGTTCACCCTCCTCCTCGTACTGTATCTTCCTCCCCTGTTCCTCCCAAGTTTCTTCCTCTTCTGCCACCTCCCAGTTTTCTGCCTCTTCTGTCCCCTGCCACGCTTCTCCAGTTCCCTCCACCCTTTTGCCCCCCCCCTACCTTGGTACAGTCCAATACAGTTCCAATCTTTACTCATCCTCCCCCTACCATTTCCAATATTGTCTCCCATACGACGTCTCTGAATTCTGAAACACTTGAAGCAATCTCTGAATATATTGCAGAGACCAAACCATCAATGGACACTGATCCACCTTCCGCTCTTTCTCTCTCCTCTGCTCCATCTGCGCAACTCCTTTCTTCACAGCACACCGTTCCTTCGCTGCTTGAACGTTTTCCACTGCCTCTGCATGTGGACTTTTCTAACCCCTCTAGTCCGTAGGAACCCTTACCTGCAGATTTCAAGTATCTTTATCATTGCCAATCATGGCCTATTTACAGTGGAATATACGCGGCCTCAGGGGTAATCGGGGTGAGCTTCAGATGTTACTCTCCCAGTTTGCCCCTGTTGGTGTTTGCTTACAGGAACCAAAATTACACTCTGCTGTTATTTCTCCCATCTCAGGCTATAATTTATTGTATTCTTCAGACCCTTTTCCTGATGGGACCTTTAATGAAAGTGCCTTTCTTCTACGCACTGATATTCCGTACCATCAGCTATTTGTTCATACTTCGCTGCATTACACAGCAGCCCGTATCCACTTACATAGGTGGTATACACTCTGTTCTTTATATCACTCTCCTTCTCGGGCATTATCTATTCCGGATATTGCCTTTCTTGTTTCGTCATTACCGCCACCGATTCTGTTACTTGGTGATTTTAATGCCCACCATTTCCTCTGGGGGGGGGGTCTCACTGTGATTCCCGTGGAATTCAGTTAGAGGCTTTTCATACCACCCACCCCCTCCATGTTTTAAATACAGGTACTCACACCCATTTTGATCCTCGGACTCATACTCTCTCTTGCATCGATCTCTCAGTCTGCTCTTCCTCCGCCGCATTAGACTTCACTTGGTCTGTTCTCCCGGACTTACATGACAGCGATCATTTCCCAATCATTCTTACTTCCCTTCATATTCGCCACCTCTTCGCACCCCACGCTGGCAATTTTTATCGGGCAAATTGGAACCTTTACTCACACCTAACTGTTTTTAAAGAGGTTCCTTCTTCGTCCTCCATCGATGAGCTTTTACACCTCTTCTCATCCTCCGTTTTCACCGCAGCTTCTCATTCTATACCCCAAACTTCGGGCAGGCATTCTCAGAAATGCGTGCCTTTGGGGGTCTCCTGCTTGTGCTCGTGCAGTACGTTTGAAACGCGCTGCATGGGGCAGGTATCGGTACAATAGAACCACAGAGAGACTCCTTGATTTTAAACAGAAGCATGCGATCGCTCGCCGTGTCATCCGTGACGCTAAACGCACTTGCTGGTGAGATTATGTCTCCACCATCACCTCTGCTTCCTCTATGAGTGCAGTCTGGAAAAAAGTACGAAAACTGAGTGGTAAATATTCTCCTGACCCGGCTCCTGTTCTGCGGGTTGCCGGTGTTGATATAGCAAACCCACTAGATGTTGCCAATGAAATTGGCAATCATCTGGTCCGTATTTCTCAGGGACTCCATTTATGCCCCTCATTTCTTTCCTCAAAGTCTGCCAGACAGTTAGCACCCTTTGACTTTTCTTCTCTCAGAGAAGAACAGTATAATGTGCCTTTTACACTTCAAGAACTGGAGGCAACACTCTCAGCTTGTCGATCATCGGCAGCTGGGCCCGACGACATTCATATTCGTATGCTACAACATTTACATCAGTCAGCCCTTGCAGTCCTATTACGCCTTTACAATCTTATTTGGTCACAAGGAGTTCGTCCACAGCTGTGGAAATCCGCCATTGTTCTCCCTTTCTGCAAACCAGGCACTACGGGAAATGAAACCTCCCACTATCGTCCCATTGCTCTTACCAGTGCAGTTTGCAAAGTAATGGAATGCCTAGTAAATAGACGCTTAGTGTGGTATTTAGAGACACACAACAGTCTCTCCACTCGTCAATATGCCTTTCGTAAGGGACGTTCTACCATAGACCCCTTACTACGCTTGGATACGTATGTTCGTAATGCCTTTGCGAATAACCACTCAGTTATTACCATATTTTTTGACCTTGAGAAGGCATATGACACAACTTGGAGGTATAATATTTTAGCCCAAGCCCACTCCTTAGGCCTTCGAGGCAATCTACCATCCTTCCTTAAGAACTTTTTAACTGACAGGCATTTCCGTGTTCGGGTTAATAATGTGCTCTCCCCGGACTTTATCCAAGCTGAAGGTGTACCCCAGGGATGTGTTCTGAGCACAACACTTTTTCTCCTTGCTATTAATGTTTTGGCCTCTAGTCTTCCATCAAATATTTGGTCATCACTCTATGTTGATGACTTTGCTATTGCCTGTGCAGCGCTGACTGTCACCTCATTACAGTTTCTCTCCAACATGCAGTCGACCGTGTTTCCAATTGGGCCACCACACGTGGGTTTAAATTTCCAGCACTAAAAACCCACCAAATTACTTTCACTAGACGCTCTGTCATCTCCGATCATCCTTTGTACCTCTATGGCTCCCGTATCCCTGAACGTGATACAGTCAAGTTTCTGGGCCTCCTCTTTGATCGTAGGTTATCCTGGAAACCTCACATTACCTCTCTGAAGGCAACTTGTCACAGCCGGCTGAACCTTCTTAAAACCCTTGCTCATCTTTCATGGGGAGCTGATCGTCGAACCCTCCTTCCTGGAGTTTACCTGGAGAGAGTTTCGGGGGTCAACGCCCCCGCGGCCCGGTCTGTGACCAGGCCTCCTGGTGGATCAGCCCCTGATCAACCAGGCTGTTGCTGCTGGCTGCATGCAAACCAACGTACGAGCCACAGCCCGGCTGATCAGGAACTGACTTTAGGTGATTGTCCAGTGCCAGCTTGAAGACTGCCAGGGGTCTGTTGGTAATCCCCTTATGTATGCTGGGAGGCAGTTGAACAGTCCTCGGGCCCCTGACACTTATTGTATGGTCTCTTAACGTGCTAGTGACACCCCTGCTTTTCATTGGGGGATGGTGCATCGTCTGCCAAGTCTTTTGCTTTCGTAGTGAGTGATTTCGTGTGCAAGTTCGGTACTAGTCCCTCTAGGATTTTCCAGTGTATATAATCATGTATCTCTCCCTCTGCGTTCCAGGGAATACGGTTTAGAAACCTCAAGCGCTCCCAGTAATTGAGGTGTTTTATCTCCGTTATGCGGGCCGTGAAAGTTCTCTGTACATTTTCTAGGTCGGCAATTTTCACCTGCCTTGAAAGGTGCTGTTAGAGTGCAGCAATATTCCAGCCTAGATAAAACAAGTGACCTGAAGAGTGTCATCATGGGCTTGGCCTCCCTAGTTTTGAAGGTTCTCATTATCCACCTGTCATTTTTCTAGCAGATGCGATTGATACAATGTTATGGTCCTTGAAGGTGAGATCCTCCAACATAATCACTCCCAGTCTTTGACGTTGGTTTTCGCTCTATTTTGTGGCCAGAATTTGTTTTGTACTCTGAGGAAGATTTAATTTCCTCGTGTTTACCATATCTGAGTAATTGAAATTTTCTCATCGTTGAACTTCATATTTTTTTTCTGCAGCCCACTGAAAGATTTGGTTGATGTCCGCCTGGAGCCTTGCAGTGTCTGCAATGGAAGACACTGTCATGCAGATTCGGGTGTCATCTGCAAAGGAAGACACGGTGCTGTGGCTGACATCCTTGTCTATGTCGGATATGAGGATGAGGAACAAGATGGGAGCGAGCACTGTGCGTTGTGGAACAGAGCTTTTCACCGTAGCTGCCTCGAACTTTACTCTGTTGACGACTACTCTCTGTGTTCTGTTAGTGAGGAAATTATAGATCCATCGACCGACTTTTCCTGTTATTCCTTTAGCACGCATTTTGTGTGCTATTACGCCATGGTCACACTTGTCGAAGGCCTTTGCAAAGTCTGTATATATTACATCTGCATTCTTTTTGTCTTCTAGTGCATCTAGGACCTTGTCGTAGTGATCCAATAGTTGAGACAGACAGGAGCGACCTGTTCAAAAACCCATGTTGCCCTGGGTTGTGTAACTGATGGGTGTCTAGAGGGGTGGTGATCTTGCTTCTTAGGACCCTTTCAAAGTTTTTTATGATATGGGATGTTAGTGCTATCGGTCTGTAGTTCTTTGCTGTTGCTTTACTGCCCCCTTTGTGGAGTGGGGCTATGTCTGTTGTTTTTAGTAACTGTGGGACGACCCCCGTGTCCATGCTCCCTCTCCATAGGATGGAAAAGGCTCGTGATAGGGGCTTCTTGCAGTTCTTGTTTGAACACGGAGTTCATGAGTCTGGCCCTGGGGCAGAGTGCATGGGCATGTCATTTATCGCCTGTTCGAAGTCATTTGGCGTCAGGATAGCATCGGATAGGCTTGTGTTAACCAAATTCTGTGGCTCTCTCTTAAAAAATTCATTTTGATCTTCGACTCTCAGTCTGGTTAGCGGCTTGCTAAAAACTGAGTCATATTGGGACTTGAGTAGCTCACTCATTTCCTTGCTGTCATCTGTGTAAGGACCCATCTTGTTTAAGTAGGGGCCCAATACTGGACGTTGTTCTCGACTTTGATTTGGCATAGGAGAAGAAATGCTTTTGGTTTCTTTCGATTTCATTATGGCTTTTAGTTCTTCCCGCGATTCCTGACTCCTATAAGATTCCTTTAGCTTAAGTTCGATGCTTGCTATTTCTCTGACCAGTGTCTCCCTACGCATTTCAGATATATTGACCTCTTTTAGCCGATCTGTTATTCTTTTCCGTCGCCTGTAAAGGGAGCGCCTGTCTCTTTCTGTTTTACATCTACTCCTTTTTCTTAGAGGAATAAGCCTTGTGCATACATCGAGTGCCACCAAGTTAATCTGTTCTAGGCATAAGTTGGGGTCTGTGTTGCTTAGTATATCATCCCAGCTTATATCGGTTAGGACTTGGTTTACTTGGTCCCACTTTATGTTTTTGTTATTGAAGTTGAATTTGGTGAATGTTCCCTCGTGACTAATCTCATTATGTCGGTCTGGGGCTCCACGCATACATGTCTGAACCTCAATTATGTTGTGATCTGAGTATATTGTTTTTGATATGGTGACATTTCTTATCAGATCATCATTGTTAGTGAAGATGAGGTCTAGTGTATTCTCCAGTCTAGTAGGCTCTATTATTTGCTGGTTTAAATTGAATTTTGTGCAGAGATTTAGAAGCTCGTGTGAGTGTGAGTTTTCATCAGAGCTGCCTCCTGGTGTTATTACTGCAACAATATTTGCTATATTCCTCCATTTTAGGTGCCTTAAGTTGAAATCCCCCAGAAGCAAGATGTTGGGTGCAGGAGCTGGAAGATTTTCGACAGTGGTCAATTTTTAACAGCTGTTCCTGGAATTGCTGGGATGTTGCATCCGGAGGCTTGTAGACTACCACAATGACTAGGTTTTGGTTCTCGACCTTTACTGCTAAAACTTCCACTACATCATTTGAGGTATTAAGCAGTTCTGTGCAAACAAGTGACTCTGCAATGTACAGGCCAACTCCCCCCCCCCCCCTTTTGCCTGTTCACTCTGTCACATCTGTATAGGTTGTAACCTGGGATCCATATTTCGTTGTCCAAGTGATCCTTTATGTGGGTCTCAGTGAAAGCCGCGAACATTGCATTTGCCTCTGCAAGCAGTCCACGGATGAAAGGTATTTTGTTGTTTGTTGCTGGCTTTAGACCCTGTATATTTGCGAAGAAGAATGTCATCGGACTGGTGGTATTGTTGGTACTGGGGGGGGATTTTTTTTCCGGCATTAGTATCTGTATCTGTTGGTTTGGAGTGGAGGCCATCGACTGTGGTTCCACTCCAGGAATGACTGGATTTGGTGTACGATTTCTGCCATTTCCGGCCAGTTTTTTTTTCTTTCTGGCACTAAAAAACCTCTCCCTCTTGAGTGGCTGTGGCTACCCAGGTTTTCCCATGGCCTGGATGTTTTGTGTCTTTTTGTCCCCTTTAGATGGTGTGCCTGGCAATTTAAGTTATAGCACAGTCTTTCCTGTACTGAAGAGGTACACATTTCAGGGTGAAAAAGCTTACAGGAAGGGAGTTTGCATTTTCCTGTTGTCATATGGGCACGGCATTTTCTAGGGTGGCCATAGTTGCACGTCCCGTCTGTTTTTCCAGATTTCCCATGCCTGCAGATACCAAGTGCATAGTATGTGCACAGGCTTGGTTTCTGTTTGCCTTGGGTTTCTGTGACTGTATTCCCTGTTGGTGCATGTTTCCCTGTCTTATTCCTATCCTCCCTAGCACCAACAATGGAGCTCCCACCAGTTGTTTTTGGTAATATATGTTCACTATTGCTAGTGGAGTCCTCTTGTTTGCTATTTCCTGTGGTATTTCTAGTTTGCAATATTGGTTTTATCTCATCTTTGACTACACTTGTTTCCCCACTACGGCTCCTGTCCCCTATGAGGTCATTTATATGTATTCCTTCCTGCGTAAAATTCCCGACTACCTGGACAAAATCTCCAGCTTCACCATTACTGTCTCCCAGGACAGCACCTCCCGCTTCACCATTACTGTCTCCCAGGACAGCACCTCCAGCTTCACCATTACTGTCTCCCAGGACAGCACCTCCAGCTTCACCATTACTGTCTCCCAGGACATCACCTCCAGCCTTACAGTTTCTGACTACATGGCCAGTATCAAGGGCAGTACCATCCAGCCCAGACTTTTTATGTTCCCATCTGTTGTAGAAAGCTTCCAGGTTTTCTATGAAACAGCTTTCATGTTATCCTCTTTTAATACCCTTGTGATTTTAGTCCACAAATTTATCTCATTTGGGCATACCCAAAAACACTTCCCTGTTTTAATACTGCTTGTAGTTAGTTCTTGGATATCTGCACAAGGGGCGTGACACCATTTTCACAAAAATGACAATTTATCCATGTGGAAGCCCGTTTGCTTGATTGACTGCAGACTACACAGAGCTTCATAATGATTGAATGGTTGATTTGCTGTAATTCTACTAGCAACCTCTTGAATACTCTATTAATAACTTCCTTAAATGAAGCTCTAGCTATTTGTATTTCTATTTCTAACTGTACTTGTATATTGGACAGCTTACCGTGTACGTTCCTGATTTATGTTTATTGTTTGTGTTTGATAAGGGCGCTTACAACCCCATCCGTTTACAGTCTGCTTTATTGTCCAACGAATCCGTTTGAAACCAAGGGTTCGGACCAGTCAAGGGTTCGGACCAGTCTAATCTGATCAGTGGGTCACTTATTTAAAACATACTGGTCGGTGATTTGGGCTAACACATGAAGGATCTACTTGAAATTATCTACCTGAGTAATATATGATTTGATTGATACAAAAGTATAACTTGCGTGTTGAAGAACCGGTGATTGCTGGCAGCTCCTACAATGATGAACGGTCGAACCTCAACCCTTGTTTATCAATCGCTGTATCTAGCTTTTCTAGGTTTTTTTTCGTCTCCACCCTAATAAATGCTATATTATCACTATAGTTGACTGGTGGAAATTTTGGAGGAAGGACGCTTTTTCTGTAGTAATAATTGCTTCTCGTTGTGTATATTGCGACCGCTGGTAACTACAGGTTATATGAGATTCATAGTATACGTCTGGTATTTCAAGAAAAAAGAAACTAATGAAAGTCACTCCACTCCACTAAGTACCATTATAATACTGGTTAGTTGCTACTACAACACTGTATTCTGCTATTCACTGGTATCACTAGATTATATGCGAGTACACTAGCAGGCCAGGAAGATTATTAAAACAGCTGACCACTGTGGTAAGATTCTGGCGACTTCTGGCACCTGCCTCTATAGGCTTATCACTTCATTTACAAATTCACCTGTTTTCAAATGACACTTTAGCCTTTATCATCTATATACTAGGGAACCACTGTAGTATACACTATACACTATGTATACACAATGTTATCAGGGAGACTTTCTTTCCTCTGACAAAGAAAAGTTCTATTATTATTATTTTGCACACGGAACACAGGCCTATGATTCCCCTCTGGCAGTAAACTCTGCTAGGTAGTGCACACTAATTCTCCTTTTTTGACTCAGTATATAATGTTTTCCGCCCAAGATTGGTTCCAGGCGCTAGAGGGATGTATCGTATAGAATTGATGGCACAAATTAAAATTCTAGCACGTAAGAGCGACCGTGAAAACACGAGAAAACCCGGAGCACAACGAGAGGTTTTAAATCTAATAAATCAATTAACCAGTCTTAATGACCCTTTGACACGATAACTGTTAAGACAATTAAACCAACTTTAATGACCTTTATTTACAAGATAGATTTTGAATATTCAATTAAATTCAATTCAGTTCAAGTTTATTCTCTTTAAGGGTTACAGTGTGGGTTTTATAGGTTTTGGGTATTGTGTGGTTTACATGTTATAATATACTAATTACAGAGGGGGCCACTAGGACACCTAGCATGGTTAGGCATTTCGGGCAGACTTAGATTAATTCTTAACATTAAATCCTTACAGGTTATGGTATTATAACAAACCTTAATGACTTGAACAAAATATGGGGTTTTGAATACAATAAGCTGTCCTAAATGACCACCGTCTAATAGACAAGAAATAAACTTAATACAAATTCCATTAATGATCATTGTCTAGCAGTTACTCATTAAACCCAACTAACAGAACTTAAACTGTCGTGTGGTAGTAAGTCAACATTAATACTTTCTGTGTATCGTTTACAATTTAAACCTAATAAACCAACAAATCGACATAAATAACAGATAAGCTTTAAACTTGATAAATCAGCCTTAATGACACTAGTATATTAGATAGGTTTCACTTAATAAGCAAGACCTTATAGGCAGATAGTTTAAATTAAATTTTAACTATCAGTCAACTACCCAACTATTGGATAAGCTTCAAAATTAACCCCCTCAAGGGAGGTTCCTTGATGCTGGTGAGGGGCTCTTGATCTAGGGAATTGGATCTGTGCTTTGGTTCCCTCAAGTGAGTCTGAATACTTTCCATCCTCCCCCCACATGCGCTGTATAATCCTACGGGTTTAGCGCTCCCTCTTGATTATAATAATCATATATCAAAATTAACAGACAAATTTTAATAATTATGTATTCCTCTTATATTAGATAGGATTTAAACATTAGAAAACACCCTTAATAACTCCTCATTAATTACATCAACTTTAAACTTGATAAATCAAACCAACCTAAGATAACTAAATAAAAAAACAACAAATTTTAATGAGCTTGTGAGATGTCAGATGTTAAACCAAAAAAACTATATAGAACCTTTTGTAAAGTAGATTTAAACCCATATAAAATAACCTTAACAACTTATGTAATAAATTAGTTTTGTTTATTAAACGGACTGATCAACTTAAATAATGCATTAAGAGCTAATAAATAAACTAACCTGTCTCACCCTCATGTAGAATTATCATAAATGACCTTCCTGTACTAGAAAAACCCAAAACCTCATTAATCATAATTTATGACCTTGTAGTGATTAAGATTTCAATAAAATAAGACCATTTTATTGATGCTCGTGTCGTAAACTGGGTTTTAATCATAATAAACGAAACTTAATTATGTATTTCCGTGTATTAGAATTTTAACCTTAATGATTATTATGGAGTAATAAACCTGTCAACGAACCTTAATGATTCTCCATTAGTACATTTAATTTGAGCCTCATAATAATAGTTCAACTGCCTCCTAGCATACATAAAGGGGATTGCCAATAGACCTTTGGCTGTCTTCAAGACCCCTGGCTGTCTTCAAGACCCCTGGCTGTCTTCAAGACCCCTGGCTGTCTTCAAGACCCCTGGCTGTCTTCAAGACCCCTGGCTGTCTTCAAGACCCCTGGCTGTCTTCAAGACCCCTGGCTGTCTTCAAGACCCCTGGCTGTCTTCAAGACCCCTGGCTGTCTTCAAGACCCCTGGCTGTCTTCAAGACCCCTGGCTGTCTTCAAGAAGGCGCTGGACAGTCACCTAAAGTCAGTACCTGATCAGCCGGGCTGTGGTTCGTGCGTCGGTTTACGTGCGGCCATCAGTAGCAGCCAGGTTGATCAGGTCCTGATCCACCGTGAGACCTGGTCTCAGACCAGGCCGCGGGGGCGTTGACCCCCGAAACCCTCTCCAGGTATACTTCTTAATGATCCTCGTGTAGCTGATAGGCATTAAATTTACTAAACAAAACATTTTGAATGATTCTCATGCATTAAGTAGGCTTTATATCTTATTACCCACTCATAAAAGGCCCTCATGCAGTGAATAAGCATTACAATAACAACGAACCTACTAAATAAATTAAATAACTATAATGACCCTTGTTTAAAAGTCTTTGACCCTAATGAACCAACACTAATGTTACTAGTGTAGTTGACAGCATCACAGCTGTACCTACTTCAGTAGCTGTGCGATCAGAGTGAGGTAGCCCAGCGTGCCATAACTCCAGCTCTCTGTACGTCAGTGCACGGGAAAGATTAGTGCAGAGTTGGAGCATCAGTGTCTAATGTACTGTAAATATGAAGTGAATCATTATTTTTTATTTTCGCAAGTTATCACATGGACATTCATATCCCACATACACAGCCCAAAATTAATTTTAGCCTACTAAGAATTATCAGCTTTGAAGTTAAACTGAAGTATTCACTTTTTATCTCAGAGAGACCAGTATACTGTAACACACTTGTATATTAGGTTTGAAGCTCTTCAGAATATGTATTAGCAAGTTATCAGTGTGGATGAAGTGAATAAAATTTAGTATTTAGAAATTATAACTTGGGCACTCATATCCCACTTTGTTCAATAAAAATGACATTGGGCATTCACACCTCAAAATTAAAATTCTAACCTACTGAGAATTACCAGATTTGAAGTCAAATTGAAGAAGCATTCTCTTTTTATCTTAGGGAGAAAATACTCTAAAATACATGGGACATGAAGTTTGAAGGCACTCAGACTATGCATTATCAAGTTATCAGCGTTGATGAGTGGAACCAGTTGGATGAGGAACTCAGAAACTTTCCCTTATTGTCTGAGAAACAGTAAGTGGAAAATTGAACGACAGGTTACAATCAATCTAAGCTTTTCTTTGTAAGTAATATTTACAGAGTTTAATTAAAGTCTGAGTAAGAATGTCTGTACAGTAAGTACTGTATAATCCTATGGGTTTAGCACTTCCCCCTTGATTATTATAATAATAATAATAATAATGTACAGTAAGTATTTAATTCTGATTAAAACTTTAGTACATAGCGCACAACTTGTTTTTTTACAGTGGTTATGAGGACACACTCGTTACGTGCATATAAAAGTTCATTATGCAGCTTTAATTTAGGTTAAGCCAATAAAATCAAACGATGTAATTAATTTCCGGAAGGAATAAACTTTATCTAGTTATTTCTCAGAAAGCAATTTGATTAAAATACGGCACTCTCAAAAAGTTAACAAACTGCCGAGAAAAAAAATATATAGGTTCATCTAATTACCTAGTTGAAATTGTCTACCTCGAAGTACTCTCCTTGGGAGTCATTACACTGACTTTTATGCCTCTTATCGAAATATTTCTGGAACTGTTTAATAACGGCATCTAGCACGGCCTGCAGTTCCTCATGAATCTTTTCCACATTCTTCCCCTCAAGGAAGGTTCCTTGATGTTGGTGAGGGGCTCTTGATTTAGGGAATTGGATCTGTGCTCCAGTTCCCCGAATTAAGCCTGAATGCCTTCCACATCCCCCCCCCAGGCGCTGTATAATCCTCCGGGTTTAGCGCTTCCCCCTTGATTATAATAATAATAAATCCACATTCTTAAAACGCTACCCTTGAATGCCATTTTTATTTTGGGGAAGGGAAAGAAATCACGGGGAGCCAGATCTGGTGAGTAGGAAAGGTCGGTATGAATGCCAGATTGTTTTTGGCGAGAAAAATGTGACCTTTCTAATCCTAAGTCAGTAAGTGGGACACATTTCGCAGCCTCTTGTTTGATGGTTAAATGCTTAGTCAAAATGCTTTGACGCGACCCATAAGAAATTTTCACAGCACTTGCAACCATTTCATCATTATTACGACATTTATCTTTGCAAACATACAGGGTCTAAAGCCATTAACAAACAACAAAATACCTTACACCAAGGGACTGTTCACGGAATCAAATGCAATGTTTGCCGCTTTCACAGAGACCCACAAAAAATGATCATTTTGACAACGAAATATGGATCCCAGGTTATAACCTATTCAGATGCGTCAGACTAAAGCAGGCAACAAGGGGAGGGGAGGGGGCGGCTTGCACATCAAAGAGTCTCCCATTTGTTTAAAATTACTAAACACCTCAAATGATGTAGTTGAAGTTTTGGCAGTGAAGATCGAAAATCAAAACCTTGTCATTGTGGTTGTATACAAACCTCCGCATGCAATTTAACAGCAATTCCAAGAACAACTTTTGAAAATTGACCACTGTCTGGAAAATATCGCAACTATTGCTCCAACCATTTTGCTACTGGGGGATTTCGACTTGAGTAACAAAAACATACACTAGGAACAGGTCACATGTACTAAATGAAACAAGCTGGAAAGATATCCTAAACAACACTGATCCGAACCTTTGCCTAGAGAAAATTAACTCTGTGGCATTTGATGTCTGCTCATGGCACATTCCATTAAGTAAAAGAAAGAGATGATGTAAACTAAAAAGAGAAACGCTCCCTATACGGACACAGGCAAAGAATCACAGAGCTGCTGAGAGAGGCCAATATATCTGAAATACGAAGGGAGGCACTAGTCAGAGATAGACCAAATATCGAACATAAGCTTAAGGATTCTTACAGACGACAAGAATCTCAGGAAGAACCAAAAGCCGTAAAGGAAACTGAAAAAAAGTACTTCTTCTCTTATGCCAAATCTAAGGGTAAAACAGCATCCAGTATCGGGCCCCTGTCTAGGCGAGATGGGACCTACACAGATTACAGCAAAGAAATGAGTGAGATACTAAAGTCCCAGTATGACTGTGTTCAACGAGCCGTTACCAGACTAAGGGTCGAAAATCTAAATGAATTCTTTATGAACACGACCTGGAATTTAGTCATCTCAAAAATCTTGGATATTATCCTAATATTTCAAGACCTTGAAAAGGTAATAAATGACATGCCCATGCACTCTGCCTTAGGCCCGGACTCGTGGCAATACGTGTTCATCAAAAACTGCAAAAAATCCCTGTCACGTGCCTTCAGCATTCTATGGAGAGGGAGCATGGACACACGGGTCATCTCAAACTCACTAAAAACAACATACATAGTTTCACTATACAAAGGTGGCAGTAAAGCAATTGCAAATAACTACAGACCGATAGCACTAACATCCCATATCATAAAAATCTTTGAAAGGGTTCTAGGAAACAAGATCGCCAGCCACCTAGATACCCATCAGTTAACAAACCCAGGGCAACATGGGTTTCGAGCAGGTCTCTTCTGCCTGTTCCAGCTACTGGACCACTATGAAAAGGTCCTGGATGCTTTAGAGGATAATCAAAATGTAGATGTAGTATACACAGACTTAGGGAAAGCCTTCGACAAGTGTGACCACGGTGTAATAGCGCACAAAATGCATGATAAAGGAATAACAGGAAAAGTTGGTAGATGGATCTATAACTTCCTGACAAATAGAACACAAAGAGTAATAGTAAACAGAGTAAAGTCCCAGGCAGCCATGGTAAAAAGCTCTGTTCCACAAGGCACAGTACTCGCTCCCATTCTATTCCTCATCCTCATTTCTGACATAAACAGAGATGTAAGCCATAGCTACGTGTCTTCCTTTGCGGATGACACTCGGATTATCATGGCAGTGACCTCCATCGAAGACACTGCGAGACTCCAAGCGGACATCAACCAAATCTTCAAATGGGCCACTCAAAACAATATGAAGTTCAACGAGGAGAAATTTCTCCTACTCAGATATGGGAAACTTGAGGAAATTAAAAATGTATCAGGGTATACGACAAATTCCAGCCATACAGTAGAGAGGAAAAGTAATGTGAAGGAC
Organism: Cherax quadricarinatus; assembly: GCF_026875155.1. Classification (NCBI taxonomy): domain Eukaryota; kingdom Metazoa; phylum Arthropoda; class Malacostraca; order Decapoda; family Parastacidae; genus Cherax; species Cherax quadricarinatus. Next base: position 13,638,711 of record NC_069412.1, read on the forward strand.
CTGGGAGTGATAATGCCAGAGAATCTCGCCTTCAAAGACCACAACAGTGTATGTACCTTATCTGCTAGGAAAATGATAGGATGGATAATGAGAACCTTCAAAACTAGGGACGCCAAGCCCATGATGATTCTCTTCAAATCGCTTGTGCTCTCTAGGTTGGAATACTGCTGTACACTAACGGCTCCCTTCAAGGCTGGCGACACTGCAGACCTGGAGAGTGTACAAAGAACTTTTACGGCACACATAAGTACGATAAGGCACCTAAATTACTAGGAACGGTTGAAGGTCCTTGATCTGTATTTCCTCGAACGCAGGCGAGAGAGATACATGATAATATACACTTGGAAGGTCCTGGAGGGATTGGTACCAAACCTGCACACGAAAATCACTCCCTATGAAAGCAAAAGACTCGGCAGGAGATGCAACATTCCCCCGATGAAAAGCAGGGGCGCCACGAGTACACTGAGAGACAACACAATAAGTGTCCGGGGCCCAAGACTGTTCAATTGCCTCCCTGCATACATAAGGGGGATTACCAATAGACCCCTGGTTGTCTTCAAGAAGGCACTGGACAGGTACCTAAAGTCAGTACCTGACCAACCAGGCTGTGGTTCGTACGTCAGCTTACGTGCGGCCAGCAGTAACAGCCTAGTTGATCAGATCCTGATCCACCATGAGGCCTGGTCTCAGACTAGGCCGCGGGGGCGTTGACCCCCGAAACCCTCTCCAGGTAAACTCCAGGTAAACCAATGCTAAAGGTTTGAACCTGATCAGAAGACGAATTCTTTAATTATAACATGGGAAACTGTTTAATAAAACTGACAAATTGAAATTTAATCAGCTGAAAGCGAGTGCCAAGTTTTGTGTTAACAAAACCTGCCAAAAGGGAAAGTTTGGAGTCGGTCAGGAAAGGCATTCTTTATAAACTGATCGGATTCCAACGATTCCTAGTTTCGTTTTTACAGTTTCATCAAAATTTCAAATTTGCAGCCACACAGACTAAAGTTCCGCGACATCATTTTTCATATAGAATGAATCATCGTTAATAATTTGAAGCTGGTCAGAAGATAATTGAGATTTAACCCATTCAAACCCAGTCCGACCTCGGGGTTAGGAAACCACACGTGGGAAAATTTGAAACCGATCAGACTAGGTATTCTCCAGTTAAGGCAGATATTCCCATGATTCCAAGTATTTAACTAATTTACTATTCTGACAATTTTGTTCTCACTCAAATAAAACATTTTGAACTATCCTGGCCATAAAGAAAGCATCAGCTATTATTATTTAACTTGAAGTTATGGGAACAATATTTTCACACAATTTTACAGGTAAATAGTCAAATATTCGCCTACACACCTGAGGTTCAGGTGACCATAACACCGAGCGCGTCTCCGGAGGCACACATCAACCAGATAACTGCTGCAGCATATGGGCGCCTGGCAAACCTGAGAATAGCGTTCCGATACCTTAGTAAGGAATCGTTCAAGACACTGTACACTGTGTACATCAGGCCCATACTGGAGTACGCAGCACCAGTTTGGAACCCACACCTGGTCAAGCAAGTCAAGAAATTAGAGAAAGTGCAAAGGTTTGCAACAAGATTAGTCCGAGAGCTAAGGGGATTGTCCTACGAAGAAAGGTTAAGGGAAATCGGCCTGACGAAACTAGAGGACAGGAGGGTCAGTGGAGACATATACGACATACAAAATACTGCGTGGAATAGATAAGGTGGAGAGAGACTAAAGACTCAGACGAGTCAGAGGGATGTTAGGAAGTATTTCTTCAGTCATAGCGTCGTCAGAAAGTGGAATAGTCTAGCAAGCGATGTACTGGAGGCAGGAACCATACATAGCTTTAAGACGAGGTATGACAAAGCTCAAGGAGCAGAGAGAGAGAGCGGACCTAGTATTGATCAGTGAAGAGGCAGGGCCAGGAGCTGAATCTCGACCCCTGCAACCACAATTAGGTGAGTACTCCATAGATGAATCATGAATCACCATGTTTGAACGTTTAGGTCATGCCACTGAGAGTTGTGCAAGCTATCAGAGTATTCCAGGATGCTGGGAATGAGCTCATCGCCTTCAGTTACTGAGCACCTGCACATGACAGTTGTTAAAAAAAATCTGGGTGCCCTTTTCGAGCGGAAACATTGAAAATTTAAAGCCGAAAATATGGACGAAGAAAAATTCTGGGAAGCACTTGAAAGTCCTTTAACCATTCTCGAATAAAAGATGGATTTTAAACCTAATGAAACTTTCTAGAGGTTAGTATTTAAAACAACCGAGGTGAACATAGGTGACTGTATGATCCGAGAAAAGTCTGCGTTTTCCACTACCCTAGTTTCATATGCCTAATTGCACGTGACTACCACCGAAGTTAATAATGCAAATATGTGTATTTAAAATTTGAAGGGAATCAGAACAGGCATTCGCAAATCATCCCATAGAAGCTAACTTCCAAATTTTTACAATCAACGCTGTCAAAACTTCCACAGGATCGGGATTAGTTTATTTTATCAGAAAACTGTTGCATTAAAAATAAAATAGCAGTAGTCCAATGTCAACCAATATAAATGAAGGTAGATAGTGAAGTTAAGTAAGGTTTGTCAGAAAACAGGAGAGGTGTTTCCTGACTCAGGTCTTAGTCATATAATGACCTGCAGACGGTGCCTTGGGTCATCTGACTGAAGCCTTGCACATGTCACTGCCCAAGCACTGCACATGTCGTTGTCCAAGCACTGAACATGTCATTGCCCAAGCACTGCATATGTCATTGTCCAAGCACTGAGCATATCATTGCCCATGTACCACACATGTCATTGCCAAAGCACTACACAGGCTGCACATGTTAGTGCCAAAGTAGTGCACAGGCTGTGCATATCAGTGCTCAAGCACTGTACATGTCAGTGGTCAAGCACTGTACATGTCAGTGCCCAAGCACTGCACATGTTGCACAAATCGGTGCCCAAGAAGAGCACATGCTACACATGTTAGTGTACAAGCATTGCACAGGCTGGACATGTCAGTGCCCGAGCACCGTACAGGATGCACATGTTAGTATCCAATAACTTCAAATGTCAGTGCCCAAGCACTGCATAGGCTGCAAAAATGGAGATTAGGATGGAGACAGAGAAGAAGAAATGGGAACTGTTAGCTGAAGCCGCAGAAGCCAAGATACAGGCTCTAGAAGATGAGGGAAATATGCTGATGCGATACAGGGCCAGTACCCGGAGGAGTCATGGCATTTGAAGCAGGTACACCCCTATTAAACGAAGGGCCCAACAGGTCACCTATCAGGCCACCAAGCAAAGCTTAGAAATGACGGGGGCGAGAGCTGTAGGGCGCATTGATAGCAGTAACTGAGAGGGGTGCAGGTAGAGAAGATGACAGGTCTCATGTAGAGGTACGATCAGGCCACCAAGAGTTACAGGAAATAATAAGGGAGACAATGACTATATAAAAATGGGACCCAAAGGCACAGAAGGAAAGGTATTGGGAGGAGGAGAGGGAGAGGTCAGTCTTATTCATGGGCTTCAGGAGAGCGAAGGGAGGACACAAACATGAAAGTCAGCAGAATGAAAAAACAAGAGATTGAAAACTTCACCAAAGAATGAGTGAGGAGGACATGATTGAGATAATAAACTTTCAGAGAATAGGGGAGTAATCGAAGGGGAGAAATCGGCCTGTCTTGATTTTCAAGACAGAGAAGTTTTAGAACAGGATCCTGCAGGAGAAACCACAGCCGAAGGAATCATCAACATACAAGAGGGTGCTCCTAGATTGCGACAGAAGGAGAAGAGAACGACAGCAGCTGAGGGAGGACACAGAAACGAAAGGGGCTAAAATGAGAGACAAGGATAGAGTCAGCAGAGGACAACCAGAGCCATGCAGAGCAACAAGCACAAACACACACAGAACCACCCTCATAACCCCTCAGCCAAACACAGTAACTCAATACAAATCACAATCCACACTCACAACTCCCACCCCACACTAAGGAGTAGAATCCCACAGCACCCTGCCAGGTCCCCCACTCCCCCAACCGCCAACCCCATCCCCCCCACCCCAGAATACAGTGTTGGAGAGGAAACTGAAGTTGTGTTACACCAACGCTGATGGAATAGTGTTGGTGTACCAACCAATTGTAGAGGTTTCTTGCTACCATGTGTGGATGCCTTTTATTAGTCTTCTGCATTTCCATCCTGCCTCACAATCCTAGGACATAGACCAGGTAGCAGAGAATGCTTTTAAAATAACATTTCACCCACGGCTGGGCTTTATCATATATATATGAACAAGTAAATTCACTGTCATATTAGGCTAATGAGCACCCTGCGGTCAGTCTTTGAAAAAAGAGTGGTCATTACAATGACAGCTCAAGTGCAGGCTAGGTCAAGTATAGGTGATGTCAAACATTGATGAAAATAGGAGGAAGACAGGTTCATAATGATATGTGAATCACTAATAATATTGACAATAGGTCCAGCTAACATGTACATTCCAGTAGTTGTAAATGGTATTATGATACCGTTGCGTTAAATATTTTGTTGCTCATTGGTCAACTATGGCTCGAACACGCGTCGTCACCGCTCTTATACCCTTTATCTTCCTTCCTTTCTGACGGCCCCACATTTGACACAAACTCCTTCTTTGATTTTTTTTGACAGCAATAGATTTATTACACAACCTTTGATTATACTTCCACTTTTACAGACTCTAACCTGCACCGTTGTATGACCCTGGTGGGTTTAGCGCTTAATTATTTTATAATATTAACTATACCTTGATGCAGGAGATAATTTATCTAACAAGCCCTCTGCTATTTGCCTTTCCCATGAATTTAATATTAATTTATTTTATTTTTACTAGAGTGCCAAACCAGGTTATGATGCCAGCTGTTGTATTCTGTTCGGGGATTCTCACCTGGATAATATTGCTGCCACACATAACACTATTAAGTTTCCCAGATAAAGGCTTAGCAAAGTAGTCGTGATTAACTCTGTAGGGCCAGTGACTGTATGGTCGGGGATATCTCGCTACCTGAAGTGACCAGTAAAGTCGGAGGGGTCGTCAGTGTGAACGTTTGACTGCTCAAGGTAGCCAAGTCTGCTATAATGAAGTCTTACGGTTTCCCAGACGATGTTGGCAGCCCAGCCAGGTGACTTTTCGTCGATACTTCTTCACAACACTTACAGTCTTTCATTTTTCTTTACTACATTTACATTTCTTTTAGTGTGTTAAAGAAAATGTATTCATAGGAATTGCTTTTTGTTAAAGCATCATCTCTTTATTATTGTATTCCGTTTTAAAATACATTAATATGCTTTTTATCTCTGTTCTTAAGACATTATTTTCATGCCTTGATTAATTCATCATTTAATATTATTCATGCAATTTTTTCTTTTATTCGACTATATTAATGAATAAGATTAATAAATTGTTAGCATTTCCAAATCTTTATTATAGATTTTATAGAATATCAAAACCTGGATAACCAATGGGATGAATAAAAACATTTTTTTATTAAATCTTGTGATTCCTTTTACCGTAGCTTCTCTCCTGGTATATTTGGAAGACTTCTTCATAAAGACCTGTGTATGTCTACAATATACCTTTCGTCGTCAATCCATGATAGTTTGCGTGTGTTGATTTTAACACCACAGATTTTAACTTTAACATTGCTTTTCTATCTTCAACCATATCTTTCTTATCGTTGACGGGACTACACAGTACCACCTACTTGAGCCTCAAGAGTTAACAACTCTCTGAAACATAATGGGATCCTCTTAGTCATAGTTTCTTCTGTTACTTTTACAGTGTTTAATCAAGTTTTTAATGCTATACATTCACTGTTATTCAGATATTTCATATCTGATTTCAGAAAACGTAGCTATTCTCATTTACGAACAAAAAGACACAATACCGTGGAACAAAGCACAAATAACCCGCACTTAGAAGAGAGAAGCTTACGACGACGTTTCGGTCCGTCTTGGACCATTTACAAAGTCACACTAAAACTACTACTACATCCATTTCCTGTCTTACCTCTACCACTACTACCTCTGTTGGCCCCGTCCCTGTCTGCTCGCCTGTATGTACTGGATCCCTCTATCTTCAAGAGCTAATTTCAATTTACTCTTGTCATAGAGTGGATGATCCCTTGGGTAATTTGAAAAGTTTATGTAGTTAACAATTAATTCTCTCTTCAGCTCATTATACACATCCTTACATTTCAAAAAAAAAATGTAGGAATCAGTATTACCGTAGGATAACTTCACGTCATGTCCGCAATATGTCTTCATAATCTTCTAATAAAAATGATGCAGATGTTTTCTTTACAATCTCAATAATTTGGACGCCAAGAGATGGGTGTTTATCCAATAACTGCTTTTTAGTGTGTAAATGACTCGTTCTTAATCTAATTTTGTCATATCTTTCGGGACGTTTCCACATATTTCAATATATTCAATAAAGATTTCCCATTAATGATTTTATTCATCAATTTGTTTGCTTTAGATTTCATAGGACACTGTGTGCTCGTTTTCTGTCAATATTAGTTCTGATGAACTATTCGAAATGTTTTGATTGTATATATCTAATTACATTAGATACCTGTTCAATCTATATACCTAATTTGTTTAGTAATTGCAACAAATCTAGGTATGCCAAATAATTTTTTTAATTGAGATTGCTAGCTACGAATTTACTATTGGTTCTGGGAAGCTTGCATCTTTCCAGTTTGAGTATAGCATATCTTTGCAGTGTGATATTATCATATCTTCTGTAAGACCTCAGGTTTTACAAAATTTCCGTTGCTTAATAATCAATACTTCTTACTTCCCCGACGTGAGATGTTAGTCTTGCATCTAATAAATACATAATTTTTCCACAGGAGTTAAATTACGCATTTCCTTCTAAGGAAAGACTCCTACCATACCAGTCATACATATTAATGAAATCTAGGGATATTATGTGTACCTAATATACCCTCAACATACAGATACAATAAAAGATTATCTTCTTAAGTAAACCGATGCCATGTAAATTATATATGATCAACATATACAATTCTTGCAAGTGAATCGTAGTCGACTGTAACCCTAATTTAAACAGGAAGGCACCATTCAATCAAGACATCCTCTAATAAACCTGCATGGTTTGTGGCACATCATCAACTAAACACATAAAGTCTTAGATCAACCAAACCGAAATACTTTCTGCACGTGTTTCTAATTTTCTTGAGTTCTGTCAAGTACTCAGGAAATGGGTGGGTGACGTGGGTGATGGGTGGGTGACGTGGGTGATGGGTGGGTGATGGGTGGGTGACGTGGGTGATGGGTGAGTGACGTAGGTGATGGGTGGGCAACGTGTGTGATGGGTGTGTGTCGTGGGTAATGAAAGCGATATCTTATTTAAAATTTAAGGAGAGGTTGAATGTATTGTGAGATGTTACTAAGGAATCCTGATAGCCAGACTGTTGATATGATCACTGATGTTCTCTGTATCATCAGTTCAAATCCGTGTTAATATGGGTACTTCCTTTTTTGTACAATATTACCTTTCTTCTCCAGTTTCAACAACAAATATGAAAATGAAGAAGAAAGGAAAATCAATGAAAAAGTAGATGCTGTGGAACGTTAGTTTACGCTGATAACACAGTTATCATTCTCACAGTCGACCTACCAGTCTTCCTTATTAACCTGTTGTCAGAGTCACTTGTCGATAGACATTTAGCTTGTTGTGGGGGGTGTAATAATAATGAAGAAGAAGAAGAAGAAGAAGAAGAAGAAGAAGAAGAAGAAGAAGAAGAAGAAGAAGAAGAAGAAGAAGAAGAAGAAGAAAGAGAAATACTAAACTGGAGAAGAAAGGAAATATTTTAAAATGCAAAGAGATCATGTTGGACGTGAGTCTGATGTGATAACAGGTAAACATCAGTGATCAACCTCACAGTCAACCTAAAACTCTTCCTTATTAATTCTCAAAACTTATTTATACCTGTAAGTTAATAAGGAAGACTGACAGGTAGACTGTGTGGATGATCATTGATATTCACTGTGTTATCTTTATTGTAGTTGTTGATAGTTTTGTTTAGTGTAGTTTTTGATAGTTTTGTTTATTGTAGTTGTTGATAGTTTTGTTTATTGTAGTGTTTGATAGTTTTGTTTATTGTAGTTGTTGATAGTTTTTTGTTGTTGTAGTTTTGTTTATTGTTTGTTGATAGTTTTGTTATTGTAGTTGTTGATAGTTTTGTTTATTGTTGTTGATAGTTTTGTTTTGTTGTAGTTTTGTTTATGTTGTTTATAGTTTTGTTTATTGTAGTTGTTGATAGTTTTGTTTATTGTAGTTGTTGATAGTTTTGTTGTTGTTGGATAGTTTTGTTTATTGTAGTTGTTGATAGTTTTGTTTATTGTAGTTGTTGATAGTTTTGTTTATTGTAGTTGTTGATAGTTTTGTTTATTGTATTGTTGATAGTTTTGTTTATTGTAGTTGTTGATAGTTTTGTTTATTGTAGTTGTTGATAGTTTTGTTTAGTTGTAGTTGTTGATAGTTTTGTTTATTGTAGTTGTTGATAGTTTTGTTTATTGTAGTTGTTGATAGTTTTGTTTAGTTGTAGTTGTTGATAGTTTTGTTAGTGTAGTGTGTGTTTTGTTTAGTGTAGTTGTGATAGTTTTGTTTAGTGTAGTTGTTGATAGTTTTGTTTAGTGTAGTTGTTGATAGTTTTGTTTAGTGTAGTTGTTGATAGTTTTGTTTAGTGTAGTTGTTGTAGTTTTGTTTAGTGTAGTTGTTGATAGTTTGTTGTGTTGTGTAGGTTTGTGTGATAGTTTTAGTTTTAGTTGTAGTTGTGTATGTTTAGTTTTGTTTAGTGTAGTTGTTGGTAGTTTTGTTTAGTGTAGTTGTTGATAGTTTTTAGTTGTAGTTGTAGTTTGTTTAGGTAGTTTGTAGTTTTTTTAGTGTAGTTGTGTAGTTTTGTTTAGTAGTTGTGTAGTTTGTTGTGTAGGTAGTTTTATGTTTGTAGTTGTAGTTGTTGATGTTTGTTTTGTTTAGTGTGTTGTGTAGTTTTGTTTAGTGTAGTTGTTGATAGTTTTTGTTTAGTGTAGTTGTTGTAGTTTTGTTTAGTGTAGTTGTGGTAGTTTTGTTTAGTGTAGTTGTGTAAGTTTTGTTTAGTGTAGTTGTTGATAGTTTTGTTTAGTGTAGTTGTTGATAGTTTTGTTGTTAGTGTGTAGTTTTTTAGTGAGTGTGTAGTTTTGTTTAGTGTAGTTGTGGTAGTTTTGTTTAGTGTAGTTGTGGTAGTTTTGTTTAGTGTAGTTGTGGTAGTTTTGTTTAGTGTAGTTGTGGTAGTTTTGTTTAGTGTAGTTGTGATAGTTTTGTTTAGTGTAGTTGTTGATAGTTTTGTTTTAGTGTAGTTGTTGGTTAGTTTGTTTGTTTAGTGTAGTTGTGGTAGTTTTGTTTAGTGTAGTTGTGGTAGTTTTGTTTAGTGTAGTTGTGGTAGTTTTGTTTAGTGTAGTTGTGTAGTTTGTTTAGTGTATTGTGTTGTTATGAGTTTGTAGTTTTGTTTAGTGTAGTTGTTGATAGTTTGTTTAGTGTAGTTGTGTAGTTTTGTTTAGTGTAGTTTGTGGTAGTTTTGTTTAGTGTAGTTGTGGTAGTTTTGTTTAGTGTAGTTGTGGTAGTTTTTGTGTGTTGTGAGTGTTAGTTAGTTGTGTGTAGTTTTGTTTAGTGTAGTTGTGTAGTTTTGTTTAGTGTAGTTGTGGTAGTTTTGTTTAGTGTAGTTGTGGTAGTTTTGTTTAGTGTAGTTGTTGATAGTTTTGTTTAGTGTAGTTGTTGTAGTTTTGTTTAGTGTAGTTGTGTAGTTTTGTTTAGTGTAGTTGTGGTAGTTTTGTTTAGTGTAGTTGTGATAGTTTTGTTTAGTGTAGTTGTGTAGTTTTGTTTAGTGTAGTTGTGGTAGTTTTGTTTAGTGTAGTTGTGTAGTTTTGTTTAGTGTAGTTGTTGATAGTTTGTTTAGTGTAGTTGTGGATAGTTTTTTAGTGTAGTTGTGGTAGTTTTGTTTAGTGTAGTTGTTGTAGTTTTGTTTAGTGTAGTTGTGTAGTGGTTTGATAGTTTAGTGTATTGTTGATAGTTTTGTTTTGTAGTTGTGGTAGTTTTGTTTATGTAGTTGTGGTAGTTTTGTTTAGTGTAGTTGTGATAGTTTTGTTTATTGTAGTTGTGATAGTTTTGTTTAGTGTAGTTGTGATAGTTTTGTTGTGTAGTGTAGTTGTTGGTAGTTTTGTTTGTGTAGTTTGTAGTTTGTGTTTATTAGTTGTGATAGTTTTGTTAGTGTATTAGTGTAGTTTTAGTTTGTTGTAGTTTTGTAGTTGTGTAGTTTTGTTTGTGATAGTTTTGTGTAGTGTGATAGTTTTAGTGTAGTTGTGTAGTTTTTGTGTTGTGATAGTTTTGTAGTGATGTTTTGTTAGTTGTGAGTTGTTGTAGTGTGTTGTTGTTAGTGTAGTTGTGATAGTTTTTTGTGTTAGTTTAGTTGTGGTAGTTTTGTTATGTGTAGTTTGTGTAGTTTTAGTTTTAGTTGTGGTAGTTTTGTTAGTTGTGATAGTTTTAGTGTAGTGTAGTTGATAGTTTTAGTTTTAGTGTAGTTGTGATAGTTTTAGTTGTAGTTGTAGTTAGTTGTAGTAGTAGTTGTGATAGTTTTAGTGTAGTTGTGATAGTTTTGTTAGTAGTTGTAGTGTAGTTTTGTTGTGTGATAGTTTTAGTGTATTGTGATAGTTTTTTTAGTTGTGATAGTTTTAGTGTAGTTGTGTAGTTGGTTGGATAGTTTTAGTGTAGTTGTGATAGTTTTTAGTGTAGTTGTGATAGTTTTAGTGTAGTGTGATAGTGTGTTTTGTGTAGTTGTGATAGTTTTAGTGTAGTTGTGATAGTTTTGTGTAGTTGTGATAGTTTTTGTATTGTGTAGTTTGTGTAGTTGTGATAGTTTTAGTGTAGTTTGTGATAGTTTTAGTGTAGTTGTGATAGTTTTAGTGTAGTTGTGATAGTTTTAGTTGTAGTTGTGATAGTTTTTAGTGATAGTTTGTGATAGTTTTAGTTAGTTGTGATAGTTTTAGTGTAGTTGTGATAGTTTTAGTGTAGTTGTGATAGTTTTTTGTACTTGTGATAGTTTTTTGTGTAGTTGTGATAGTTTTAGTGTAGTTGTGATAGTTTTAGTGTAGTTGTGATAGTTTTAGTGTAGTTGTGATAGTTTTAGTGTAGTTGTGATAGTTTTTTGTGTAGTTGTGATAGTTTTAGTGCAGTTGTGATAGTTTTTTGTGTAGTTTTAGTGTAGTTGTGATAGTTTTTTGTGTAGTTGTGATAGTTTTAGTGTAGTTGTGTTTAGTTTTTTGTGTAGTTGTGATAGTTTTGTTCAGTGTAGTTGTGATAGTTTTTTGTGTAGTTGTGATAGTTTTGTTCAGTGTAGTTGTGATAGTTTTTTGTGTAGTTGTGATAGTTTTGTTCAGTGTAGTTGTGATAGTTTTAGTGTAGTTGTGACAGTTTTGTTCAGTGTAGTAGTGATAGATTTGTATAGTGTAGTAGTTTAATAGTTTAGTATATTGTAGTTGTGTTAGTTTTAATGTAGCTGTGATGGTGGGAAGTAGAGGCATCTACCATCCCCAGAGGTAGGAAGACAAGTAGTAGACACAAGACAGGGGCTAGACGCATATGTCATCTCCCAGAAAGGGCAAGAGACAGTAGTAGACGCATGTACCAGACAGAGAGAGACAGACAGACGACGCATCTACCAACTCCCAGCGTACACAATAGGCAGAAAACGAATGTATCATCTCCCAGACAGAATGTTAGACTGTCAATGGACTTGTCTACCATCTAGACAGAATGCAAGACAGTCAATAAACTTATCTACCATTTCCTAGACAGAATACAAGAAAATCAATAGATTAATCTACCATCTAACAAGAAAGAGCAAGACTGGGGCTAGAGGAACCTACCATCCATCCTCCCTATCCCTCACCCCAGCATCGTCTTCCTTATAGAAGTCCAGAAGACATCCTTATTTATTTTTCATCTGCCGGGCTCAGCGTGGAAAAACTTTTCGTGTATTATATTTTTTAAATGGGTTGACATTAAACTTAATACTTGTGTTTTAAACCACCAATAAAACTGTTATGACACAGCTTTATAAAAAGGCTAAAAATTTATACGTTGTTGACACTGTTTACAGTGCCTGCACTCTGCGGTGAGAATGTTACAGTACCTGCACTCTGCGGTGAGAATGTTACAGTGCCTGCACTCTGCGGTGAGAATGTTACAGTGCCTGCACTCTGCGGTGAGAATGTTACAGTGCCTGCACTCTGCGGTGAGAATGTTACAGTACCTGCACTCTGCGGTGAGAATGTTACAGTGCCTGCACTCTGCGGTGAGAATGTTACAGTGCCTGCACTCTGCGGTGAGAATGTTACAGTACCTGCACTCTGCGGTGAGAATGTTACAGTGCCTGCACTCTGCGGTGAGAATGTTACAGTACCTGCACTCTGCGGTGAGAATGTTATACAGTGCCCTGCACTCTGCGGTGAATGTTACAGTGCCTGCACTCTGCGGTGAGAATGTTACAGTCCTGCACTCTGCGGTGAGAATGTTACAGTACCTGCACTCTGCGGTGAGATATGTTACAGTGCCTGCACTCTGCGGTGAGATGTTACAGTGCCTGCACTCTGCGGTGAGAATGTTACAGTACCTGCACTCTGCGGTGAGAATGTTACAGTACATGCCACTCTGCGGTGAGAATTACAGTGCCTGAACTCTGCGGTGAGAATGTTACAGTGCCTGCACTCTGCGGTGAGAATGTTACAGTACCTGCACTCTGCCTTGAGAATGTTACAGTGCCTGCACTCTGCGGTGAGAATGTTACAGTGCCTGCACTCTGCGGTGAGAATGTTACAGTGCCTGCACTCTGCAGTGAGAATGTTACAGTGCCTGCACTCTGCGGTGAGAATGTTACAGTGCCTGCACTCTGAGGTGAGAATGTTACAGTGTCTGCACTCTGCGGTGAGAATGTTACAGTGCCTGCACTCTGCGGTTACCTGGAGGTTATTCCGGGGATCAACGCCCCCGCGGCCCGGTCCATGACCAGGCCTCCCGATGGATCAGGGCCTGATCAACTAGGCTGTTACTGCTGGCCGCACGCAGTCCAACGTACGAGCCACAGCCTGGCTGATCCGGCACTGACTTTAGGTATCTGTCCAGCTCTCTCTTGAAGGCAGCCAGGGGTTTGTTGGCAATTCCCCTAATGCTTGATGGGAGGCTGTTGAACAGTCTTGGGCCCCGGACACTTATGGTGTTTTCCCTTAGTGTACCAATGGCGCCCCTACTTTTTATTGGGGGCATTTTGCATCGCCTGCCCAGTCTTTTACTTTCGTAGGGAGTGATTTCTGTGTGCAGATTTGGGACCATTCCTTCCAAGATTTTCCAAGTGTAGATTATGATATCTCTCTCCCTCCTGCGTTCCAATGAGTACAAGTCAAGTGCTTCCAAGCGTTCCCAGTAGTTAAGGTGCTTGACAGAACTTATGCGTGCAGTAAAGGATCTCTGTACACTCTCTAGATCTGCGATTTCACCTGCTTTGAATGGAGATGTTAATGTACAGCAGTATTCCAGCCTAGAGAGAACAAGTGATTTGAAAAGGATCATCATTGGCTTGGCATCTCTCGTTTTGAACGTTCTCATTATCATCCTACATTTGTCTTTGACGTTGCGATCGTGGCATTTTGGGATTTTGAAGTGGCCCAGATTTTGGGTCCATTACATTTTTTCCGTTATGTTCCAATTTGTAGTATTTGATATTCTCTCCTCCTGCTTCCATAAGGAGTGGGAATTTTCATTGACATCCAAGCGTTCCGTAGCTACGGGCTTTGTTTAAATTATGCTGGGGTTAAAGGATCTCTGTGACACTCTCTAGATCTGGTTTCACTGCAAAGTGAATGGTGATGTAATGTCCGTTTAGCTATAGAGATAAGAATGATTTGGAAAGGGTACTGGTGGCCTTGTTTGAACGGTTTCTCATTATCCTCCATTTTCTGTTACGTGCATCTCTTTGTGTCATTTGAAAGTGAAGATCCTCAGATTTTCTTATTCCTTTACATTATTTTTGGGCTTATTACTAATCGCCAAATCTTTTGTAAAGTCTGTTCTATTATTATCTGCTTCTGTTTTCCATGCACCAAGGATAGTTGGAATTTCCGTATTGAGACAGACAACTGCTTGACCGTTGCCCTGGATTTGTTAAATTTTGCGGAATCGGTTAACCGCGTCTTTAAAAGAAGATGACGTCCTTTTGGCAGATTCTAAGAAATCTTCTGCCACCAGGATGATACGTTGTTGTGATGTATATCTCCTCTATGGACTGTTACGGGATATGGTAATTTTAAGTGTGTTGAGGTGGGATTTTACGTGCTGCCTTGTGGAAAAAGTTTACATGCCGCCCCCTGATGGCGAAATTGTTGACATCCTACTCTGTTGGTGAAAATTGTTAGAAGTTGGAAGATGAATTTCATGCCTCACTTTGAGCGAGTTCATTCCTCTTAGCCATTCGGCTACTCTGAGGGGAATTTACAGTTCGCACTCTGAGCCAAATGTTCGTTTTGCAAGTGGGGTAGAATTTACTGCCTGACGCTGATGTGTTACAGTGCATGAAACCTATGAAAGTTATAGTGTTGTTGGGGGCAGGAGCAGTGCCTCCCCTTTGATGAATTTTTGGCCTGGATTGTGGGAGATTTTGGTGAATCAGGGAGATTTACAGCCTACTTCTTACACTGTTACAGTGTTTTGATTGTGGGCCCTTTTCAGTGCTATCTGGGTAAATTTAAAGTCTCCACTCTGAGTGCATTTGCATGCCACTTTGGAGGGTGGCAATTACGTGCTGTTTAAGGTGAGAATGTTACAGTGGCTGTATTCTGCGGTGAGAATGTTACAGTGCCTGCACTCTGAGGTGAGAATGTTACAGTGCCTGCACTCTGAGGTGACAATGTTACAGTGCCTGCACTCTGAGGTGACAATGTTACAGTGCCTGCACCCCTGAGGTGAGAATGTTACAGTGCCTGCACACTGAGGTGAGAATGTTACAGTGCCTGTACCGCGGTGAAAATGTTACAGTGCCTGCTACTCTGCGGTGAGAATGTTACAGTGCTTCCTGCTACTGAGGCCGAGTAATGTACAGTGCCTGCACTCTGCGGTGACAATGTTACAGTGCCTGTACTCTGCGGTGACAATGTTACAGTGCCTGTATTCTGCGGTGAGAATGTTACAGTGCCTGTACTCTGCGGTGACAATGTTACAGTGTTTGCACTCTGTGGTGACACTGTTACAGTGTCTGCACTCTGAGGTGACAATGTTACAGTGCCTGTATTCTGCGGTGACAATGTTACAGTGCCTGTATTCTGCGGTGACAATGTTACAGTGCCTGTACTCTGCGGTGACAATGTTACAGTGCCTGTATTCTGCGGTGACAATGTTACAGTGCCTGTATTCTGCGGTGACAATGTTACAGTGCCTGCACTCTGCGGTGACAATGTTACATTTCGGAGAGTCATGTGAACTGTGATATCTGTGAACTTAAGTCAAGTCAGCTGTTGTTGTGAACGATTGATGTTGAATGTGTTTCATTTTCTGTCTTCTTCCCGGGTGGGAAACAAGGTCGTCATGTCAGGCTTTAATGAACAAAAATGAAGTAACAATAGAATGGTAATATTAGTTTTACCAGAAATAATCATAGTACGGTTAATAATAATTATTTGTTTAAACGGTAATAAAAATATGAAAAAATCAGTGTGTGTATGTGTGTGTGTGTACTCACCTAGTTGTACTAACCTAGTTGTACTCACCTAGTTGAGGTTGCGGGGGTCGAGTCCGAGCTCCTGGCCCCGCCTCTTCACTGATCGCTACTAGGTCACTCTCTCTGAACCGTGAGCTTTATCATACCTCTGCTTAAAGCTATGTATGGATCCTGCCTCCACTACATCTCTTCCCAAACTATTTCACTTACTGACTACTCTGTGGCTGAAGAAATACTTCCTAACATCCCTGTGATTCATCTGTGTCTTCAACTTCCAACTGTGTCCCCTTGTTACTGTGTCCAATCTCTGGAACATCCTGTCTTTGTCCACCTTGTCAATTCCTCTCAGTATTTTGTATGTCGTTATCATGTCCCCCCTACCTCTCCTGTCCTCCAGTGTCGTCAGGTTGATTTCCCTTAACCTCTCCTCGTAAGACATACCTCTTAGCTCTGGGACTGGGTCTTGTTGCAAACCTTTGCACTTTCTCTAGTTTCTTTACGTGCTTGGCTAGGTGTGGGTTCCAAACTGGTGCCGCATACTCCAATATGGGCCTAACTTTACACGGTTTTACAGGGTCCTGAACGATTCCTTACTAAGATGTCGGAATGCTGTTCTGAGGTTTGCTAGGCGCCCATATGCTGCAGCAGTTATTTGATTGATGTGCGCTTCAGGAGATGTGCCTGGTGTTATACTCACCCCAAGATCTTTTTCCTTGAGTGAGGTTTGTAGTCTCTGGCCCCCTAGACTGTACTCCGTCTGCGGTCTTCTTTCCCCTTCCCCCAATCTTCATGACTTTGCACTTGGTGGGATTGAACTCCAGGAGCCAATTGCGGGGACCATGTCTGCAGCCTGTTCAGATCCCTTTTTTAGTTCTGCCTGGTCTTCGATCGAGTGAATTCTTCTCATCAACTTCACGTCATCTGCAAACAGGGACACCTCAGAGTCTATTCCTTCCGTCATGTCGTTCACAAATACCAGAAACAGCACTGGTCCTAGGACTGACCCCTGTGGGACCCCGCTGGTCACAGGTGCCCACTCTGACACCTCGCCACGTACCATGACTCGCTGCTGTCTTCCTGACAAGTATTCCCTGATCCATTGTAGTGCCTTCCCTGTTATCCCTGCTTGGTCCTCCAGTTTTTGTACCAATCTCTCGTGTGGAACTGTGTCAAACGCCTTCTTGCAGTCCAAGAATATGCAATCCACCCACCCCTCTCCTTATTTGTGTACTCACCTAGTTGAGGTTGCGGGGGTCGAGTCCGAGCTCCTGGCCCCGCCTCTTCACTGATCACTACTAGGTCACTCTCCCTGAGCCGTGAGCTTTATCATACCTCTGCTTAAAGCTATGTATGGATCCTGCCTCCACTACATCGCTTCCCAAACTATTCCACTTACTGACTACTCTGTGGCTGAAGAAATACTTCCTAACATCCCTGTGATTCATCTGTGTCTTCAGCTTCCAACTGTGTCCCCTTGTTACTGTGTCCAATCTCTGGAACATCCTGTCTTTGTCCACCTTGTCAATTCCTCTCAGTATTTTGTATGTCGTTATCATGTCCCCCCTATCTCTCCTGTCCTCCAGTGTCGTCAGGTTGATTTCCCTTAACCTCTCCTCGTAGGACATGTGTGTGTGTGTGTGTGTGTGTGTGTGTGTGTGTGTGTGTGTGTGTGTGTACTCACTTATTTGTGGTTGCAGGGGTTGAGTCTTAGCTCCTGGCCTGTGTGTGTGTGTGTTTGTGTACAAACCTAGTTGTACTCACCCAGTTGTGGTTGCAGGGGTTGAGTCATAGCTCCTGGCCCCGCCTCTTCACTGGCCGCTACTGTGTCACTCTCCCTGAACCGTGAGCTTTATCATACCTCTGCTTAAAGCTATGGATGGACCCTGCCTCCACTACATCGCTTCCCAAACTATTCCACTTCCTGACTACTCTGTGACTGAAGAAATACTTGTTAACATCCCTGTGATTCATCTGTGTCTTCAACTTCCAACTTTGTCCCCTTGTTGCTGTGTCCCATCTCTGAAACATTCTGTCTCTGTCCACCTTGTCAATTCCTCTCAGTATTTTGTATGTCGCTATCATGTCCCCTCTATCTCTCCTGTCCTCCAGCGTCGTTAGGTCGATTTCCCTTAACCTCTCCTCGTAGGACATACCTCTTAGCTCTGGGACTAGTCTTGTTGCAAACATTTGCAATTTCTCTAGTATCTTTACGTGCTCGACTAGATGTGGGTTCCAAACTGGTGCCGCATACTCCAATATGGGCCTAACGTACACGGTGTACAGGGTCTTGAACGATTCTTTATTAAGAGGTCGGAATGGTTTTCCTAGGTTTACTAGGCGCCCATATGCTGCAGCAGTTATTTGGTTGATGTGCGCTTCAGGAGATGTGTCTGGTGTTGTACTCACCCCAAGATTTTTTTCCTTGAGTGAGGTTTGTAGTCTCTGGCCCCTTAGACTGTACTCTGTTTGCAGTCTTCTTTGTCCTTTCCCAATCTTCATGACTTTGCACTTAGTGGGGTTGAACTCCAGAAGCCAATTGCTGGACCAGGCCTGCAGCCTGTCCAGATCCCTTTGTAGTTCTGCCTGGTCCTCGTCCGACTGAATTCTTCTCATCAGCTTCACATCATGTGCAAACAGGGACACTTCGGAGTCTGTTCCTTCCCTCATGTCGTTCACAAATACCAGGAACAGCACCGGTTCTAGGACTGACCCCTGTGGGACCCCACTCGTCACATGCGTCCACTCTGACACCTCGCTGCGTACCATGACTCGCTGCTGTCTTCCTGACAGGTATTCCCTGATCCATTGTAGTGCCTTCCCTGTTATTCCTGCTTTGTCCTCCAGTTTTTGCATTAATCTCTTGCGTGGAACTGCGTCAAACGCCTTCTTACACTCCAAGAAAATGCAGGCTTCCCACCCTCTCTCTCTCTCTTGTCTTATTGCTGTCACCATGTCATAGAACTCCAGTAGGTTTGTGACACAGGATTTCCCGCCCCTGAAACCGTGTTGGCTGTTGCTGATAAGCTCATTTCTTTCTAGGTGTTCCACCACTCTTCTCCTGATAATCTTCTCCATGGCTTTGCATACTATACATGTCAGTGACACTGGTCTGTAGTTTGGTGCTTCTTGTCTGTCTCTTTTTTTAAAATTGGGACTACATTTGCTGTCTGCCATACCTCAGGTAATCTCCCTGTTTCGATAGATGTGTTGAATATTGTTGTTAGGGGTACACATAGCGCCTCTGCTCCCTCTCTCAGGACCCAGGGAGAGATGTTATCCGGCCTTATTGCCTTTGAGGTATCTAGCTCACTCAGAAGCCTCTTCACTCTTCCTCGGTTGTGTGTACTGTGTCCAGCACTTGGTGGTGTACCCCACCTCTCCGTCTTTCTGGAGTCCCTTCTGTCTCCTATGGGAACACTTCTTTGAATCTCTTGTTGAGTTCCGCACATACTTCGCGGTCGTTTCTTGTGATCTCTCCTCCTTCCTTCCTTTGCCTGATTACATGGTCCTTGACTGCTGCTTTCCTCCTGATGTGGCTGTACAACAGCTTCGGGTCAGATATGGCTTTCGCTGCTATGTCATTTTCATATTGTCGTTGGGCCTCCCTTCTGACCAGTGCATAGTCATTTCTGGCTCTACGACTGCTCTCCTTATTCTCCTGGGTCCTTTGCCTTCTATATTTCTTTCATTACTTAGCACACTTGGTTTTTGCCTCCCTGTACCTTTGGGTGAACCATGGGCACATCCTGGCTTTTTCATTATTCCTGTTACCCTTGGGAACAAACCTCTCCTCAGCTTCCTTGCATATTGTCACATATTCCATCATCTCGTGTACTCACCTAATTGTGGTTGCAGGGGTCGAGACTCAGCTCCTGGCCCCCGCCTCTTCACTGATCGCTACTAGGTCCTCTCCCTCTCTGCTTTCTGAGCTTTGTCATACCTCTTCCTAAAACTACGTATGGTTCCTGCCTCCACTACTTCACTTGCTAGGCTATTCCACTTCCTGACGACTCTATGACTGAAGAAATACTTCCTAACGTCCCTGTGACTCGTCTGAGTCTTCAACTTCCAGTTGTGACCCCTTGTTTCTGTGTCCCCTCTCTGGAACATCCTATCTCTGTCCACCTTGTCTATTCCCCGCAGTATCTTGTATGTCGTTATCATGTCTCCCCTGACCCTTCTGTCCTCCAGTGTCGTCAGTCCGATTTCCCTCAACCTTTCCTCGTACGCCATTCCCCTGAGCTCTGGGACTAGCCTTGTTGCAAACCTTTGTACTTTCTCTAACTTCTTGACGTGCTTGACCAGGTGTGGGTTCCAGACTGGTGCTGCATACTCCAGTATGGACCTAACATACACAGTGTACAGTGTCTTAAACGATTCCTTATTACGGTATCGGAACGCTATTCTCAGGTTTGCCAGGCGCCCGTATGCTGCAGCAGTTATTTGCACATGTGCAACTCTTGGGTATCTTTATTGAGGAAACATTTCGCCACACAGTGGCTTCATCAGTCCATACAAAGGAGAAGCTAAAAGAACAGGAGGAGAATGAGGTAATCAGTCCCTCAGCCTTGAGTCGATGTGGTCAGTCCATCAATCTTGAATAGAATGATGGACTGACCACATCGACTCAAGGCTGAGGGACTGATTACCTCATTCTCCTCCTGTACTTCTAGCTTCTCCTGTGTATTGAAGCCACTGTGTGGCGAAACGTTTCCTCAATAAAGATACCCAAGAGTTGCACATGTGTCTAATTTATCAACGTATCGGTTCTGTGAACCATTCATCTACAAAGCAGTTATTTGGTTGATGTGTGTGTGTGTGTGTGTGTGTGTGTGTGTGTGTGTGTGTGTGTGTGTGTGTGTGTGTGTGTGTACTCACCTAGTTGTACTCACCTAGTTGAGGTTGCGGGGGTCGAGTCCGAGCTCCTGGCCCAGCCTCTTCACTGATCGCTACTAGGTCACTCTCCCTGAGCCGTGAGCTTTATCATACCTCTGCTTAAAGCTATGTATGGATCCTGCCTCCACTACATCGCTTCCCAAACTATTCCACTTACTGACTACTCTGTGGCTGAAGAAATACTTCCTAACATCCCTGTGATTCATCTGTGTCTTCAGCTTCCAACTGTGTCCCCTTGTTACTGTGTCCAATCTCTGGAACATCCTGTCTTTGTCCACATTGTCAATTCCTCTCAGTATTTTGTATGTCGTTATCATGTCCCCCTATCTCTCCTGTCCTCCAGTGTCGTCAGGTTGATTTCCCTTAACCTCTCCTCGTAGGACATACCTCTTAGCTCTGGGACTAGTCTTGTTGCAAACCTTTGCACTTTCTTTAGTTTCTTTACGTGCTTGGCTAGGTGTGGGTTCCAAACTGGTGCCGCATACTCCAATATGGGCCTAACGTACACGGTGTACAGGGTCCTGAATGATTCCTTATTAAGATGTCGGAATGCTGTTCTGAGGTTTGCTAGGCGCCCATATGCTGCAGCAGTTATTTGGTTGATATGCGCTTCAAGGAGATGTGCCTGGTGTTATACTCACCCCAAGATCTTTTTCCTTGAGTGAGTTTGTAGTCTCTGGCCCCTAGACTGTACTCCGTCTGCGGTCTTCTTTGCCCTTCCCCAATCTTCAGACTTTGCACTTGGTGGGATTGAACTCCAGAGCCAATTGCTGGACCAGGTCTGCAGCCTGTCCAGTCCTTTTAGTATCCTGGTCTCTGGTCTTCGATCGAGTGAATCATCTCAATCAATCACTCATCTGCAAACGGTGACCTCGAGTCTATTCCATCCGTATATCGTCACAAATACTAGAAATAGCATGTCCTGGACGTGACCCGTGGGACCCCGCAGTCACAGGTGCCACTCTGACACCTCGCCACGTTCTACTGATATCCTGTCCATTTTGCACGTTTCCCTGATCCTTGTAGTGCCTTCTGTTTCCTGTTGTTGGTTCTCGTTGTTTGCTAATCTCTTGTGTTGTGTGACTGTGTACAAACGCCTTTATCCATTGATGGTTCAGGTCCCCCTCTCCTTTCTCGTGTGTTGTCGGTTGTGTTGGGCCCTGTTGTCCTGTGTCATGTGCTGTGTGTGACTGTTGTGTTAAAGTGTGTTGGTTCTGGCTATTGTGTTTGTTGTGCTTGTGTGCTATGTGTGTGTGGAATTTTCTTATGTGTGTGTCGTTGTGTGTGTTAGTCAGTGTGTGGCTTTGTTTTGTGTGTGCTTGGAAATGTGTGTTTTGTTTTCTTTCTGTAAGGCCCTAGTGTTAGAGCTGTTTAATTTTTGGGAAGGCACTTGTACCAGCTCAGGCATAGCCCTGCAAATGTGGGGAGGGACGCCTTGCTCTGGATTATAAATTTGTACAAACGTTATTCAACTAGAACTTGGAATTTATTAGAAACGTTTGGGTCCAGGGCCTGATCATTGCTAACACGGTAAAAAAATTATTAATGGCGAGTGAAGTTCGGAATGTGTTGCGCAGTGCTGAGAATGCCTATTGGGATGAGGTACGGGTTGAGGAGATCGGATGGACTCCTGTGTTGTGGGTACAAGGTCTTTGCCTGCTAATGTTTTGAGTTTTGGCACATTTTGGTTTCCAGCTTTACGTTCTATTGCTTCCGTTACGCCATTTGCTGGCTCTAGGATTAAATCGGCGTAAATCTTGTTCAGGTGCAGAGTCAGTTTTGAATCTGACTGGTTATAGATTTATTCTCTTTAACTCGACATCACCCAAAAGACACTCTGAGCAACCCTTCCGTCATGTCGTTTCACATATTACCAAAATAGCACTGTCCAGGACCGACCCCTGTGGGACCCCGCCGTCACTAGGTGCCACTGTGATACATCATTATTACCAATGACTCGTTGTTGCCTCCCTGTCGGTATTCTCTGATCCATTGCAGTGCCCTTCCTGTTATATGCGCCTGATGCTCTAGCTCTGCACTAATCTCTTGTGAGGAACTGTGTCAAAGGCCTTCTTGCAGTCCAAGAAGATGCAATCAACCCACCCCTCTCTCTCGTGTCTTACTTCTGTTATTTTATCATAAAACTCCAGAAGGTTTGTGACACAGGATTTGCCTTCCGTGAATCCGTGCTGGTTGGCATTTATACTCCTGTTCCGTTCCAGGTGCTCCACCACTCTCCTCCTGATAATCTTTCCATAATTTTGCATACTATACACGTCAATGACACAGGTCTATAGTTTAGTGCCTCTTTTCTGTCTCCTTTTTTGAAATGTGTGTGTGTGTGGTGTGTGTGTGTGTGTGTGTGTGTGTGTGTGTGTGTGTGTGTGTGTGTGTGTGTGTGTTTTGGGTTTATGTTTTACCTGTAAGGCCCTAGTGTGCAGAGGCCTGTTTAATTTTTGGGAAAGGACTTGTACAGCCTGCAGGTTAAGCAGCCTGCAGAAGGGGGAGGGGTCACGGAGCCTCTCTGTTTATAAATATTTATGGTTAGAAAAACACGTAAGCAAACACTAGGACATATTTATTAGAAAACGTTTCGGTCCTGAGACCTTGATCACTTCTAACACAGAGGTTAAAAACAATTATATATAGGCGGGGAGTGAGGTGTGAGTGACGCATAGTGACCTGAAGAATGGCATATTGGGATGAGGACGGGTTGACGGAGAGATCATGTGACTCCTGTGTTGCTGGGTAGGTGGTGCTTTGCCTGCTAATGTTTTAGAAATTTTGTGGTTTCCAGCTTTACGTTCTATTGTGTCGGTGACGGCCATTAGCGAGGCTTCTAGACACCATCGGCGTATAAGGTCTTGTTCGGTGAGAGCGAGTTGTGATACGATATGATAAGATTTCCTTCGAATGTTTAACCCCGAAGGGTTAGCTACCCAAAATAACCCAAGAAAGGCAGTGCGTCATCGAGGATTGTCTGTCTTATTTCCATTAGGGTCTTCTTGTACCCCAGGATGCGACCCACACCAGTCGACTAACACACAGGTATCTATTTGCTACTAGGTGAACAGGACAACAGATGTATGGAAACGCGTAGAAATGTTTCTACCCCATCGGCAATCGAACCCGGGCCCTCCGCGTGTGAAGCGAGAGCTTTGCCAACCAGGCCACAGGGCCACCATCCTAGTTCATCAAATGCCCCGTGGAGTCACTGTGGAGGACACAGGCGTACCTTAAGTCGTCTCTGTTACTTGCATTTCGATGCTCGTTCGGACGGACTGCAGGATCTCTGCCTGTTTCGCCTACATATTTCTTGGGACAGAATCCACAGGGGATGGTGTAGACGCCTGCTGTGAAAGTTAAGAGGCGTGGGGCTGTGTTTCGTAGTGAGGTGTTTGATAGATGACGTCTACACCATCCCTTGTGGATTCTGTCCCAAGAAATATCTAGGCGAAAAAGCCACTTGTAGCTGGTGCTGGACTGCTCCTCACTGCTGGGAGCCATATCGTCCTCACCACCCTCACCCATCTCGCACTGAGTGACAGACTGCTCGTCAGTGCTGGTAGCCTCACTCCCCTCACCTACTCCAGCCACCTCACACTCACTCCTAAACCCATCGAGGTGAACCTTCAGCCTGAAGAAGTAGGACCTCCTCCTTCAACATTCTAATCCCAGATTATAAAACACTGCAGAAGGAAGCCATGGCTTTGTAACCCTCTACACTAATCCTCAAAGCAGCTCAGGACCGTATGACCACTTGTGACAGCTGACCACTGACTTGTTAATCATTTTAAGCAGCGTTTTGGGAATGGGATTCAGTCAGATTGGGTCTACGAACGGGGAGGGTAGCTTTAATTTCTTGGATAAGGAACTCTTCAACAACATCAAGGTACATCTCTTGAAGAGATCGACAACTACGAGATGAAAAAGAAAGCTGGAGGCAAATTAACAAAGTGTCTGACTTTTACTCCAGCGCTTTGTTAAACATAAAAGTTATCTTTCCATTCCAATTTTTTGTTCTCCCTTGTGGAGCTGCAAAAAGGGAACGTTAAGTGGAAGTGCATGATCTTATTTGAGGCTCACTGCCTCTGCTTCTCCTTGCTGTAACTTAATGTTATGTGGAAATGTATGATCTTAGTTAAGGCTATGCTATTCGCTTCTGTAACAGAATGTTACGTGGGAGGTGTGTGAGCTTACTCAAGGCTCACTGCCTGTGCTTCTCACTGTACTAACTGAATGCTACGTGGGAGGTGTGTGAGCTTACTGAAGGCTCACTGCCTGTGCTTCTCACTGTACTAACTGAATGTTACGTGGGAGGTGTGTGACCTAACTCAAGGCTCACTGCCTGTGCTTCTCACTGTACTAACAGAGTGTTACGTGGGAGGTGTGTGACCTTACTCAAGGCTCACTGCCTGTGCTTCTCACTGTACTAACTGAATGTTACGTGGGAGGTGTGTGACCTTACTCAAGGCTCACTGCCTGTGTTTCTCACTGTACTAACAGAATGTTACGTTGGTGTGTGACCTTACTCAAGGCTCACTGCCTGTGCTTCTCACTGTGTAACGAATGTTATGTGGGAGTGTGTGACCTTACTCAAGGCTCACTGTCTGTGCTTCTCACTGTACTAACAGAATGTTACGTGGAGGTGTGTGACCTTACTCAAGGCTCACTGCCTGTGCTTCTCACTGTACTAACTGAATGTTACGTGGGAGGTGTGTGACCTTACTCAAGGCTCACTGCCTGTTGCTTCTCCCTGTACTAACAGAATTTAGTGGGAGTGTGTGACCTTACTCAAGGCTCACTGTCTGTGCTTCTCACTGTACTAACAGAATTACGTGGGAGGTGGTGACCTTACTCAAGGCTCACTGCCTGTGCTTCTCACTG
Organism: Cherax quadricarinatus; assembly: GCF_026875155.1. NCBI lineage: Eukaryota > Metazoa > Arthropoda > Malacostraca > Decapoda > Parastacidae > Cherax > Cherax quadricarinatus. The sequence continues at coordinate 13,664,301 of NC_069412.1, forward strand.
TACTAACTGAATGTTACGTGGGGGTGTGTGACCTTACTCATGGCTCACTGCCTGTGACTTCTCTCACTGTACTAACTGAATGTTACGTGGGAGGTGTGTGACTTACTCAAGGCTCGCTGCCTGTGCTTCTCACTGTACTAACAGAATGTTACGTGGGAGGTGTGTGACCTTACTCAAGGCTCACTGCCTGTGCTTCTCACTGTACTAACAGAATGTTACGTGGGAGGTGTGTGACCTTACTCAAGGATCACTGCTGTGCTTCTCACTGTACTAACAGAATGTTACGTGGGAGGTGTGTGACCTTACTCAAGGCTCACTGCCTGTGCTTCTCACTGTACTAACAGAATGTTACGTGGGAGGTGTGTGACCTTACTCAAGGATTACTGCCTGTGCTTCTCACTGTACTAACAGAATGTTACGTGGGAGGTGTGTGACCTTACTCAAGGCTCACTGCCTGTGCTTCTCACTGTACTAACAGAATGTTACGTGGGAGGTGTGTGACCTTACTCAAGGCTCACTGTCTGTGCTTCTCACTGTACTAATTGAATGTTACGTGGGAGGTGTGTGACCTTACTCAAGGCTCACTGTCTGTGCTTCTCACTGTACTAACTGAATGTTACGTGGGAGGTGTGTGACCTTACTCAAGGCTCACTGCCTGTGCTTCTCACTGTACTAACAGAATGTTAGGTGGGAGGTGTGTGACCTTACTCAAGGCTCACTGCCTGTGCTTCTCACTATACTAACTGAATGTTACGTGGGAGGTGTGTGACCTTACTCAAGGCTCACTGCCTGTGCTTCTCACTGTACTAACTGAATGTTACGTGAGAGGTGTGTGACCTTACTCAAGGCTCACTGCCTGTGCTTCTCACTGTACTAACAGAATGTTAGGTGGGAGGTGTGTGACCTTACTCAAGGCTCACTGCCTGTGCTTCTCACTGTACTAGCAGAATGTTACGTGGGAGGTGTGTGACCTTACTCAAGGCTCACTGCCTGTGCTTCTCACTGTACTAACTGAATGTTACGTGGGAGGTGTGTGACCTTACACAAGGCTCACTGTCTGTGCTTCTCACTGTACTAACAGAATGTTAGGTGGGAGGTGTGTGACCTTACTCAAGGCTCACTGCCTGTGCTTCTCACTGTACTAACAGAATGTTAGGTGGGAGGTGTGTGACCTTACTCAAGGCTCACTGTCTGTGCTTCTCACTGTACTAACAGAATGTTACGTGGGAGGTGTGTGACCTTACTCAAGGCTCACTGCCTGTGCTTCTCACTGTACTAACAGAATGTTAGGTGGGAGGTGTGTGACCTACTCAAGGCTCACTGCCTGTGCTTCTCACTGTACTAACAGAATGTTTAGGTGGGAGGTGTGTGACCTTACTCAAGGCTCACTCTCTGTGTTTCTCACTGTACTAACAGAATGTTAGGTGGGAGGTGTGTGACCTTACTCAAGGCTCACTGCCTGTGCTTCTCACTGTACTAACAGAATGTTAGGTGGGAGGTGTGTGACCTTACTCAAGGCTCACTCTCTGTGTTTCTCACTGTACTAACAGAATGTTACGTGGGAGGTGTGTGACCTTACTCAAGGCTCACTGCCTGTGCTTCTCACTGTACTAACAATGTTAGGTGGGAGTGTGTGACCTTACTCAAGCTCATGCTGTGCTTCTCACTGTACTAACAGAATGTTAGGTGGGAGGTGTGTGACCTTACTCAAGGCTCACTCTCTGTGTTTCTCACTGTACTAACAGAATGTTAGGTGGGAGGTGTGTGACCTTACTCAAGGATTACTGCCTGTGCTTCTCACTGTACTAACAGAATGTTACGTGGGAGGTGTGTGACCTTACTCAAGGCTCACTGCCTGTGCTTCTCACTGTACTAACAGAATGTTACCACTGTGATCTAAGATACTGCAATGATGACATAGGAATAAAAAAGAGAACAAATGTAAGAACTATTTGCAAACTCTAACCAGTATTTGTCATAAATATTACCGTTATTATTAGCGATAGAAACTTATGATAAAATATTAATTTAGCTATGATAGAACTCAACATTAAAAAATCGTTCTTATTACCTGAATTGCTATTTTATTTCTGCTGAATAAAATGGTAATATGATGACATGGATGTTATGTGATCTGATGTCCCACTATTATGAAATTTGAAGGTTACGGCTGAGGTTATTGACTGCTATCGGCTGCGGCTGCAAATTCTTGAGTCGCCTGGCACTCGAGGAAGGTTTCCTGACGCTGGTGAGGGGCTCTTGATCTAGGGAATTGGATTTGTGCCCCAGTTCTCTGAACTGAGCCTGAATACCTTCCGTGCCCCCTACAGGTGCTGTATAATCCATACAGGTTTAGCGTTCCCCATGATTCCAGAAATAACAATAATAACAAAAAGACACAATACCGTAACTGGAACGATACACAAATAACCTGCACATAGATCTTTGATGGAGAGTATCTTTCCAAATTAATCATGTTATTGATGCTTGCTCGACCTGTTTTATACAGGGTGGCCCGTAAATTTGTTCATATTTTTTTTTTCCTTTTTGGCTGAAAAAAATATAGAAAAAAAAATTTTTTTTTTGATAACTACAATTAAATTTTAATGCATTCAAGATGTACACACTAATTTTTTGAAAAATAATGTCTCACAAATGGTGACCTTGAGTCAGCTCACAAATTTCAGCTGTTTTGAAGTCATTGAGCATCACTTGATGTACAGTATAATTGCTTATTCTTGAAATTCCCACTCGAACATTTTTCTCTGAGGTCTTGTGACGTCTGTGGTATATCTTCGTGAACTTTTTCTTCGAGGTCTTCCCGACGAAAGATGTCCGGAGCCGACAGATCTGGTGATCTTGATGGCCATCTGATGTCATTATTTTAAATCAAGGAATTTGGGGAATGATGTCTGAGAGATTCATCGTGGCTCTTGCTGTATGGCAAGTGGCACCATCTTGCTGTATGGCAAGTGGCACCATCTTGCTGTATGGCAAGTGGCACCATCTTGCTGTATGGTAAGTGGCACCATCTTGCTGTATGGCAAGTGGCACCGTCTTGCTGTATGGCAAGTGGCACCATCTTGCTGTATGGCAAGTGACACCATCTTGCTGTATGGCAAGTGACACCATCTTGCTGTATGGCAAGTGGCACCATCTTGCTGTATGGCAAGTGCACCATCTTGCTGTATGGAAGTGCACCATCTTGCTGTATGGCAAGTGGCACCATCTTGCTGTATGACAAGTGACACCATCTTGCTGTATGGCAAGTGGCACCATCTTGCTGTATGGCAAGTGGCACCATCTTGCTGTATGGCAAGTGACACCATCTTGCTGTATGGCAAGTGGCACCATCTTGCTGTATGACAAGTGGCACCATCTTGCTGTATGGCAAGTGGCATCATATTGCTGTATGGCAAGTGGCACCAACTTGCTGTATGGCAAGTGGCACCATCTTGCTGTATGGCAAGTGACACCAACTTGCTGTATGGCAAGTGGCACCATCTTGCTGTATGGCAAGTAGCACCATCTTGCTGTATGACAAGTGACACCATCTTGCTGTATGGCAAGTGGCACCATCTTGCTGTATGGCAAGTGACACCATCTTGCTGTATGGCAAGTGACACCATCTTGCTGTATGGCAAGTGGCACCATCTTGCTGTATGGCAAGTGACACCATCTTGCTGTATGGCAAGTGGCACCATCTTGCTGTATGGCAAGTGGCACCATCTTGCTGTATGGCAAGTGACACCATCTTGCTGTATGGCAAGTGGCACCATCTTGCTGTATGACAAGTGCACCATCTTGCTTGTATGGCAAGTGGCACCATCTTGCTGTATGACAAGTGACACCATCTTGCTGTATGGCAAGTGGCACCATCTTGCTGTATGGCAAGTAGCACCATCTTGCTGTATGGCAAGTGACACCATCTTGCTGTATGGCAAGTGGCACCATCTTGCTGTATGGCAAGTAGCACCATCTTGCTGTATGGCAAGTGGCACCATCTTGCTGTATGGCAAGTGGCACCATCTTGCTGTATGGCAAGTAGCACCATCTTGCTGTATGGCAAGTAGCACCATCTTGTTGAATGGCAAGTGGCACCATCTTGCTGTATGGCAAGTGACACCATCTTGCTGTATGGCAAGTGGCACCATCTTGCTGTATGGCAAGTGGCACCATCTTGCTGTATGACAAGTGACATCATCTTGCTGTATGGCAAGTGGCATCATCTTGCTGTATGGCAAGTGGCACCATCTTGCTGTATGGCAAGTGACACCATCTTGCTGTATGGCAAGTGACACCATCTTGCTGTATGGCAAGTGGCACCATCTTGCTGTATGGCAAGTGACATTATCTTGCTGTATGGCAAGTGGCACCATCTTGCTGTATGGCAAGTGGCACCATCTTGCTGTATGGCAAGTGACATCATCTTGCTGTATGGCAAGTGACACCATCTTGCTGTATGGCAAGTGGCACCATCTTGCTGTATGGCAAGTGACATCATCTTGTGTATGGCAAGTGGCACCATCTTGCTGTATGGCAAGTGCACCATCTTCTGTATGGCAAGTGACATCATCTTGCTGTATGGCAAGTGGCACCATCTTGCTGTATGGCAAGTGGCACCATCTTTTTGAAACCAAGACAGCTCAACTTGTCCCTATAATTCTGGCAAGAAAATTTTTTCGATCATTTCCATATATCGTGTACTATTCACCGTAACCTGGTGGCCTTCCTCCTAAAGTTCTTGCACCATCTAAATCTTATAAGAAACAAACGTCAAGATCTTGCCGCAGAATTCGCTGTAGCGTGGTGTGTGAAATTCCAAACTGGACACAACACTGATGAGTAGAGATTTCTGGGTACTGTAATATATTCGGCTACGGCTGCGATACTCTCGCTTAATCGTGAAGTTCTTGGTTTACCGGTTCTTCTGGAACTCTTAGACCGTCCCTGACTCCTCATATTTGGCCACCAACCGCTTTATGGTGACCAACGAGGGAGAATGACTAATATTAAAAATAAACGATATTTTCGTTGTGTTTTACAAACACTTCGTTGGTTTTCCAGATAAAAAAAAAACAATTTTAATGCATTGTTGAAGCGCGAAACGTTCCATGCTGTTGCTGGAGCCTCTCTAGTTTAAACTGAAAAAAAATAAACAAAGAAATTTTCGAATATTAAACATATGAACAAACTTATGGGCCACCCTGTACTATATTCTAGATTTTTTATCACCTGTCTGAGTCCCTAGAGACCAAGAGTTATTATTAGCTGAAATATAGACCTAGGTTGTGCATGGCGCCCTAGGTAATTAAGTTCCTTTCGTACTCTGTATTTCCGCTTTCCTGACTATTATCTGTCTGGCTGTTGTGGGTGTTCTGCTGTTCACCTAATTACAACATGGGCGTAAGTGCTTTAATTTGTATTGTAACATTGGATCTGTAGGTGAGACAAATCGAGTGTTTATCTTGTGTTGAAGCTCTGCTCAGCTTTTAATTTTGTGAAAATAATCATGCAGTGTAAATTGTGTCTAATTTATGGTGTGAATTACTCGCGTAGTTGCCCTTGTATAGAATTAACATCTAGACTTGTTTATTGAGAAACATTCATATTAAACTTACTGGTATAATTCACTATCTGTGGTCATGTGAACATTTGTTTCATAATAAATATAGTCACTGCTTATTGAAACTTCCTGATCGCTTTTTAATGAAAAGTATTTAACCTGTTTAAAGTGCTCATTAAATTAATTTACTTTTCTAATAAGATTATTTGATTATTGATTTGGATCTAATGCACTATAATTGTGGAAAATTGCATTTATCTGGATGTAACTCATAATGTACATACCAGTAAATGGTAACACAGATAATTATTATTTATCAAAGTTACTTAGACAAGTAGGAATTTGGGACGCCTAGGTCGCAAAAATGTCCCCCTTCGATACCTACAACTGTCATATCCACATGTTACTCTAGACCTATTAATTACAAATGAAATATGCATCACCAAGAATTCTGGTAAATATATAAATGTGTGGACTGTATATTAAAATTAATAAATGATTATATATACACACATTTACATAACAGAAGGAGAATATATCTTAACATCACTCACCAATTTGACTGGAGATTAATGTGTATCATACTCAAAAACCTCATTCTAACCAAATTTATGAAAATAATGCTGGCCAGAATTATAACACAAATCTAGATAGCTTATCAGAGGTTCCTGGAGATGTCTTGTTCCAGTCGTCTGATATCTCAAGTTATGCAGGAATGCACATCCAACAATTTCGGCTCCTGTTTGAGAGGTGTCAGCCCAATTTTTACCTCTAGAGCACGAAAATTCTTCCCATTATTCACTAACGTTCTGTTGTCCAGTTCAAACAACAATGGCGAGTCTCGTCTGCGCAGGCGCAGAGCTTCCCATTTTTTATAACATAATTTTTATTAAATACAGTATGGCCATCTATTTACATATAACTACTGTATTTCTGGACAATATATACAGTATTTTCCACACTGCGGCAGGGCGGAGCTCGTTGCTAAACGACTCAAATTGCTCATTTGGCAATGGTGGAGGACCTGGGTACATATAGGATCTGGCGTCCACACGGCGACATATTAAACAAGATTTAATCACCACTTTTTACACTTTGCCGTCCTTGTGAAATCCAGAAAGTTTCCCTAATACAATTTAAGGTATCTTGTACCCCACCATGCATTACATTTTTATGGGCATTTAGAACAATCAAATTTGTTAGATGATGAGTTTTGGGCAGTAAGATAAGGTGTTTAGCATAATCGCCCAATTCAGCATTTTGTAACCTACATCTGCACCTAATTACATTGTTCTCTAAATACAGCCCCAATTTCTCTATTATGGAAACTTTCACAATTTTTCTTTCCATCATCAATTTAATCTCATTTCCATAGATTTCCTCCTGTACCCTCTTTATCCAATATTCAAGAGGATATGAAAACTTATATGAGATATTCATCTTGTTTAGAAATTTAAACACCAACTTAGTTACATTGATTAGCTTAGGTAAAAAAAGAATACCTATTTATGTCAATGGCTAAGGGAGGACAAACTATTGGAGCGGTGGTCACAGTAATTTCAACAGGAGCAATATACGCCTTTTGTACAGGCCAATTAGCTTTATTTACCAGCATTTTTCAAATTTAGCATAAGATAAACCTCAAGACAAGAAATCAGCTGGATTCTCCTCACCAGGTATATGATTAAATGTTAACAAATGCTGACCCAAACTATTATACTTCTCTTGCATCTGATTAATTTCAGCGACTCTGTTTTGTATGTACACAATTTTACTGTTTCCATTACGAATCCATTGTAAGGATACCTCATTATCAGACCAAATTACAGTGTCGCTAATATTTATCTCCTGCAACTTATTTCTTATATAATTAGCTAATTTGACACCTACATAAATGGCTGTTAATTCCAACTGAGGTAAGGTACGTGATTTAATTGGAGACACTTTAGCCTTAGACATAACAAGATAAGCAACTACTCCATATGCCAATACTGAAGCATCGCAAAAAATGTGGAGTACATTTTTCCCATTCAGATTGGCTACCTGGCATGGGAACTCCAACATTGGAATTTTTTCATAATCACCAATTAATTCATCCAACCTATTAATGAATTCCTCAGGTAGAGTTTCATCCCAAGCACATTTAAGTTTCCATGCTTCCTGTATTAATAATTTCCCTCATATAGTAAGGGGTGACACTAAACCTAGTGGATCAAAACATTTGGAAACTTCAGCAAGCAAGCCTCTCTTAGTTAATTTATTGGGCATACTGTAATTATTAGGTTTTAACATTAACAAATCTCTCTCAGTATTCCAAGTTAAACCCAATACATTACTACATTTTGGCACTTCATCTCCAGGGTAATCTTTACTCATTTTGTCCTTTAATTTGGACGAATTACTATTCCATTCCGTCAGAGGCATATTTGCGCTTTGTATTATTTTATTAGCCTCTCCGTAAGTCATTAACAGGTCCTCTTCAGTTGACGTCACACCCAGGAAATTGTCCACATAAAATTGTTTGCTCATTACTTTACTCAATGGACTTTCCATACGTTTAAGGTGTGCATTTATCGTCGCTTGAAGTAAGAACGGACTGGATGTAGCACCAAATAATACGCTCCTAAAGCGAAAGGTTTTCAGAGGGCTAAGTGGGTCACTAGGATTCTCAGGCCATAAGAAGCGGGTACAATCCCGGTCAGCCTCTTGTAAACCCACTCTTAGGAAAGCTTTACTTATGTCAGCCGTAAAGGCATAATTTTTCATCCTGAAATTTAATAAGATATCTCCTAACTTTTCCGTCAACGACGGACCTGTCATCAAACAGTCATTTAAACTAGGTACATTTTTGTTACTCCTGGCACTACAATTAAACACAAATCTCAAAGGAGTGGTCTTAGAACCCTTCTTCACTCCGTGATGTGGCAAATAGTGACCATAAATTTTGGCTTGCTCAGGAGGTACCTCTTCTATAAATTTATTAATTAATTGTTCAGCAATTATATCATTATAGGCAGTTAACAATTCTAGTGTCTTACTCAGTTCGCGGAGCTGAGCCTTTAATTGTCCATATGCCATTCTGTAATTAGTGGGCAATTCTGGATGGTTCAGTCTCCACGGAAGTCGTACCCAGTATTGTCCAGATTCAAATTTTACATCTCTCAGGTATTGTTCCTGTGTAAAAGAATCGTCTGGACTTTCTTCATTTACATTTATTCCAATGCTGTCTAATTCCCACAATTTATGCACTGGCTCAACACCATCCTCTATGGAAGAATTATACTGGGGTACGATTTCATGAGTAAGACACACAGTTATGGTATTTGTAGTTTCCTCTAGTCATGAATTATTATTACGAGGAATCCTACCATACATTACATGGCCTCCTGCGGTCTTCAAAAGGGTGACACCACATTTCTTTACCATACCCTTTACAAAGGAGGCATAATAGTCACTACCTATCAAAATATTTACTGGGCCTACAGAATCATCATTTACACCAGAAGGTGCTAAATTTACATTATGTGAAAGTCTTTCTGTAGCTTTACTAAGCCCTACTGTAGATATTTTCTCTGGAAGTCTATCTACAATTACTGCATTAACGCGTTTTTTCTCATTGCCCAACCTGACAGTTATATAAACAGTGTCATACAATTGAGCCCTTTTATCTGAGAGAAAACCAGATAATTTTAGAGTGGTAGGATTGCCCATTTGTACTTTCATCCCATCAAGACATTTACGTTTAATGAAAGTACGTTGGGGTCCTTGGTCTAATAATGCAGTTACATTTTTTGATTTATGTCTTTTATCATTAATTTTCACCTGTAACATAGGTAAGGCTACTTCAGCAAAACCATCATTATTAACATTAGCAGCAATTTTTACATTAGCTACTGTTGTGTCAGGATTGTCAACATTATCATTATTATCAACATTGTCATATAGACCTTTACACATGACTATATAGTGTCTTCCTTTGTGACATTGATAACAGTTGTTTAATTTGGCATGACAATCCTTTACATTGTGATTACCTAAACACCTGATACATCTGCCAAGTTCCTCCAATCTTTCAACTTTATCATTCCATGAATTGTATGCATTGCAATTCTTAGAAAAATGAGTACCCTTGCAGAAGACACAAATGGGAAGCTCTGCGCAGGCGCAAAGCTTCTCATTTTTTATAACATAATTTTTATTAAATACAGTATGGCCATCTATTTACATATAACTACTGTATTTCTGGAAAATATATAAAGAATTTTCCACAAAAATGATTATTAATTAATTTGATCCTAAAAGTTTTACATTAGGTAAGTCTACTGCCGAATTAGAACAGTAAAACTCCTGCTTAAGCAGTAGTTATACAATTCATGATGTTTCACTGGGTTTCATATTCTAAACGACTGCTAAGGTTGACAGCCTCAACGGTTCCCTAACAGTGAAAATTTGTTTGTACCAGGTTTTGTATTGAGTGGTACACACTAAGGGTGTCTTAGGGTAGGGGGGGTAATGTTTTGTTATTGTCGCCCTGCTGATCTGTAATCAGTGGCGAGAGTAGGTAGTGGATAGGTTGCAATAAATCTCATGTTGTTGAGATTATATGTATATTTATTATATGCTGTACTGAACTGTTTTAAATAAAAATAATAAAAAAATGAAAATTTTAAAAACTCTTCCCCTTCAACAGTGATTGCTTGTCACTAGTTCTGAGGAAGCGTCTATTTACAGACGTAATAAGATACTATAAAATATTATTCACTTAGAAGGACACTACTGAGGAAAACATAATGTCTGGCTTAGAGAAACTGAGGTACAGTGAGCGTAATGACAGAACTGAAATAGTTTCTGCAACACTACCAATTATTAACACTAATTGTAATAACTCTCCAGACCCTCATACTCAGTCTTGCTGGAGACGTGGATGGAGGTCACATGTGGACCACCATCACGGTATAACCCTCTTCAACCCTTAGGGCGACTTCCACAACCGTAGGAACAGTATACTCTGATTTATTTGTATATAGTGGTCAAGAGTAATAGGCTCTGGAAATTCGGTATTATTCCTTGGAGACATGCTCTACCAAAACAGAGTCTAAATGACACGAGATGACGGAACAGGAAGACGAGTTGTTTACTTCACAAACAGCAGCCAGAAAGAGGAGGAGAAGCAAGCCTGCAGCTCGGCCGTCAGGTTGCTTGAACTATCTAGCTCCTGACTCAAACTACTTAACAAGCAGATAGGTAGTTTGCAAGTGCTGGCAGCCAGTCAAAACTATCTTAAGAAGGACTGGATTCTCATTGTTGTTCTTGGTGATAGCCATGTGTTATATCCTTATAACGGGCAGTGAGTAGGATGGAACGTCGTTGACAGGCGTACTACATTTAATTGAGAAGTTCAGGTTGATTAGATTAGTCTCATTTGCATTCAGCCAGTTTGCATATAGAGTAGAAGGAATGTATATGCAAGAAACAGCATTTCAACGAGCTGTGTTAGTGACGTCGGATTTTTTGCGATCTTAGAGTTATCATAAGACTGGTGATGATAAGTCAAGCACAAAACACTGCTGTTGGTGATGAAGAATTCAGTCAAGACATTAATGGTGGTGGCAAGACCAGCACCAGACACTTCTGGTGGTGAGACCAGCACCAGACACTTCTGTTGGTGAGACCAGCACCAGACACTTCTGGTAGTGAGACCAGCACCAAACACTTCTAGTAGTGAGACCAGCACCAGACACATCTGGTAGTGAGACCAGCACCAGACACTTATGTTTGTGAGGCCAGCACCAGACACTTCTGGTGGTGAGACCAGCACCAGATACTTCTGGTGGTGAGACCAGCACCAGATACTTCTGGTGGTGAGACCAGCACCAGATACTTCTGGTGGTGAGACCAGCACCAGACACTTCTGGTGGTGGTCTGAAATAACTTTTTCCTTACCTCTAATCTCAGATGGGCAGTTGTGTGCGGCAGTTGCGCTGGAGATCTCTGGTGGATGGAAGTAGCAAACCTCCCTACTGTAATGTCGTCCCCAAACAAGGAATGCATTCAATGTTAACTGAGGTACTTACGAACGGAGCGTGGGGGTTAATGATTAGCCCTGTAGTCACCTGAGATTCGTGTATGAGTCACGTATACTGTCTCGTACAGTAGCGAGAGTTCTTTGATCGCGGTGACATGTATATAATTCTGGTCGTGTGTATTAACGAATAGTACTTCACTGTACAAGGCCTATAGGGTAGGTTGCTCTGTTCTCTCACTGGCTATGGTGTGACTAACAGTTAGGAGTGATGCATACTCTCGTCTGCACTCCTGGAGGGAAGAAGAGTGCTCAGGGCCTATTATTGTGAGGGACACGTATGTAGAACGAAGTTAAATTCTAACTCTAACAGCGTAAACACGTATAAATAGTACTGTATAATACATTAGCCTATGGAGGCATCGTTACTAGGCTAAGCCTTACAAATTAATCCTTTCTTCCCCAACTAGGGGAAGATTAACGGTCTTGGAAAATCAAACGAGATTTTCCACACTCCCACTTTGTATCATATTCGTTATCTTTTAATCTCATGACTCTTCCCTATCGTTCACTTCTTTTACAACTCCATAAATAAATTTGTTAAATAACCAAGGTGACATCACACTTCTCCGTCTATGGACAACTTTAACTGAAAGATAATCCCCATCTCTCCTATATACCATAAACTGAGCCTCACTATCCACATAACTCTTTATTGATTTTAATAAGCTACCTCTTATTATTTACATTTGTAACATCTGCCACATTTTTTCCTATCTTCTCACTCATGTCAATTTTCTAAATCTATAAATGCAACAAAATCTTCTTTCCTTTATCTGTGTTGTTCACTTATATGCATTAATGTAATCACTTGGTCTATACATGCCCTACCCATCACATGGTTTACACAGCCCCTACCCATCACATGGTTTACACAGCCCCTACCCATCACATGGTTTACACAGCCCCTACCCATCACATGGTTTACACAGCCCCTACCCATCACATGGTTTACACAGCCCCTACCCATCACATGGTTCACACAGCCCCTACCCATCACTTGATCTACACTGCCCCTACCCATCACATGGTTTACACAGCCCCTACCCATCACATGGTTTACACAGCCCCTACCCATCACATGGTTTACACAGCCCCTACCCATCACATGGTTTACACAGCCCCTACCCATCACATGGTTTACACAGCCCCTACCCATCACATGGTTTACACAGCCCCTACCCATCACATGGTTTACACAGCCCCTACCCATCACATGGTTTACACAGCCCTACCCATCACATGGTTCACACAGCCCCTACCCATCACTTGATCTACACAGCCCCTACCCATCACATGGTTTACACAGCCCCTACCCATCACATGGTTTACACAGCCCCTACCCATCACATGGTTTACACAGCCCCTACCCATCACATGGTTTACACAGCCCCTACCCATCACATGGTTCACACAGCCCCTACCCATCACTTGATCTACACTGCCCCTACCCATCACATGGTTTACACAGCCCCTACCCATCACATGGTTTACACAGCCCCTACCCATCACATGGTTTACACAGCCCCTACCCAACACATGGTTTACACAGCCCCTACCCATCACATGGTTTACACAGCCCCTACCCATCACATGTTGTACACTGCCCCTACCCATCACATGGTTTACACAGCCCCTACCCATCACTTGATCTACATTGCCCCTACCCATCACATGGTTTACACAGCCCCTACCCATCACTTGATCTACATTGCCCCTACCCATCACATGGTTTTCACAGCCCCTACCCATCACTTGATCTACATTGCCCCTACCCATCACATGGTTTACACAGCCCCTACCCATCACTTGATCTACACTGCCCCTACCCATCACATGGTTCACACAGCCCCTACCCATCACTTGATCTACATTGCCCCTACCCATCACATGGTTTACACAGCCCCTACCCATCACTTGATCTACACTGCCCCTACCCATCACATGGTTTACACAGCCCCTACCCATCACTTGATCTACATTGCCCCTACCCATCACATGGTTTACACAGCCCCTACCCATCACATGTTGTACACTGCCCCTACCCATCACATGGTTTACACAGCCCCTACCCATCACTTGATCTACATTGCCCCTACCCATCACATGGTTTACACAGCCCCTACCCATCACTTGATCTACATTGCCCCTACCCATCACATGGTTTACACAGCCCCTACCCATCACTTGATCTACATTGCCCCTACCCATCACATGGTGTACACAGCCCCTACCCATCACATGATGTACACTGCTCATACTCTCCTTGAAACCTTGTTCATTTGCGATCCTACTCTATATTTTACCTTCAATTATTTTAGTAATAACTCAGCCGTACACTTTAACCAACACTTATACTATCTGTTATCACCTTTTCCCTTATATCAAGGAACTATAGCTCAAATGGTAGCTCACTTTTGGATCTATCCCGGTAAGCGTGGAAACACTGGGCGTGTTTCCTTTTAAACCTGCTGTCCGTGTTCGCCTAGCAGCAATTAAGTACCGGAATGTTAGCCGACTGGTGTAGGTCGCATCTTGGGGGAGAACATTAACCTAAGTTACCCAAAATGTTCTAGATTGTCAGGGGATTTCTATATAGTATGTCACTGATGTCAGCTAGGCCTATATAAGTTGTATCAGGTACTTGTAGACAATGATTATTTTAATAATAATAATAATAATAATAATAATAATAATAATAATGATAATAATAATAATACTATTATTATTATTATTATTATTATTATTATTATTATGTTAGGTAAGACACATATGCAACAGTTAGGTATCTTTATTTCGAAACGTTTCGCCTACACAGTAGGCTTCTTCAGTCGAGTACAGAAAAGTTGATAGAAGCAGAAGATACTTGAAGACGATGTAATCAGTCCATCACCTTAAATTTTGAGGTGGTCAGTCCCTCAGTCTGGAGAAGAGCATTGTTCCGTTGTCTGAAACAATTATGAAGTTGAAGTGACAGGATGGAGCCTTTATATAGTGCAGGAGGTGAGACGTAGGTTGCTTTGGGAGGGCAGGTCCCTCTCAAACCAGCCGTTCTCACTATAGTAGAGGTCGAAGTTGATGGTCTGTACAAGATTTGTTTCATGTCTGACAGAATAAAATTAAAATGGTATAAAATACGACAGATGAGTAAGTAATATGAACATTAGTATTATTATTTCGAACTTTCGCTAACAGTAGTTCTTCAGTCGGTAAGGTTATAGAAGCAGAAGATACTTAAGGAAGTATCGCATACCTAAATTTTGAGGTGTCATTCAGTCAGGGATTTTCTATCTGACAAATGGTTGATAGTGACAGGAGGACTTAAGGCGGGTGTACTTAGTGTTTGGGGGCAGGTCCTCCCGGGTCTAGTGGGAGGTCATTGTTGTGGTCTGAAAGATATGTGTTGCAGTGCGACAGATGAAGCCTTAAATGTTAAATCGACGATTGTTAGGTAAGGCATTGCTTTAGGATGCAGGTTCCCTCACCAGGCTTCTTCAGTAGTCAGAAAGTGATCGAAGTTGAAGCGTCTGTCCAATACCCTTAAGTTTTGAGTGTGCAGCCCAGATTGGAAAGAATTGTTCGTGTCTAAAAATACTGACTGATTGTTAGGAAGACCTATATAGTGCCATAACAGTTAGGTTCTTTAGTTCTCGAAACACCCTTTTCCCTAGACAGTAGGCTTCCTTCGTTTGCAGTACAGAAAAGTTGGATAAAAAGCAGAGATTACTTGATGACGACTTTGAAATAGTTTCCCCTAAACTGTTATATGGTGGTCATTCACCTCAGTCTGGATTAAGACCATTGTATTTCTTGTGTAACCTGAAACAACAAAGGGTGATCTTGGAGACCTTAAACTTAGCTCCGGGGTGAAAACGGTGGGTTTGGGAGGGCACGTGCCCTCCCAAAGCCACCACGTTATCTCACTTATAAGGTCGATTGTATTCAATTATTGTTCTGTACAAGGGAACCAATTCTTTGCGGGTCTGAGGGATGACCACTGAAAATTAATATGGATGAATAATCGTCCAGATTCGCTCTAATTTTGTTGGGGTAGGACGAAACGTTTCGAAATAAAGATACCTAACTGTTGCATATGTGTCTTACCTAACAATCTGTCGGTATTTTATACCATTTTAATTTTCATTATTATTATTATAAATAGTCTCAACTAATCCTTAGGTATCTTTCCTCCTTTTATATATATACTGAGGGAATACACCAAATACAACAGAATTATATAGCTACTTTCTTTTAGCATTTGTGGTATAACCCCTTCTATCCCAGCTGCTTTACTCATTATTATTATTATTATTATTATTATTATTATTATTATTATTATTATTATTATTATTATTAAAATAATATTATTATTAATATTATTATTGCTATTGTGGCATGCAAAGAGTACGTAACCTTTATTCGGCGCATGTACACACCCTCATTGAAAGGCTACCTCCCCAACCAGTACAAAGGGTCGAATGATGGGGCCCCATCGTTCGATCAGTACCAAGGTTCAGCCAATAAGAAGATGGGTCTGGCAATTGTGGAGGTGTCGTGGTCACCACTCACCTGTCCACCCTTGTCAGTTCCATTCTAGAGCTGGTTGAGTACGGTTGTCCATTCTATCTCCAGGCTGTGTCTTTACCTTTGATTAACCGTGTTGTACACATACATTTCCAACTGTATATAGTGTACATGTAAATACTTATTATTGCACTTGGTGAAGGAAAATATATTTCAAAATCATTCAGCTGTGTTTGTTCTGCACATTGCTCCCCTTTACACCCAGGATAACAGGTCTTATTGTACCTGGGTTGTAATAGTTAATTACTGTTTTATTATTGTTGTTGTTGTTATGGGTGAACGGTAATTCTGTAGGGGTTATACAGCATGAGAGAAACGGGAATAATCAGCATTAACTTAAACAAGAGAAGGGAAGCTCCATTTCCTCTGCTGAAGAGTCCTTCACCAGCATCAGGGCACCGACCGTCCATGTAGGGCGTTTATTTACGAGTCGTCATCAACAAGTGAACTGAGCTTTAGAAACTGGCTTATAAAGTTTACGAGGCATTGTTCACTTATCGCTAATGTATTTTTAAACTGCTAAGGATTTACATGTAGTATTTCTGTAATATAACAATGAATATATTTTGGTTTTCCATTACCACTGCCAACTTTTCCACGTACGTTATTTACCGTGGTAAATTAGCCAGTCTTTGTTCCATCACATCTGATAACGTTGCATCCTATGATCTATTCTTCTCTGTATAATAATAATAATAATAATAATAATAATAATAATAATAATAATAATAATAATAATAATTATTATTATTATTATTATTATTATTATTATTATTTATACACTGCCAGATGAAAGCGTGGTGTTTATCCGAAGAATGGGATGCTGCACTTTTAATAGCTTCGAGTCTATCACCAGCATCAAAGAACACTTTTCCTAGAAGGTTGCTTGTTGTAAGACCTTCTATCTAAAGGATATTTGAAAGACGTTTCCTGGAGTCAAGACCTACCGAAATCGGTTCGGTCCCAGACCAAGCCTCCTGGAGGATTAGGGCTTGATCAATCAGGCTGTTACTGCTGGCCGCACGTAGTCCAACGTAAGAACCACAACCCGACTGATCAATTAGGCTGTTACTGGTGGCCGCACACAGTCCAACGTAAGAACCACAGCCCGACTGATCAGGCACTGAGCTCCTTAAAACTTGCCCAATTCCCTCTTGAAAATAGCCGGAGGTTCGTTAGTAATTATCCTAATTTATGAAGGAAGGGAATTTAAAGTCAGGGACATCTGACACCGAACTCTCTATCTTGGTGTACTCGTTGCGACCTTTCTTTTTATATGAAGGTATTTTTTACCGCCTTCCAAGTATCTTGTAATACGGATTGATTTCAATGGGAAGGTTTAGGATCAGTTCCTCCACGACTTTCCAGATATAAATTATTATGTACCTCTCTCGCCTACGTTCCAAGGAATACAGCTGAAGGGACTTCAGGTATTCCCAGAAGTTCATATTCTTGATTGAGTGTATGCGGGCAGTGAAAGTTTTCCATTTCAGAATCTTGAATGCCTCACATGGGGCTGTAAGAATACAGTATTATTCTAGACTGAACAGAAGTGTGAAATGTATCTTTATTGGTTTGGCATCTCTGGTCTTGAAAGTTCTAGTTATCACGCCATCCCTACAGTGTGATCCTTGAATGTGAAAGTTGATTTCATTGCTCTCGCACACGCGGTACTTTTGCTCTAGTGAATGATTTGAGTTTGTCCTGGACTCCGTTATAGTCTTCATGTCTTCCATTCTTCCACAGCGGAGCAATTGCAACTTTGCTCCTTTAACATTATATTGCTGTCTAGGAGACTTGATTTAAATCCATCTTAAGATTGGCTCTGTCTTCAAAGGAAGGTACTCTCATAGAGGCTCTGGTGTCGTCACCAGATTTATATCCTCATTGTCGGATATAAGAATAAGAAAGAGAAATTGGGCGAGGAACTGAGTTTTTCCACTGTGGCAGCATCCAACCTCACTAGGTTTAATATTTCTCTATCAGTTTTACTTAAGTTTAAACGTGCCAGCTTTTCTAGTTATTCATTTTACACGCGTCTGGTGAGCAAACACATCAAGGTGGCACTTGTCCATTAATTTTGCAAAACCCAGTGTGGCAATAAAAAACACAAATGCGTATAATGTGATCCTTTTATTGACTACGTTTCGCCCACACAGTGGGCTTTTTCAAGTCACAAACAGAACTACCTGGGTGGAAGGACGCGGTATTTATAGTCCGGCTGAGGTCAGGTGAAGAATGCTGCATCTGATGATGTACCGAGTTGGGTTGTAGAGTCTAAAAACTTGGGTAGCTTGGAAAGGAGACTGGACAAGTTTGTGAGCAACCTTTTACAGTGTTCTTATGTGGGATAGCGATGAAGGGAAGTTTCTTGGCAAGTGGTTCAGCTATGTTATAGAAGCCCCTTTCTGGTTGAAGTTGTCGGATTTTAGAATAAGTGATGATTCCAGGATTCTTCGGTATTGAGTGTTGTCTTCTGTGGCGATAAGTTTTTGAGTTTCTGTAGTTTATCAAGTGGTTGTGTGAATTACGGTGTTGTACGCAGGCATTCCTTGTGTCGTCAGACCTGCTTGCGTATTGGTGTTCTGGGAAAAACGTGTTTGGAGGTCCCTTGATGTTTCGCCCACGTATAACTTTGTTGCAGTCATTACAAAAGGGGTTATGTTTTACCCCTGCAGAGGATGGAGGCTTGTCCCGCCTACTACTGGTGATGTCCTTGATGGTCGTGGTTGTGGAGGTAGATACTTGGAATGATGTTTTTGGCAAAGATGTCGGAAACATGTTTGGCAATGGAGTTGGTGGGAAGGACTATGTATCTCTTCTCGGCAGTGTCTTCTCTGGGTGTGTTGAAGATGTTTAGTGCTCGCCGTCTGCAGTCTCTGATGAAGTGACGAGGATAGTGGAGTTTGGAAAATACCTGTTCAATTATAGTGCATTCTTCCTCAAGGAACTCGTTGCTGCAGATTCTGAGTGCACGCAGGAAGAAGCCTATAATTACACCACGTTTGGTTTTGGTGTCGTGGTGAGAGTAGAAGTGGAGAAGATCGTTTTGGTTGGTGGGTTTTCGATAGACTTTAAAACGAAGTTCGTGGTCAGCTTTGCAGAGTAGAACATCAAGGAAAGGAAGAGTGTTGTCGACCTCTTCTTCAAGAGTGAACTGGATTGAAGGCTCGACCTGGTTGAGCTTGTCTTGGAGAGCTTGAACGTTGAAGCGTTTAGGAGTTATGAGGAGAAATGTCGTCAACATAACGGAGCCAGGTGACAGACGAAGGAATAATGGTGGAGAAACGTTCGGCTTCTAGATGTTCCATGTATAGGTTCGCTAGGACTGCACTGAGTGGCGAACCCATGGGTAGTCCAAAAGTCTGCTGAAAGAGGTGATTTTCAAAAGAGAAACACGTAAAGCCAACACATAGTTCAACCAGGTCGATGAAGTCGCTGGCTGGAATGGGAAGATCAAGTGAATCGTCAATTTTCTTGCGCAAGAGATCGATGGCTTGTTTAGTAGGTACTTTAGTGAATAGGGAAGTCACGTCAAGGCTGGAAAGTTTCTTGTTCCTGATGTTGATGTTGCGAATGCGATTGAGAAGATCACCTGAGTGTTTGAGATGTGCTGGACTGATAGTGCCCAAGAGTTTCGAGAGGTGTTTGGCGAGAATTCCTGAGAGCTTGTGGGGAGCACTGCCTATTCCCGAGGAATAGGCTTCATCGACCTGGTTGAACTATGTGTTGGCTTTACGTGTTTCTCTTTTGAAAATCACCTCTTTCAGCAGACTTTTGGACTACCCATGGGTTCGCCACTCAGTGCAGTCCTAGCGAACCTATACATGGAACATCTAGAAGCCGAACGTTTCTCCACCATTATTCCTTCGTCTGTCACCTGGCTCCGTTATGTTGACGACATTCTCCTCATAACTCCTAAACGCTTCAACGTTCAAGCTCTCCAAGACAAGCTCAACCAGGTCGAGCCTTCAATCCAGTTCACTCTTGAAGAAGAGGTCGACAACACTCTTCCTTTCCTTGATGTTCTACTCTGCAAAGCTGACCACGAACTTCGTTTTAAAGTCTATCGAAAACCCACCAACCAAAACGATCTTCTCCACTTCTACTCTTACCACGACACCAAAACCAAACGTGGTGTAATTATAGGCTTCTTCCTGCGTGCACTCAGAATCTGCAGCAACGAGTTCCTTGAGGAAGAATGCACTATAATTGAACAGGTATTTTCCAAACTCCACTATCCTCGTCACTTCATCAGAGACTGCAGACGGCGAGCACTAAACATCTTCAACACACCAGAGAAGACACTGCGAGAAGAGATACATAGTCCTTCCCACCAACTCCATTGCCAAACATGTTTCCAACATCTTTGCCAAAACATCATTCCAAGTATCTACCTCCACAACCACGACCATCAAGGACATCACCAGTAGTAGGCAGGACAAGCCTCCATCCTCTGCAGGGGTATACATAATCCCTTGTAATGACTGCAACAAGTTATACGTGGGCGAAACATCAAGGGACCTCCAAACACGTATTTCAGAACACCAATACGCAAGCAGGTCTGACGACACAAGGAATGCCTGCGTACAACACCGTAATTCACACAACCACTTGATAAACTACAGAAACTCAAGACTTATCGCCACAGAAGACAACACTCAATACCGAAGAATCCTGGAATCATCACTTATTTCTATATCCGACAACTTCAACCAAATAGTGGCTTCTATAACATAGCTGAACCACTTGCCAAGAAACTTCTTCATCGCTATCCCACATAAGAACACTGTAGAAGGTCTGCTCACAAACTTGTCCAGTCTCCTTTCCAAGCTATCCAAGTTTTTAGACTCTACAACCCAACTCGGTACATCATCAGATGCAGCATTCTTCACCTGACCTCAGCCGGACTATAAATACTCGCGTTCCTTCCACCCCAGGTAGTTCTGTTTGTGACTTGAAAAAGCCCACTGTGTGGGCGAAACGTAGTCAATAAAGGATCACATTATACTGCATTTGTGTTTATATTGCCATTGTGTCGGTATTTTATACCATTTATTTCCAAAACCAGTGTACACTACACCAGCAAAAATTAAATTACTTACATTGCTGAAGGGATTTTCTATTGCGTATTTGTGGCAATGACGTGACCGGCAGTGTGAATGTGTACTCACCTATTTATACTCACCTCTTTGTGGTTGCAGGGGTCGATTCATAGCTCCTGGCCCCGCCTCTTCACTGATTGCTACTGGGACCTCTCACTCCCTGCTCCATGAGCTTTATCAAACCTCGTCTTAAAACTATGTATGGTTCCCACCTCCACTACGTCACTTTCTTAGCTATTCCACTGCCTGACAACTCTATGACTGAAGAAATACTTCCTAACATCCCTTTGATTCATCTGAATTTTCAACTTCCAATTGTGACCTCTTGTTTCTGTGTCCCATCTCCGGAACATCCTGTCTTTTTCCGCCTTGTCCATTCTGCGCAGCATTTTATATGTCGATATCATGTCTCCCCTGACCCTCCTGTCCTCCAGTGTCGTTAGGCCAATTTCCCTTTACCTCTCTTCGTAGGACAATCCCCTTAGCTCTGGGACTAGTCTTGTTTTAAATCTTTGCACTTTCTCTAATCTCTTGACGTGCTTGCCCAGGTGTGGATTCCAAACTGGTGCTGCATACTCCAGTATGGGCCTGACGTATACGGTGTACAGAATCTTGAACGATTCTTTACTGAGGTATCGAAACGCTATCCTTAGGTTTGCCAGGCGCCCGTATGCTGCAGCAGTTATCTGATTGATGTGCACCTCAGGAGATGTGCTCTGTATTATACTCATCCCAAGATCTTTTTCCTTGAGTGAAGTTTGCAGTTTTTGGCCACCTAGACTATACTGTGTCTGCGGTCTTCTTTGCCCTTCCCCGATCTTCATGACATTGCATTTAGCAGAGTTAAATTCAGGGAGTCAGTTGCTGGACTAGGCTTGTAGCCTGGCTTTACAACAGCTTCGGGTCAGACTTGACTTTCGATGCTATGTCATTTTCGTATTATCGCTGAGCCTCCCTTCTTATTTGTGCATATTCGTTTCTAGCTCTTCGGCTGATCTTTTTATTTTCTTGGGTCCTTTGTCATCTGTACCTTTTTCATTCTCTAGTACACCTAGTTTTTGCCTCCCTACACCTTTGGGTGAACCAAGGACTCGTTCTTTTCTTCCTATTATTTCTGTTTCCCTTGGGAACAAACCTCTCCTCTGCCTCCTTGCATTTTGCTGTCACATAGTCCATCATTTCTTTTACTGGTTTTCCTGCCTGTTCTCTCTCCCACTGAACGTCTTGCTGGAAGTTCTTCATGCCTGTGTAGTCCCCCACTTTTGTAGTTTGTTTTTTCCCATCCTGTTCCTGCTACTCTCTCCAGTTGTATTTCAAGTATGTAGTCAAAGCACAGAACCACATGATCACTAGCTCCAAGGGGCCTTTCATACATGATATCCTCAATGTCCGAACTATTCAAGGTGAATACAAGGTCCAGTCTTGCTGGGTCATCCTCACCTCTCTCTCTGGTAGTGTCTCTAACATGTTGATGCATGAGTCTTTCCAGTACCATATCCATCATATTGGCTCTCCATGTCTCGGGACTCCCATGCGGCACCAGATTTACCCAGTCAATCTCCTTGTGACTGAAATCACCCATAACTAGTAAGTTTGCTCCCCCCATGTGAGCTCTTCTGGCCACCTCGGCTAGTGTGTCGTCCATTGCTCTGTTGCTCTTGTCGTATTCTTCTCTTGGCCTACTGCATTTCTGTTTCGGGTTGTACTTTACTGTAATTACTACCTTATAACCCTCAGACTGAATTGTTCCTTCTAAGTAGTCCTTCTCGCCCATACCATCCATTCCTTCCATTTTCTCAAATCCCCACTGGTTTTTTAATGAGCAGTGCAACTCCTCCTCCCACTCTCCTCCCTCTATCTTTCCTGAGGATTTGATATCCAGGTGGAAAGATTGCATCTGTTATCCTGGTGAGTTTTGTTTCTGTGAGTGCTATTATGTCTGGGGATGTCTCTTTGATTATTTCATGCAACTCCTCGCCTTATTTGTTATTCCGTCTGCATTTGTATACCACACCTTCAACTTCTTTCCTAAAACTGTGGTCTGGGGGGTACGTTGGGGTTGGGGAAGTGGGAGACCTGATAAGGATCTATGGGTGGTTGTTGTCGGGGTGGAGTTGTAATGAGGTGGGTGGGGGCATTGGATATGGAATGTGTTTTGGGTTAGAATGTTTGGTTGCATTGGAGTTGTCCTGGTTGGAGGGCTTCTGTAGGTGGTTTTGAGGGAGGCTGTATTTGATCTTCCTCTTGAGTGTGTGTGTGTGTGTGTGTGTGTGTGTGCAAGTGTTGCCATATGAAAAACTTTTTTTCAGGAATATCACCATGAAACTTCCACACCTACATATTTCCATACAGACACACTCACTTTCAGCATTTTTTTAGTAACCCGTATAGTAAACAACTGAGCAAGAAGAGAAGTATTCTTGCTTCCGAGCAGCAGTCCAGGGCAGCCACAATTCTAATTCATGAGACAAAGCTATATGGAGGATGAGGCTTTGGGCATGCAGGGAAACACCTCCTGTGTACAAGTGTCAGGGCAGGTCAGTAAGGTATGCTCCCATGTCAGGGCAAGTCAGAAAGGTGCACTCGTATGTCAGGGCAGGTCAGTAAGGTACGCTCGTATGTCAGGGCAGGTCAGTAAGGTATGCTCGTATGTCAGGGCAGGTCAGTAAGGTATGCTCCTATGTCAGGGCAGGTCAGTAAGGTACGCTCGTATGTCAGGGCAGGTCAGTAAGGTACGCTCCTATGTCAGGGCAGGTCAGTAAGGTACGCTCCGATGTCGGGGCAGGTCAGTAAGGTACGCTCCCATGTCAGGGCAGGTCAGTAAGGTATGCTCCCATGTCAGGGCAGGTCAGTAAGGTACGCCCCCATGTCAGGGCAGGTCAGTAAGGTACGCTCCCATGTCAGGGCAGGTCAGTAAGGTATGCTCCCATGTCAGGGCAGGTCAGTAAGGTACGCTCCCATGTCAGGGCAGGTCAGTAAGGTACGCTCCCATGTCAGGGCAGGTCAGTAAGGTACGCTCGTATGTCAGGGCAGGTCAGTAAGGTACGCTCCCATGTCAGGGCAGGTCAGTAAGGTATGCTCCCATGTCAGGACAGGTCAGTAAGATACGCTCCCATGTCAGGGCAGGTCAGTAAGGTACGCTCCCATGTCAGGGCAGGTAAGTAAGGTATGTTCCCGTTTCAGGGCAGGTCAGTAAGATATGCTCCCATGTCAGGGCAGGTCAGTAAGGTACGCTCCCATGTCAGGGCAGGTCAGTAAGGTATGTTCCCGTTTCAGGGCAGGTCAGTAAGGTATGCTCCCATGTCAGGGCAGGTCAGCAACGTATGTTCCGGTTTCAGGGCAGGTCAGTAAGGTATGCTCCCATGTCAGGGCAGGTCAGTAACGTATGTTCCCGTTTCAGGGCAGGTCAGTAAGGTATGCTCCCATGTCAGGGCAGGTCAGTAACGTATGTTCCCGTTTCAGTGCAGGTCAGTAAGGTATGCTCCCATGTCAGGGCAGGTCAGTAACGTATGTTCCCGTTTCAGGGCAGGACAGTAAGGCATGCTCCCATGTCAGGGCAGGTCAGTAAGGTATGCTTCCGTGTCAGGGCAGGTCAGTAACGTATGCTTCCGTGTCAGGGCAGCTCAGTAACGTATGTTCCCGTTTCAGGGCAGGTCAGTAAGGAATGCTCCCATGTCAGGGCAGGTCAGTAAGGTATGCTTCCGTGTCAGGGCAGGTCAGTAAGGTATGCTCCCGTATCAGGGCAGGTCAGTAAGGTATGCTTCCGTGTCAGGGCAGGTCAGTAAGGTATGCTTCCGTGTCAGGGCAGCTCAGTAACGTATGTTCCCGTATCAGGGCAGGTCAGTAAGGTATGCTCCCGTGTCAGGGCAGGTCAGTAAGGTATGCTTCCGTGTCAGGGCAGGTCAGTAAGGTATGCTTCCGTGTCAGGGCAGGTCAGTAAGGTATGCTTCCGTGTCAAGGCAGGTCAGTAAGGTATGCTTCCGTGTCAATGCAGGTCAGTAAGGTATGCTCCAGCTTCGAATTCCATTATCAGGTAAAATAAATTTCACTTTTACACCTTACTAAGTAAAAATAGGAAATGTCTGGGCCACTTTCAGTTACCCCCTCCATCTCATCCCACACCTCTTCATCAATTTCCATCCTTCCCTGTCCTTTCTTCTCCCTACTCCTTACCAGGGTTCCGGTCATAGTTACTTCCTTCCTTTAGACATTAATATTTTACAAAAGTAAGTTTTATAGTAACTGTATTAATTCAATAAGTAACAGTCTATTATTCTGTCTTAGATGATTCATTAGTCAATTCCAGCTACTGAAAAATATTTACCGAAGTGTTAATTTACTGGTGTTTACTCTTCCCCTACCTACCCTTCCCCCAATTACTCTTCCATACCTACCATTTCCCCACTCACCCTTCAATACCTACCATTCCTCCACTCACTCTTCCATACCTACCATTCCCCCACTCACCCTTCAATACCTACCATTCCCCCACTCACCCTTCCATACCTACCATTTCACCACTCACCCTTCCATACCTACCATACATTTAACATTAGAAGGGTCAGGAAGTGAAACAAACTAGACAACGACGTGGTTGAGGAGAAATCCACAAGTAGCTTTAAAAAAAGGTATGATAGGGCTGCTCACGAGAGCAGCAGAAAGTAAATCTAGTAACGGCCAGCAGAGTGGCAGGCCCAGGAGCTGAGACTTTGCCCCTGCAACCACAATTAGGTGAGTACACACACACACACTCTCTCAACCTCCATCCCGTTACTCTCGGTGAGTGCGCTAATGAAGGCAGGCTTACCCTCTCTTGTGCTTGCTCTAACCTCATTCGATGGTCATAAAAGCCTCTGTACCTCGTAGTATTAGTGAGGGATCCTGCGGAAATGAGTGTTATGATCCTGCTGGCCTGAACAGAGTAGCAATAAGAGCTTGTTAGACGGTGATTGTCTGATGAATGTGAGGGTATTAATGGTGTTGTGTTATTCCATTGCTAGAAGAGAGGGGGACGAGGAACGGGAAAGTAAATACTGAAGGAAGGGTCGGATGGGATGAAGTGCTCCTCAGAAAGTAGTTTTCACATGATGCTTATTGTTATCAAGGTTCATTTCTTAATGTAATATGGACTTTGAAAGTTCTGCTTCATGCACCCGAGCACATGTGTGCATGTATGTGTGCACTCAGTAAGTTGTGTTTCTGATGGACGAATCATAGCTTTTGTCATCACTTTTTAAGTATTAGTGACTACTTCCTCTCATACGTAAGCCTGAAGATACTGTTAGAGTCCACCTTTTATTTACTACATCCTCATCAATGAATCATGGAATATTGTTAAAGTCATAGATACTGTATATATAATAAATTCTGTACTTTTTTTTCAAGGATGTCTATGGAGTATACATCCTACTTTATGCTCCTTTTTCGATAGCTTCAATCGCTGACTGTAAATCCAATAGCTGATGAAAGAATTATTTAACGAGTTACAGTTTTTTTTACTGGATGCTATATATAATATTTCAACTGTCTCCTGTTTCTCCTTGCAAACATGAACCTACCTGATGCTTTGAGCTAAGCCTTCCCATAATAGTTTCAATAAGGGCACATCTGATCACCTTCAGGACATACTTAACTTTCATGTAGCATCTTTATCTCTCGAGTTGTATTTATGTACACGCGGAAACTGTCAATGTTGTTTTCTAACGCGATGTTCATTGTCCATGAAGTTCCATTCACTCAAACCCCGTAGGCATTTTTTGCAATTTTATGTTGGTTTTAAACAACACTACAATGAACATGGATCATCTGCTTATCAGATCACTGTTTTAACAGTCAGACTGTCATCGATATTATTCGTCTTTGTCAATTTAATTTCAAGCTTTAGGACATTTATATGGTCCTATACAATACCAAGGGAAAATATTTTTCGTGAGCAGTACTCTATTAGCTGGTTTCTTACTGAGAACGCTTCCCTTGCAGCAAGCAGCTACACATTAGTAGAGGGTACTGTATTAGTAGAGGGTACTGTATTAGTAGAGGGTACTGTATTAAATCAGTACGTCTGGTGAATTGGCGTTTAAGTGCTTCTTGCCAACCTCGGGCATTGAATTTGCTGACCTTGATATTTTTCATTGTTAAAGATACCAGCAACTTACATTGGGATTCATAATAAACAACTAACAGAATTTTCAATACATGGTGTCACTGAACATTAATCCTTATAAACGTTTTACGTTATTTATGAAATAACTCATAATTTGTTGTTTACGCTTCCAAACACCTGCCTAAAAGTTTGTTATTTTGATCCTTGTAAATTCCATAACTTGTCTTTATTAGGACAGCAAGCTTATCTTACCCCTTTCAGTTATATGGAGACAGTTTTTTCCAAAATTGGCAAGCCTAGAATTTTTTAATGTAGTTAGAAGTGAAACTTTTCATTTTCTCATTTTCTATCATTTCTTCAATTATCTCATTAGCTACTACCGATGAACGTTTCTTTGGTTAAACTTTATTCTGCGGTGTTTCCTGATAAACAATGGATTCATTTTGAACGCTGTGTAACTCTCATGACACTAATTTATCTATTATCAATATAATCGCTACACTTTCATTCAAGTCTTCTACATTCATAGTATGTCTATTTACGTCTGAAGGTATGGTCACTGTTTTCCACGGAGACCATTGAGACCTTGGGCGATCCTTGCCAGTGATCACTGTGTCTCCAGCTTTCAGAGGAATTTTATTTTAAGGATTCTGGGGTCTATGAAAGTCTCTCTGAATGAGGTAATATAATCTAGCCTCATATTCTCCCAGCACTCCGTCACACGCTTGGGATGTTTAAAATTCCGTTGCTAACAATCAGACTCAAGATACTAGAACTAGTTCAAGCCTTCGTCCTAAAATTAAGTGTAGTGGACCTAGCACTTCCATATTTTTAGGATGGTAATTGATATGAATTAAGGAACGATTGACGATTATTTTCCACCTGAGTCACTATTGTTTTGAAGAGTTTTTCTTAAGTAACAATTAATGATGTTGATCATCCTTTCATAATACCGTTTTTGCAATAGGCTGTGGGAAGTACGGTTTTTCAACGACTTTGGCACTTAGTCAGCATTTGCTGGACATATACTTGTTCATATATGTTGCTGATGAAAGCAGTACGTGCAATAAAGTTCGTTACATTGCCTGAAATTATTAATCTTACTCGATCGTCTATCTGCAAATCTTTGAAACAAGTTGTTAAAGTATTAATTTTGAAAATCAACGGCTTCCTCTGGCAAATTAGTTTAGTAGTCGCAGAGATAAAAAGACAGCTGAACAGCGTAATAACTTTATGAGCACTGTATTGTCAATTGCTTTTACTTCCAATAGAGCGACATGACCTACTATTTCTGCAAGATATAATGAGGGACAAGGATGCTGACATTTTCGTTCACCAGTGCAATAACCCACACACTGCCATCCTTGAGGAATCCAGTAGGATTGTTGGGTATGACAAAGCGAGACTAAGACTCCACAGAGAAACACATTGCTATGGGCTTTATCAGAATCAATATTGTTAGCCAATGGTCTTCGTTCATCAGTATGAATGGATTGCTTTCTTGGGCATAGATGAATTATGAATCCTTCCTCGGCAGTTAATGATCCCCATCGAGTTTAGATAAATTCCTAAATTACCTATCTAGAGTTTTAAGAAATTCGTATTCTGCGGAGAAAACCTGTTTCTTAATTTACTTCTCCCAGTATCTGCTGAGCTCAGAGAATTCGCAATTCAGC
The DNA here is from genome assembly GCF_026875155.1 of Cherax quadricarinatus. Lineage (NCBI taxonomy): Eukaryota > Metazoa > Arthropoda > Malacostraca > Decapoda > Parastacidae > Cherax > Cherax quadricarinatus. The sequence goes on from NC_069412.1 coordinate 13,693,417, forward strand.
TCCATCAATTTTATATATTTATAAAATATTTAAAATAAATTTAGGAATTTGTACAAACAGATAACTTGTTCAATCGTTGGTAATTATTTTCTATTTCTGTTAAGTATATGCAGACTGTTTATTCGTGAATTGTGTGGGTTATTTGCTCTGGTAAGTCATCATTGTTTGGAAGCTTAGCCAGTGGTATTATAATCCACTGTGAACAAATGTTTTGAGTGAGAACTCACGAGACATAATCTTTGATAAAGACTTAGAAATAGAAAAAAAATGTGTCGTCCTAGTCGCGACACTGTCTTATATTTGCTAATTATCTTACTTTTTCATTTTCATAAATAACTGGGGAACTGCTTCACCATAGCTTCGGATTAGCTTTTCTTATTGTAAGACGGTTTAGTATTTTATGAAAGTTATTTGATAGTATGGTACCTGAAAAAGAGTGCTTTTAATGCAAGTCATGGTATTGTTTTGACATTAAAAGCAGTGCTACATTTGCCATGGAAGTCACTGTTAAGCATCTATTTGTATTTCTAACATAAGCTTCAACTCCATAAATTTTAATGGAAGCATCACATAACATTCCCTCCATTCCTATTTGCTTTGGAAATTGAATTTGGTGGAGTTGTGTAAACTCTGCGGAGAAGTACCTCCGAGTTTGACTTAATTCTGGAGGTAAATGCTGATTCCATTCTAGTGTGTTCATGCCTATTGTTCAACTATTTTGCCATTTATAGTAATCTGACATACAAGTCCTAGTGGATCAAAGTAGAGAGACGTCTGACAACTATTTACGTTTACTGAGTTTATTACAAGGTATTGTAAAGATAAGGTAGAGAATATATTAATGATTCGTGTAACATGTAGTTTGATTGTTCCATCGTTAGTCTGAAGTTCTCTCTCTCTCGAGAGAGAAACCCTGTATGGCGCCATCTAGCAGGAAATTCCCTTAATTTTTCTGTTTCATCATCTGCCGTCTTTCGTGCTTACACTTATGGGTTTCTCTTCTGTTAAAATTTTGTCTTTCGTCAGGGGAGGAGACTTCACGTATTTCCACCCTGTAGTACATGTAAACATTATTCTTTGGCTTCAGAATATTCAAGTGTTTTTAATCCCTTACTGTGATTAACGTCTTATGCCTTGCCTTCAGCCCTGCGAATTTTAATCTTATGTTTTCTCGCAGTCCTCAGTTCATGGCTTGGTTCATCATGGAGAGAGAGAGTTAGGTAGGAACTGGATTTTTTCTTTTGCAACATCCTGGATGTGTAGATGAGTTTGTTCTTTGTCGATTATTATAGGGACTGCAGTGATCTCGGACGATCTCTATGGAGCTACTCAGTCTTCAGGAAGAAGTATGAACAGTCTTTACTTAGTTCATCAATAATCTGCCGGTGAACTGCCTGTTACAAAGAGGCG
>NC_069412.1:13699826-13747326 GCF_026875155.1 Cherax quadricarinatus
CTCCGAATTTTCTGCATAATATTTACACCACACATTGCCCTTAGACAGGACATCTGCACTGCCTCCAACCGCCTCCTCGCTGCTGCATTCACAACCCAAGCTTCACACCCATATAAGAGTGATGGTACTACTAAACTTTTATACATTCCCTTCTTTGCCTCCATAGATAACGTTTTTTGACTCCACATATACCTCAACGCACCACTCACCTTTTTTCCCTCATCAATTCTATGATTAACCTCATCCTTCATAAATCCATCCGCTGACACGTCAACTCCCAAGTATCTGAAAACATTCACTTCTTCCATACTCCTCTTACCTAATTTGATATCCAATTTTTCTTTATCTAAATCATTTGATACCCTCATCACTTTATTCTTTTCTATGTTCACTTTCAACTTTCTACCTTTACACACACTCCCAAACTCATTCACTAACCTTTGTAATTTTTCCTTAGAATCTCCCATAAGCACAGTATCATCAGCAAAAAGTAACTGTGTCAATTCCCATTTTGAATTTGATTCCCCATAATTTAATCCCACCTCTCTCCCGAACACCCTAGCATTTACTTCTTTTACAACCCCATCTATAAATATATTAAACAACCAAGGTGACATTACACATCCCTGTCTAAGACCTACTTTTACCGGGAAGTAGTCTCCCTCTCTTCTACACACCCTAACCTGAGCCTCACTATCCTCATAAAAACTCTTTACACCATTTAGTAACTTATCACGTATTCCATATACTTGCAACATCTGCCACATTGCTCCCCTATCCACTCTATCATATGCCTTTTCTAAATCCATAAATGCAATAAAAACTTCCCTACCTTTATCTAAATACTGTTCACATATATACTTCAATGTAAACACTTGATCTACACATCCCCTACCCACTCTGAAACCTCCTTGCTCATCCGCAATCCTACATTCTGTCTTACCTCTAATTCTTTCAATAATAACCCTATCGTACACTTTTCCTGGTATACTCAGTAAACTTATTCCTCTATAATTTTACAATCACTTTTGTCCCACTTCCTTTATATAAAGGGACTATACATGCTCCCCGCCAATCCCTAGGTACCTTCCCCTCTTTCATACATTTATTAAACAAAAATACCAACCACTCCAACACTATATCCCCCCCTGCTTTTAACATTTCTGTGATGATCCCATCAGTTCCAGCTTCTTTACCAGCTTTCATTCTACGTAATGCCTCACGTACCTCCCCCCACACTTACATTCTGCTCTTCTTCACTCCTAAAAGATGGTATACCTCCCTGGCCAGTGCATGAAGTTACCGCCTCCCTTTCTTCCTCAATATTTAAAAGTTACTCAAAATATTCTCGCCATCTACCTAATACCTCCCTCTCCCCATCTACTAACTCCCCTACTCTGTTTTTAACTGACAAATCCATACGTTCCCTAGGCTTTCTTAACTTGTTTAACTCACTCCAAAATTTTTCCTTATTTTCATTAAAATTTCTTGACAGTGCTTCTCCCACTCTATCATCTGCTCTCCTTTTGCACTCTCTCACCACTCTCTTCACCTTTCTTTTACTCTCCATATACTCTGCTCTTCTTATAACACTTCTGCTTTGTAAAAACCTCTCATAAGCTAACTTTTTTCTCTTTTATCACACCCTTTACTTCATCATTCCACCAATCACTCCTCTTTCCTCCTGCCCCCACCCTCCTATAACCACAAACTTGTGCCCCACATTCTAATACTGTATTTTTAAAACTCATCCAACCCTCTTCAACCCCCCCACTACTCATCTTTGCACCAGCCCACCTTTCTGCCAATAGTCGATTATATCTCACCCGAACTTCCTCCTCCCTTAGTTTATACACTTTCACTTCCCTCCTACTTGTTGTTGCCACCTTCCTCTTGTCCCATCTACCTCTTACTCTAACTGTAGCTACAACTAAATAATGATCCGATATATCAGTTGCCCCTCTATATATATAAGAACATAAGAACATAAGAATGTAGGAACACTGCAGAAGGCCTACTGGCCCATACGAGGCAGGTCCTTACCAAAACGACATCTACCTAAAGCTACTCAAGAAATAACTCCCGTACCCCTTAACACCAATCAAACCCAGCCCCTCCCACTCATATATTTGTCCAGTCTCTTCTTAAAGCTACCCAAGGTCCTAGCCTCTATCACCCCACTGGGAAGACTGTTCCACGCATCTACAACTCTGTTAGAAAACCAGTACTTACCTATGTCCTTTCTAAATCTAAATTTATCCAACTTAAATCCATTATTCCTGGTTCTTAACTGGTTCGACACCCTCAGTACTTTATTAATGTCTCCCTTGTTTATGCCTTGTTTATATATATATATATATAAATATATATATATATATATATATATATATATATATATATATATATATATATATATGTATATATATATATATATATATATATATATATATATATATATATATATATATATATATACATATATATATATATATATATATATATATATATATATATATATATATATATATATATAATATATATATATATATATATATATATATATATACTAATTGGCAAAGTCATTCATCACAGTTCATCTATTCCTAAGAGATATAGTAAATTTAGTTAGGTCATACATCTGGTTACAAAAACATTTGAAGAACCAAGTTATGTTAACCAGTATTCATGTGTGAAGCTTCTTGTGCATCTGATGCAAGATTGTTCTTATAACAACAATTTTCTGTTAGCCTTTATCAGAGTGTTTACAGCACTCTTATATGATTAATTACAATTCGCCATTTGAGTGAACAGCATTGCTGTCGATCTCATTATGTTGTCAGATATTATGGCCTTTCGAGACAGTCTTGTTATGATGTTTCTTCGGGGTTACCTAAACACTCACCACACTTCTTCAGAAGCTGGATTTTTCTTTTACGAGCCTCCGTTGATGGATATTTAGACAATTCCGCTGCCAGTGTGGTTAAGAATACAGCATGCACGTTGGTTTATGTCATTAATTTAAAGGGCTTGATACACATCATTTTGTTACAGCTTTAGCAGTTTATGTGTCAACTTAGATTCTTTCGCCTGGAAACTACTATACGATAAAGATTTTCTACATATGTAGTGTCTGTGGCTTTGATTCAGAACGAGGCACCTAGTACTGTCTTGATTATCCATATGTTTGTTGGCATAACTAAAACAGCCTTTGCTAGTTCTGGATGGTCTCAGCTAGAAGACCTGGAGCATAACTTTTAAATGCATGTTCATGTAAAGTCTGATCAATTGCAGCATCTTATGTTTGACCTTCAGAGGTATTTATCACTGCAGTGACAGTGTTCCTAAACATTCAAAGACACATTGCGATGTGAGTTCAGAGGTGTTCGAAGACTCAGAATACATATAAATAGCAATAATATTTTTTTACTTAAATAACAAAAAAGGCATAATACAGTGACTGAAACAATACACAAATAGAAGAGAGGAGCTTACGACGACGTTTCGGTCCGACTTGGACCATTTACAAAGTCACACTAAGGAAAAGGAGAGAGAGTATATATAGTGTGACTTTGTAAATGGTCCAAGTCGCACTGAAACGTCGTCTTAAGCTCCTCTCTTCTATGTGCGGGTTATTTGTGTATATTTTTTACTTCATTTTATTTTTTATCGGCTATCACTATTGCCGTTTACTGTCTATATCCAAGCCCCATGGCATGTATTTGGTACAATAGAAGTTATACCCAGATAAATTAACTTATAGACTATTCTGTATTCTATAAACTGGTCACTCTCTGAAGACACTTCCCACACGGTAGAATGTTACTACAGCGCAGGAGGTGTGGTCTTAATGGAGCACCTTTGGTGAATTAGCATTCTGGGAGCATCTGGTCCACTCTCGAGCAGTGACACTGCTGACTTAGTAGCGATTCATTTCGAGGAGCGCCAACATGTTAGTGGCGCTCATAATTAAATGTTAGGAGCATTATTAATAGTGTTACTTTGAACACTATTAGAATTTTAATATTATCAATACTTATGAGTATCAGGGGAATGCTTTTCCTGATCAGAAGTATGGGAAAAATAAGAATAACTTAGAGGAATAATAATAATGAAAATTTTTATAAGCATTTTAATTAAAAATAAATGAAAATAAAGAAAATAGCCGCAGTTGGTTCTAGTGTAATCTTTAAACCTGAGAATCTTCGAAGTCCAGGAGATCTTAAGATGTGAAAAATTGATGTTAGTTATCCTGGGTGGGCGGTGTTAGTCCGATGTTCAGAAATTCCTGTTATTACTGGTTCGTTGTATCTCACTCCAGATATCAAAGACGAGCTGAGGAGTCGTCATGTCCTACTATGTCCCGTTGATTGGGTTCTCGCTCCAGTAAATCTGGCGTCTACTCTGAATGACCAAGCCAGCAGCAGAGCTGATAATGAAAAAATACACTGGTTACAAAGCGGTTATTAAGTATAACATTGAAGAAAGATGAAGGGTGGTAAATTTACTTCAATGTCATTACTGGTAACCATGCTAGAAAACAAAAAAAAAAAATTAAACAATACTGCTGGTAGATCACCTTAACTAATCAGGAAAAGAGTGGAGGTGAAGGGATTTCCCAAACATCAACCCACACCAGGTAAGGTTAATACTACCAGGTGTAGAAACTCAAGAAACTCAGACCCGAGGAAATCTGAAGTTTTACAGCGACCCGCTAGATGGCATTGCGGGCAGTGGGACACTAACAGTTCCCCGGTGTCTCACCTACCATAATTCTATTTCAACGAGTTTCCCCCTCACAATGAGTTACAGTAGACCGTCATTTAACACTGTAGTTACGTTCCTAAAAACACGGTGTGAGGTAAAACCATGTTAGATGAACTGAAGAACTTATGGGAAAAATAGGGTTACGTTCCTGAGAGCCCCAAAAAAAGCGAAACAACTTTGTTTTAGGCCTCCACATCTTACAAAAATAAAAGTGAGTATGTAATTGTAGTTCATTGTTGTGATGTATTATGTTGTTTTTACTGCATAAGACTACAATTATAACAGAAATAACAATATTTCTTACCTTATATTGTGGATGCTGGTGTTTGTGGATGATTGTGAAGAGAGTGGAGAGTTGAGAGCTGAGGTGGATGGTAGAGGTTCTGGTACTGAAGTTGATGGTTGTACTGGAGTGTCTAACTTTAAGTCATTCAGTAAGCCAGTCAAGTAATTCAGTAAGTCAATGAAGTCTTTCAGTAAGTCAGTCAAGTTTCAGTAAGTCAGTCAAGTTGTTCAGTAAGTCAGTCATTCAGTAAGTCAGCCATTCAGTCAGTCAGTAAGTCAGTCGTTCAGTCATTCAGTAAGTCAGTCAGTCACACAAACGTATGTTTACCTCTTTTTATGTGTACAAAGTAACACTTCATTATGGCCACAGGTTATGTCTTGTCTAATATCTTTGTTTCCTTCGTTAATTCTAAGACTTGAATGCTTACACCTTTTCTTGCCACTTTGAGCAACACTGGTATGCCTACTGGGTGTCATGATTGTTTGGCTAGATACAAGATATAGCAACTAAAAGATCAAAACACAATTCACAATCACAAGCTGGTAGCAAAGAAGTTGGACTGGACACGTATGAAGTACGAATGCTGGGATGGTAGGGTGGTGTCGGAGGGGGGGGCAGGGGACGGCGGGAGGTCTCCCCCGCTGTACCATAACAAGGCGGCCGCTTGAGGAAAAGGGAAGTTTTTTTTCTTTCCCGCAAACTGAACCGTGTTAAATTCATCATACGACTGTTACATAAAATTGTCCCGCAGTTCTTCAATCGTACTATACCCAAATCGTGCCAAATAAACTCGTGCTAAATGACGGTCTACTGTATAGAAAAATATATCATACCTTGTTCTTTATATTTCGAATCACAGCCCTGAAGTTTTGTGATTTTCATTACTGGATATGACTTATGGAGCCCGTAACTTATTCTTAATGGAGGCGATGTTGTCCATGCAAGTTGATTCGCTTTCTAATGACTCTGAGGCTGCTTATATATTTTCTGATGTATGTCTGATTACACTGTAGCACGTCTCCACACCTCCCATTGTCATATTAAAATTGCCAGTTTCTTTCTGTCCCATCAAAACTTCAAGTATCTTGTCACGTCAGAGTCTCCTGTCTTCTAAGCATATCTAGTTCACTTCCTCATTGGTCAGCCCTTTTAACTCAGAGTGCCTTTGTAGCAAACCTCTGAACTTCTATCTTTTTCATAAGTTTGACAAGATCTGATCGACATTATACATATATGTATAAATGTGTGTGGTTATTAGAATCTTCTTGTTTTGGTTTGTAATGGAAGGGGCAGTCCTATGGAGGGCTGCGCCTGTTGTAGGGTTGTTAACGGTACTCCACTTGACCTAAAAGCCCCTATGGCCCGTTGTAAATATCTTTTTCAAAACTCCCTTTCTCAACATTTCTCCACAACCCTCTTCACACCCCTTTCGTTTTCCCTCAAAAATTTCTAAAGGTTAAATCATTTTCAAACCCCTCCGGAACTCCTTTGGGGAACCCCAAAATTTGCGTTACCCCCTAAAACCCTTCCCCCAAGAATTCTTTTTAACAAAATTTTTTACCCTCATAACCTTTCTTTCCTGTTTCATTTAACTTCCCAAACCACCTAAATCCAAACTTTCCTACAATCTCTGCGGGTTTTTCAGATTAAGTTACAAGTGCTATCACAGAGAGCTCGTACTATCCTAACATATTTGTTTTCTTCTCTTGATCTTTAACTCAGTCTTTCAGCCCTCTGATTGCATCTCTCTTACCCCATCTATCAATATTTAAAGACGTTAATTGGGTTGAGCATAAAACCTTGTCTAGCCATTTGGAAAAACTCTTATCTTATTAGTTGAAGATCCTGTAAAAAACTCTGATGCTTTATCCCACTCCTACCATAACAGAACATTCCACATTGTCACCCCCTATTCAGTCACAAACCAACTGTTTCGGCAAATCCTTTTAAATACAGACTCTTTAGTGGATAATCCACTTGTGTACAGAAATGTACTGTAAACACTGTTCACAATTTACTTTCCTAACTCTTCTTGTTCTTATTGCTATTATTACGTCAGTCTTACCTATAATCTTTCTATTTAGTAAGAACTCAAATAATATACCAGGTCATCTCAAAACTTTACAGATATATTTTTTGCACTAACTCTGTTTATGCTTTAGCCTTTATACAAACGGAATAGGCATTGTTTTTGTTAGATTAGGTACCTTACCTCTTCGAAACATTCTTTAGTAATGGACCTAGGCACTACTTATCCCACCGTTGCTTACTTTCTATCTTATCCACAATCTCGCATCTTATACCCAATAATTAAATAAAATTACTTAACTATTTACTTAATTGCATAAATACTTAATTTTTAACCACTGATCAGTCTTATTTTGAGAAAGGTTTTGGATTTATTTTCGCTTGTGTAGATCTCAGTTTACATTTTTATAATGGTAGAAACTGGTATAATTGGAACAATAGTTTTCGTGTAATAATTTCTGTGTGTCTCATCCGATTAATTTTTTTTACCCTTCAGTGCTAATAACGTGATAATTCAAAACTGAGCGGTTTTATCATTAATTTGCTGTTGTATTTTAGGATCGATCTCTCTGAGATAAGAAGAGGATGACCATTCTGTGTACATTCAAAAATGATGTTTTCAGTGAATGGTCTGAGTTTGGTTTGGGCTGTGTACTGTCTTAATTTGCCAAATTTATTGTCAAACTTGGATATTAGTGTCCATGGCATAATTTGTAAATTCCTCCTTTAATTCGTTTCAAATCTTTAACGCTAATAAGAAACTGCATTAGAAACTTATGTCGCACTTTGCACTATTCATTTTACTTGCGTTGACGTACAAGGGTCTAATGTTGTACAATACGGGAATACCTTACTCGGATTTCTCAGCGACCAAAATACATCTAGTTTCATAAGCTTTCTGACCCCCCAAAAATATATTCCAATCTTGATTCCTTCTAAAGTGCCTGTTAGAAATACTGCAGATGTTTCTTTGAGCCTAGTTATATGAGGTAGCTGTAAAATAGAGGATACATAACATTCAGTATTTATTTGTGATGTGTCGAACTTTTGCTGCCAGAGAATTATTTAGCTTGTTGAGATTCCAGAGTGATTTCCAACTCCTGAGTCTTATTGTGCATTTAAGCTTTGTCGTTTGAGTCTTTAGTCTCTCTCTTTCCTTTCTCTCTCCTCTCTCACTCTCTCTCTCTCTCTCTCTCCTCTCGTCTCTCTCTCTCTCTCTCTCTCTCTCTCTCTCTCTCTCTTCTCGTCTCTTCTCTCTCTCCTTCTCTCCTCTCTCTCTCTCTCTCTCTCTCTCTCTCTCTTTCTTTCTACATAGCGTTTTGCAAGGTTAGGTTTACGGTTCATTACTTAATTTACAAGTTAACAGCTGTTACCAATATCATCTCATTTGAAACCCTTTTTATTGCTAAGATATATACAGAGAGGGAACAGAATGAAGCTGGAATCATCTCTGGGCCAAGCGATTTAATTTGGTCAACTAATTTTATTTCGCTGATGTGGTTTTGCTGTACGAACATGTTTCATACATGTAATAAAATAAAAATACTGATTACAGAGGGGGCCACTAGAACACCTAGCATGGCTAGGCATTTCGGGCAAACTTAGATTAATTCTTAACCCTATATTATTACAAATTGTGGAGTAAGTTGACTAAATACTGTTTTGTGAGTTTAGCAGTGTGAATGCTTTTGTTTTAGCACAATACATAGTTTCTATATTGGAGTATCACAGGCAAACTTATGACTAGTTAGGAGTCATTATTTTAAGATTAAGATACGTATTTCTGTGCTTATGCTCAAATAGGTGAGTGAGTGAGTGTAAGTGTGAACCACCAGGTGGTTTACATGTAGTTAGTTGACAGGGTGTATCAGGGAGATAAGATGTTTTCTAACGGTAGTTTTGAAGGTGATGAATGTGTCTGCAGTTCTAGAGTTTTCAGGTAGGGTGTTCCAGATTTTAGGGCCTTTGACATACATTGAATTTTTGTAAAGGTTTAGTCGGACACGGGGAATGTTTGTGTCTGGTGTTATGCCTGTGGGTCCTGTCACGACTATCAAGAAAGCATTTGAGGTCAAGGTTAATATTGGAATTTAAGGTCCTGTATATGTAGATTGCACAGTAGTAAGTGTGGATGTTCTGAACAGGGAGTAAGTTTAGATCTATGAAGAGTGGGGGGGGGGTTGCCAGGGATGGGATTTAGTGATTATTCTTACTGCAGCTTTTTGTTGAGTTATTATTGGCTTTAGGTGTGTTGCTGCAGTTGATCCCCAAGCACAAATAGCATAGGTAAAGTATGGATAAATGAGTGAATGGTATAGTGTGAGAAGGGCATTTTGCGGCACGTAGTATCGTATCTGGGAGAGGATCCCAACTGTTTTTGATACTTTTTTTGTTATGTGTTGGATATGGGTGCTGAAATTCAGGTTGTTGTCGAGGTATAATCCTAGGAATTTGCCCTCATTATGTCTGGCATTAGAGTGTTGTCAATCTTAATGTTAAGTTGCGCGGCACCTGCTCTGCTACCAAACATAATACAGTAGGTTTTGTCAGTGTAAGTGTAAGTTTAATGGCTGTCATCCAAGTTAATATTTTGAGCAGCTCCTCATAAACAATGGTGTTGAGGGTGGCAAGATTAGGGTGAGAGATGACATAAGTCGTGTCGTCAGAAAAGAGAATGGGTTTCAGGTGTTAGGATACGTTTGGAAGATCATTGATGTAAATGAGGAAGAGCAGGGGTCCAAGGACACTTCCCTGTGGAACTCCAGTATCAAGTGGCCGTATTGATGATGCTGTGTCTTTAACGGTGACATACTGATACCTATTAGTAAGGTAGGATTTGAAATATGCAAGCGCATGGCCTCTTATACCATAATGGTCAAGTTTGGAGGGGTTTGGATGCCGTGGTTACTGTGTCAAAAGATTTTCTTAGGTCAATAAAAATTCCCAGTAGATATTTCCCTTTTTTTTCCAATGCTGTGTAAAGCAGATCTAGTATTTTTACAATTGCATCATTAGTGCTTTTATTTTTTTGAATCCAAATTGGCAGGGGTTGAGTATGTTTTCTGCCGTTATAAATGGATACAGTCTCCTGTGCACGAGTTTCTCGAAGATTTTGGATAGCAGTGGTAAGTTTGATATTGGCCAATAGTTGTTTACATCTGTAGGGTCACCACCTTTATGTATTGGTGTAACCCTTGCTGTCTTGAGTAGTTTCGGGAAGGTTCTAGTTTCTAGTGACTTGTTAAAAAGTAATGAGATAGCTGGGGAAGGACATGGCCTCTAGCTTGTACAATAATGGTGGGACATGAGACAGATTCCCTGAGTTATTTTTAAGTGACTTTATAATCTCGGTGACTTCGGTGGGCTCAGTTGGTACAAGATAGAAGGAATTTGGGAAATTCCCGTCTAGATAGTCCCCGGCATGGGCGTTGGTATGTGGGATTTTACTGGCAATATTAGATCCTATGGTTGAGAAGAAGTCGTTTATCTTGTTAGCTGTATCAGTGGGATGCAGTGGTGTTTCATTAGGTTTAGTTAGGGCAATATTCTTGTTTTTTTTCAGTTTGTGGGTCCCCAGAATCTGGGAAAGTGTTTTCCAGGTCTTTTTATATCTCCTCTTGTGTCAGTGAATCTGCTGGAGTAGTACAGTTGTTTTGCTTTCTTTATTACTTTGGTGAGAACTGACAAATAGTGTTTAAGAATATTTTTGTGTATTAAGCCCTGTCTATATTGTTTTTCATATTGGTGTTTCTTATCAATGGATTTCAGAACGCCGCTGGTTAGCCATGGGCAACCGAGCCATTTATTCATGATCTGTTTCGTTTTTATAGGACAATGTTTGTTGTATAGTCTAGGTAATTTGTTAAGGAAAATGTCTGTCCGATCGTCAATACCATTGGCCTTGGAGAATTCTGTAGGCCAGTCAACAGTCTCTAGGTCTGCTGTGAACTTCCTTATTGAGGCCTCGTCATGGATTCTAAATGAAACTTTGTTGTATTCCAGTGGTGGTTTATCCTAGTAATAAATGACCTCATATGATGCGAAGCTCCGGAGAAGGATACAGTCAAAGTGTAGTTGCTATTTGTACATAACAGAAAGGCCACCCACATTCCTCCTGTGGTGAAGGTTCTGCTGAAATGACAGATCATTCCAGGATGGGACCAAATGAGAGATGAGCCATCCTGCTCTTTTCTCTATTTTGTCAAGTCGCAGATGAAACAGGAGACAGGCAATCCAAGAAAGTGGAGCATACTCATGCGCCTCGTACAGAAGCTTGGAAGCTCTAGTGTCGAGCAGATGAGTGATTCGTCTAAGCTTCCAAGCCACTTTATATGATTTACAACCTCATGAATGAGAAGAGACAGGCAAGAAGAAGGAGGAGACATTGCCGTTTGCTTTTCTAAAAGTGTACATACCCAACTCATTGATGCTGACATCCCTAATTACCTGGAAATGATGTTCTTCAAGTCATGTATTAACACTAGTACTAGTACTGGTACTAGCATGTGCAATGCACAGACCTCATCGGCAGCATGCAGACCCCGTGAACTTCCTGATGGAAAAGTTGACTCCCTTCTGCTCTCTCTCTCTCCTCTCTCTCTCTCTCTCTCTCTCTCTCTCTCTCTCTCTCTCTCTCTTTACACAGGTTTTACAAGGTTAGGTTAAGGTTCCTAACTTTATTTACATGCTAAGAGCTGTGACACGCATCAGTTCATTTGAAACCCTTTTTATTGTTAAGAAGCATACAAACAGGGAACAGGATGAAGTTGGAGCTATCTGTATGCCAGCGATTTCATTTGGTCAAGCTGACTATTTCGTTTATATCATTATGCTGTACGAACATGTTCCAGACAGGTGTTATCCTAGGAATAAATGATCTCAGATGAAGTGATGTTCCAGAGAAGGGTCAGCACTGTATGACCCCGGTGGGTTTAACGTTTAGTTTTGATTATAATAATAATCTGAAGAAGAGTAGTCAGAGTGTAGTTGCTTTCTGCTGCCCGTCTTGATGTGTAGAAGCTCACTTTTCGCTGTCCTCGGAGATGAGCCAAGTGTGATACTTTGACAATATTGGCCTTGTACATAACAGTGAGGCCACCCACATACCTGCTGTGTTGAAGGCTCTGCTGAAATGACAAATCTGTCTAGGTTAGTTCTAGGTGAGAGATGAGCCTACTTGCTCTGTTCTGTATTCACTCGAGTCGCATATGAGACACAGGGCAGGCAATCCAATAGTGTGAACGCTATTGTGCCTCATACAGAATTTTGCAACCTCTACTGTCGAGCAGATGCGAAATACGTCGAAATGCTGCAAGTTTCCTGGCCGCTTTGTTTGGAAAACTTACAACGAGGTTCTTCATATTGAGTTTGGAGTGAAATTTTGCTTCAAGGATATCAACTTGATCCTCTGGTACCAACACTCCCCCATTTATTCTTACCACTGCTCGAACATTACCATCATGGTGGCTAGAGACCATCAAAATTTCTGTTTTCCCAGGAGCAAACGTGACCTATCATAGTTTCCTCCAGGCTAATGTAGCTGTAAGCTGGTGTCTGATGTGTCTTTGAGCAGCTGGTATTTCATCTCTTTGATAAGTAAATGTCAGAGAACAGTCGTCTGCATAAGCTTGGGATTCTGGGATGAGATGAAGAAGGTCATTGCAGTAGACATTCCACGACAATGGCCCAAGCACACTTTCCTGTGGCATGCTTGTCCAACAGTGTCTTGCTCACCCTGCCCTGTTGAGAGCTACGTTTAGAGATCTACCTTTAATGTAATCACTGAGAACGCACAGAGTAGAGCAGGCGATTTCCAGCGCTTGCAATTTGGTCATGAGTCCCTGGTGCCATACTCGGTGGGAAGCTCCAGTAATGTCCAAGACTACTACACAGCTGACTTTGGATTCATCCAGTGACTGGTGCCGATCTCTGTCTGTCTGTCTGTCTGTCTGTCTGTCTGTCTGTCTGTCTCTCTCTCTCTCTCTCTCTCTCTCTCTCTCTCTCTCTCTCTCTCTATCTATCTATCTATCTCTCTATCTATCTCTCTATCTATCTCTCATTTTCTCTCAACGATTTTCCCTTTGGTTTTCCCCTTTAGGTTGGATGCCTATTACTTCGGACAACACTTCCTACCCCGCTAGGCCAGCCCCGGCACTCGAGGATGACGACCCAGCTATCAAGTAGCTCAACAAACACATTCGTGACGACCTCACTCAAGTAAACCCCAGTTTTTCTCCTGCAAAGCGTCAACCCAGACCTGTACCTCAAAGCAATTAGAGAAAAGGTATTTGTAATCTCTCTTGTGACCGCTAACAGACCTACAGACAAGTCACAATACCCTGACTGAAACAGTTAACATCAAGCACTCAGTTTTCATTCTAAATTAGTCTGTGACAAGTCCAGAACATTAATAATAGTTCAGGAAGGAAAGAAATGGCATATTTATTCAGCTCTAATTTTTGTGTTAATTATAAAGGAGATAATCATATTAAGAATTTCATTGACTTTAAGTGTAAGTGGTGAGGGTAATATACTTCATAAGTACGTAGTGAAGGGGAATTAGTGATTTGCTGCCAGTAGAAAAGAAGAAAGACTAGGAAGAAAGCGACGACGGATTCATTAACTTGGAGGTGAAACAGTAAGAGAATCAGGACAAGAAGGTTTCAAGCAACTCGTGCATAATGTAACAGAATTAGATGGGAAAGGTAGGCAATGTTTGAATCTGACTAGCTTCACGTAGTCTTCTCTTCACTTTTAACTAAATAAATGTACAGATATATATAGATATACATCAGTAGAATGTTGCTATTTCCATAAATCATCACAATAAATTCCCAAAACCAGAAAAAATTGTAATTAACGCTGTTCCACATAAAAATGCATCACTCTGCACTTCCTACAGTCCACTAAAATACTGAACGTTAATCACTGTCGGCAAATCGTTATTTATAGCTATAAGCCTTAACGACAGAATATTAGCACAATCTGTCCACGGAGAAGCAAAAAAAAAAAAAAGAAATATTACCTCCAACCAATTTCCACCATAAGTCATTTTCCGAGCTTCGTTGATCATCAAAGCGCCTAATTTACTCGGCATGCTCCTCCAAAAATACAATGTATATATATATATATATATATATATATATATATATATATATATATATATATATATATATATATATATATAAATATATATATATATATATATATATATATATATATATATATATATATATATATATATATATATATATATACATATGTATATATATAGATAGATAGATAGAAGTAGATTGGTAGACAGCAACCACCCAGGGAGGTACTACGGTTCTGCCAAGTGAGTGTGAAACGAAAACCTGTAATTGCTTTACATGATGGTAGGATTGCTGGTGTATTTTGTCTGTCTCATAAATATGCAAGATTACAGGTACGTCTTGCTACTTCTACTTACACTTAGGTCACACTACACATACATGTTCACATTTATTTATACACACTCATCTGAGTTTTCTTTGATTTTATCTTAATAGTTCTTGTTCTTATTACTTTTCCATTTATATCCATGGCGAAGTGGAATAAGAATCTTTCCTCCATAAGCCATGCGTGTTGTAAAAGTCAACTAAAATACCGAGAACAATGGGCTAATAACCCTTTTTCCTGTACAGATTACTAAAAATAAGAAGACGAAAATTGTCAAAGTGAGAAGTCTGAATGTGCGTGGATGTTGTGCAAATGATAAGAAAGAGATAATTGTGGATGTTATGAATGAGAAGAAGCTGGATGTCCTGGCTTTAAGTGAAACAAAGCTGAAGGGGATGAATGTCACTGGAGAGCAGTAAATGGGATTCGGTCAAGGGGTTTCCAATAGAGTTAGAGCTAAAAAGGACTAGCAATAATGTTGAAGGATAAGCTATGGCAGGAAAAGAGGGAGTATAAATGTATTAATTAAAGGATTATGTGGAGTAAAATAAAGGTTGGATATGAAAAGTGGGTTATAGCAAGCGTGTATGCACCTGGAGAAGAGAGAAGTGTAGAGGAGAGAGAGAGAGAGATTTTGAGAAATGTTGAGTGAGTGTGTGGGGAGTTTTGAACCAAGTGTGAGAGTACTTGTGATTGGTGATTTCAATGCTAAAGTGGGTAAAAATGTTGTGGAGGGAGTAGTAGGTAAATTTGGGGTGCCAGGGGTAAATGAAAATGGGGAACCTTTAACTGAGCTACGTGTAGAAAGAGGTTTGGTAATAAGTAATACATATTTTATGAAAAATAGTATAAATAAATATACAAGGTATGATGAAGCATGTAATGAAAGTAGTTTGTTACATTATATATTAGTGGATAAAATGGTTGATGGGTAGGCTCCAGAATGTAGACGTTTATAGAGGGGCAACTGATATATCGGATCATTATTTAGTTGTAGCTACAGTTAGAGTAAGAGGTAGATGGGACAAAAGGAAAATGTCAACAACAAGTAAGAGGGAGGTGAGAGTGTATAAACTAAGGGAGGAGGAAGTTTGGGTGAGATATAAGCAACTATTGGCAGGAAGGTGGGCTGGTGCAGGTATGAGTAGTGAGGGGATTGAAGAGGGTTGCAATAGTTTTAAAAATACAGTATTAGAATATGGGGCAGAAATTTGTGGCCATAGGAGGGTGGGTGCAGGAGGAAAGAGGAGTGATTGGTGGAATGATGAAGTAAAGGGTGTGATAAAAGACAAAAAGGTAGCTTATGAGAGGTTTTTTTTACAAAACAGAAGTGTTATAAGAAGAGCAGAGTATATGGAGAGTAAAATAAAGGTGAAGAGAGTAGTGAGAGAGTGCAAAATGAGAGCGGATGATAGAATGGGAAAGGCACTGTCAAGAAATTTTTATGAAAATAAGAAAAAATTTGGAGATAAACAAGTTAAGAAAGCCTATGGAACAAATGGATTTGTCAGTTAAAAACAGAGTAGGGGAGTTAGTAGATGGGGAGATGGAAGTATTGAGTAGATGGCGAGAATATTTTGAGGAAATTTTAAATGTCGATGAAGAAAGGGAGGCTGTAATTACATGCACTGGCCAGGTAGGTATACCATCTTTTAGGAGTGAAGAAGAGCAGGATGTGAGTGTGGAGGAGGTGCGTGAGGCATTACGTAGAAGGAAAAGGGGTAAAGCAGCTGGAACTGAAGGGATCATGACAGAAATGTTAAAAACAAAGGGGGGGGGGATATAGAGTTAGAGTGGTTGGTATTTTTGTTTAATATTTTTGTTTATATAAAGGGAAGGGGGACAAAAGAGATTATAAAAATTATAGAGGAATAAGTTTACTGATACCAGGAAAAGTGTATGCTAGGGTTATTATTGAAAGAATTAGTGGCAAGACAGAATGTAGGACTGCGGATGAGCAAGGAGGTTTATATGTGAAGAGTATTTAGATAAAGGTAGGGAAGTTTTTATTGCATTTATGGATTTAGAAAATGCATATGATAGAGCGGATAGGGGAGCAATGTGGCAGATGTTGCAGGTATATGGAATAGGCAGTAAATTACTAAATGCTGTAAAGAGTTTTTATAAGGATAGTGAGGCTCAGGTTAGGGTGTGTAGGAGAGAGGGAGAATACTTCCCGGTAAAAGTAGGTCTTAGACAGGGATGTGTAATGGCACCATGGTTGTTTAATATATTTATAGATGGGGTTGTAAAAGAAGTAAATGCTAGGGTGTTCGGGAGAGAGGTGGGATTAAATTACGGGGAATCGAATACAAAATGGGAATAGACAGTTACTTTTTGCTGATGATACTGTGCTTATGGGAGATTCTAAAGAAAAGTTGCAAAGGTTAGTGGATGAGTTTGGGAGAGTGTGTAAAGGTAGAAAGTTGAAAGTGAACATGAAAAAGGAGTAAGAACATAAGAATATAAGAAAGAAGGAACACTGCAACAGGCCTACAGACCAATGCGAAGCAAGTCCATGTCGCCTTCCCCCCGGATTAGCTCAATGACCTACCTAATCAGGTCGCTTCCACTTAAGGAAGGAGCATCGCATCATACCTAGCAACACAAGCTAGTCAGGTCCAACTCACACCCACCCACACCCACTCATGTATTTATCTAACCTATTTTTAAAACTACACAACGTCTTAGCGTTTATGACGGTACTTGGGAGTCTGTTCCACTCATCCACAACTCTATTACCAAACCAGTGCTTTCTTATATCCTTCCTGAATCTGAACTTTTCCAACTTGAAACCATTGCTGCGAGTCCTGTCTTGGCTGGATATTTTCAGCACGCTATTTACATCCCCTTTATTTATTATTAAGATATACGCTATTCAGTTTATAAGTGGCATGGTTTTTTCCTGTCCAACATTTAGAACTTTGCATTTGTCTATATTAAGCTGCAACTGCCACTTCTCCGACCACTGCATCAGTCTATTCAAATCATCATGGAGTGCACTAATGTCCTCAACAGAATGAATTGGACGGCCTATTTTGGTGTCATCAGAAAATTTCCTTATGTCGCTATTTATTCCCTCATCTATATCGTTTATGTAAATTGTGAACAACAGGGGGCCCAACACTGACCCCTGTGGAACACCGCTCGTGAAGTGCCCCCATTCTGATTTCTCCCCATTTATGCAAACTCTTTGCTGCCTATTTGTCAACCACGCCTCTACCCAGGAAAAAAATTTCTCCTATTCCGTGTGCCTTAAGTTTCCTCAAAAGTCTCTGATGTGGAACTCTATCGATAGCCTTACTGAAGTCCATATACACAATATCATATCATTACCACGATCTACCTCCTCAAACACCTTAGCAAAAAAAGTTAGTAAATTCGTAAGACAGGAACGCCCCTTAGTAAAACCGTGTTGAGATTCATTTATCAATTTATGCGTATCAAGATGGCTTCGAATTGCCTTGGCAATTATTGATTCCATAAATTTTCCCACATTGGAGGTAGGGCTTATTGGTCTATAGTTCGAAGCTAAAGACCTGTCGCCTGCCTTGTAAATAGATATTACATTTGCCATTTTCCACTTATCAGGCACTATGCCAGTTTGTAGTGATATGTTGAAAAGATTAGCCAAAGGTTTGCTAAGTTCTTCTTTACATTCCGTTAAAACCCTTGCAAACAGTTCATCAGGACCTGGGGATTTGTTAGGCTTTAATTTCTCTATTTGTCTGAGGACCATGTCACTAGTTACCGCAATCGTGCATAGTTTATTATCGTCCTGTTCTGCATGATATATTATTTCTGGAATTTCGCTAGTATCTTCCTGAGTAAAGACTAAGAGGAAGCAAGAATTGAAAATTTCACACATATCCCTATCACTGTCAGTGATCTGACCTGAGTTACTCTTAAGTGGGCCAATCTTGTGTCTAATCTTACTACTGTATACCTGAAAGAACCCTTTTGGGTTAGTCTTCGAATCCCTTGCGACCTTAGCCTCATAATCCCTTTTTGCTTTTCTTATTCCTTTTTTTATTTCTCTCTTTAATTGAATATATTGATTTCTTAACCGCCCATCCCCTCTTTTGATACGCCTGTATATACCTCTCTTTTGACCAATGAGATGTTTTAATCTATTGTTCATCCACTTGGGATCATTTTTGTTAGATCTAATTTCCCTACTCGGAACAAAAGTTGTCTGGGCAGCTCTTAAAAACGTCATATTGGCAACCAACACCAGCCACCTGACCCATAGTCAGATCATCCCAATTTAGCCCACCCAGGTTATTTTTCAGTCCCAGGAAATCAGTCAATCGAAAGTCAGGGACAGAGATTTGATTGCAGTTATCTGGGTAATTCCATAATATATTGAAACTAAGTGATTTGTGATCGCTTTCCCCAATCTCATTATTAACCTCAAGATTATTAATTAGTGAATCTTTGCTGACAAGAACCAAGTCAAGCAGATTGTTTCCTCTATACACAAATAACCCGCACATAGAAGAGAGGAGCTTACGACGACGTTTCGGTCCGACTTGGACCATTTACAAAGTCACACTAACCAGAAGTGGAGCAGGACGGCTATATATAGGCAGGAAGAGGTAGTGGTGGTGGTAGTAGTAGTAGTGGGGGTGGTAGTAGTAGTAGTAGCAGTAGTAGTAGTGGTAGTGGTAGTAGTGGGGAATTAAGGAGGAGGAGGCAGTCAAATACAAAGAAAGGGGAGCACTGCAAGGGAGCTAGGTGCCCACAGAGGGAGAGCAAGTGCACAGAGGTTGGGGGAAGGCGAAGTGATGAAATAAATAAGGAAGGAACAGAAACACGCGACAGAATAAAGAAAGACAAAAAAGGAAAGAGGAAAGGGGAAGAGGGAGGAGAAGAAAAAAATGAGGAATCAGGTTAAGTCACGGGTGTTCTGAAGTTTGGAACATTTTACAATGTAGTGGGAGAGGAAGGCATCTACAGAGACGAAGCCAGGACTAAGATTCATACAAGGAAAGTTGTGTATTAGAGAGGATTCAACTAGACGGCGACTGTTAGAGTTGGAAGTAGGGAAGACAGTTTTAGCGGAAGACCAGTCAATAGGATGGCTGTGATCTCTGACGTGACAGAACAGAGCATTGTTAGTGTCAGCAAGCCTAACACTATTTTTGTGCTCCCTAAGTCTGTCAGAAAGAGATCGGCCAGTTTCTCCAAAGTATTGAAGAGGACAGGAGGAGCAAGAAATAGAGTAGACACCAGGAACATCTGTAGAGGGAGGAGATGTATGAACGAGATTAGTGAGAAGAGTGTTAGTCTGGCGGAAAGTAAGCTTGATGTCTAAGGGACGGAGAGAATTGTTGAGATTAGAAAGACCGGAAATAGGGAAGGCAGAGGACAGAAGAGTTCCCAGGATTAGAGAGTTTGGGAGAGAAGAAATTACGTTTAGCACGTGAGTAGGCAGAGTCTATGAAATGGGAAGGGTAGCCAAGACGGGAAAACGAATTATGAAGAGTGGAAATTTCTGCTGGAAGGAACTGAGGATCACAGATGCGGAGGGCACGGAGAAAGAGGGAGATAAGAACAATTTTCTTGACAGGGGAAGCATGATAGGAGAAGTAGTGAATGTACATGCCACTGTGCATAGGTTCACATTATTTATTTTTAATTTCAGGTATTAGAATAATAAACGTTTTTCTGTTTAACTGTAAATGGTCCAAGTCGGACCGAAACGTCGTCGTAAGCTCCTCTCTTCTATGTGCGGGGTATTTGTGTATCGTTCCAGTCACGGTATTGTGCCTTTTTTTGTTGTTTCCTCTAGTTGGTTCTGTCACAAACTGTTTTAAAAGCAATCCTGAACTGTATCAAGAAAGTCACTAGACTCAAGATTTCCTGTGAAATTGTTCCAATCAATTTGTCTAAAGTTAAAATCCCCATAAACACATTTTCATATCTAGACGCCTTATGAATTTCGTCCCATAGCATCTTACTGCACTCCCTATCAAGGTTTGGGGGCCTATATATCACACCCAAAATTAATTTTTCATACCCCTCGAGAAACTGTAGCCAAACAGATTCTGTGTCCGATGTTTCTAATCTTATATCATGTTTAACACAACAAGTTAAATTATCTCTGACATACATCGCCACTCCACCACCCTTCCTGTTGACCCTATCAGTGTGGAATAGTTTATAACCCTTTATGCTGCATTCAGGTGGCATTTATCTATCCTTCAAGTTGAACCAGGTTTCAGTTATAGCAATAATATCTATATTACCTGCACTTGCGAGTAATTTTAGCTCATCTATCTTATTTCTTGGACTCCTACTATTTGTATAGTAAACCTTAAGGGAGCTAGTCACCCGTTGCCCTCTACTATCTCTCTTTGTTTGTTGATCAGTTGCTTTGTCTTTATTGGGAACTTTATTTTAAATATTGTCTTTTAAACATATCCCTGAGGTATCCTTGTAATATCTGCTGTTTCCAAAAATAACACTGCAGCCTGATTGTTTCCCACAAACACCCATACCTCTATAATCTATCAGTTTAAAGTTCTAGACAAGTCATCAATGACCCCCTCAATCGAAATGGCTAATGCAACCACTCCAGTCCCAGAGAGATGAACCCCATCCCTTGCATACATATCATGCTTGCCATAGAATGTCCCAGTTATCAATGAATGGGATTGCAATTTCTTTGCAGTACCTGTCTAGCCAGAAAATTATACCAATTGCCCTAGACATCCATTCAGTGCCCACTTCCCTTCTAAGCCAGATGCCAAATATGATAGGGATCCCTCCCATAGACCTCACTACTTCTATGGCTGACCTGTACTTAACCAGCAGCTCCTGTCTCCTGCCCTTCCCAATGTCATTTCCACCAGCACTAAGACAGATAATGGGCTTGTTCCCATTACCTGACATAATATTATCCAACCTGCTGACTATGTCACCAACACCAGTTCCTGGGAGGCACGCTCTGTCTGACTTTTCCATCTCTGTTACAAAAAGCATGGCCCATATATCTTACCTGAGAGTCTCCCACAATCACTAACCACTGAAGTACACTCGTCTTGAAGAACAGAGAATCGATTTCCTACCTTCACATCTTCTTTATTAACCCTCCTTATCTTCCTTCTCCCTGAACTGTGAACCACTTGCCACTTAAAGCGTCTGCCATTCTTACTGGTGGTAGACATTTCCTGCTTACCAGCACCATCTATTTCACACTCACTGCCAAACACATCTAAGCGACGCTTCAACCTCCTATTTTCCTTCTAAAGAAGTAGAACCTCCTTCTTCAACACTTTAAGCTGATATTCTAAAACACTACAACAAGCCATGGTGCTTGGTAACACCCCACGCTAATACCCAGACAGCTGAGGACAGATATGATCACACGTGACCACTGACCTTAGCGGGTATCAAATGATTTAGATGAAGAAAAATTGGATATCACATTGGAGAGGAGGAGTATGGAAGAAGTGAATGCTTTCAGATATTTGGGAGTTGAGGTGTCAGCTGATGGATTTATGAAGAATGAGGTTAATCATAGAACTGATGAAGGAAAAAAGGTTAGTGGTGCGTTGAGGTATATGTAGAGACAAAAAACATTATCTATAGAGGCAAAGAAGGGAATGTATGAAAGTATAGTAGCACCAACACTCTTATATGGGTGTGAAGCTTGGGTTGTGAATGCAGCAGCGAGGAGGCGTTTTATAAGCAGTGGAGATGTCCTATCTAAGGGCAATGTGTGTTGTAAATATTATGCAGAAAATTCGGAGCGTGGAAATTAGGAGGTGTGGAGTTAATAAAAGTATTAGTCAGAGGGCTGAAGAGACGTTGTTGAGGTGATCTGGTCATTTAGAGAGAATGGATCAAAGTAGAATGACATGGAGAGCGTATAAATCTGTAGGGAAAGGAAGGCGGGGTTGGGGTCGTCCTCGAAAAGATTGGAGGGAGGGGGTAAAGGAGGTGTTGTGGGCGAGGGGTTTGGACTTCTAGCAAGCGTGCGTAAGCGTGTTAGATAGGAGTGAATGGAGACGAATGGTATTTGGGACCTGACGAGTTGTTGGAGTGTGAGCAGGGTAATATTTCGTGAAGGGATTCAGGGAAACAGGTTATTTTTATATAGCCGGACTTGAGTCCTGGAAATGGGAAGTACAATGCCTGCACTTTAAAGGAGAGGTTCGGGATATTGGCAGTTTGGAGGGATATGTTGTGTATCTTTATACGTATATACTTCTAAACTGTTGTGTTCTGACCATCTCTGCAAAAACAGTGATTATGTGTGAGTGAGGTGAAAGTGTTGATGCACTGATTTACTGAGGAAATACGGAGATATCTTCCAGGGATCGTGCAGTGACCGTAATGCATCTAGTTAAATATAACCATTAGAGTAATTCACATTGTTTATTTTTAATTTCAGGTATTACAATAATAAACGTTTTTCTGTTTAACTGAATTTTACATCAAGGTTTAAAAATAATCTAATTCGTCAATTCACTTTAATAACTGATAATTTTTTTTATTTTATTTATTTTTTATTTTTTTTATTTAAGAATATTTTTTAAACTTCAATTTTTCGAAATTGATTTCAGATTGTTTTCAACAGATTATTACATATGTAGATAGAATCAGAATTTTTTTTTTAATTTATAAGCCTCACTGAGATGCTTGTAATCTGCAATGGGATCGACACCATGCCCAGCCCTTCTGGGGCAGGGTAGGTGCCTGAGCCAAAGCTTGCAGCTCACAAGACTGTTATTCCCATTAGCCCCCTTGGGGCTGGGATGACAAACCAGAGAGGTCTAGCTTCTCCCTACGAGCCCCGTGAGGGCGGGGAATGTGGCTAGGCCTGGGGACAGTTGGTCCCAAAGATGAAGGTGTACTTGTGCCTCCTCCCATGGGAGACTTAGGTCTCAGGCACTCCCTAGACAGGGAGCCAAGGCCGGGCCACCACTTGGAAACGGCCCGGGCCGGGAGAATACCGGCGAATCAACAAGAAGAATCTGTAAATCAGAGAAAATCAGAGAAATTAAGTTATTTAATATTAAACCTCCCTAGTTATTCTATACCTATTCCTATACCTATATTTATAACATTTCCTCATGTACTGAATGTAGTCATTATAATTTTAAATTTTAAAAATATGGGAAAAGTATCGGTATCGGTTGGAAATTGGATATCGGTAAGGGAATCGGCACAAAATTAGGTGTCATGACATCTCTACTATCAATGATCACATACACATCGTCATGCAAAACGAACTATTTAACCTCAACACCTTGACACCTAAACTGAACTGTTATGAGTGAAGTTTGGCCAGAGGCCAAACTTCGCAGGCTGAGCGTGGCCAGGTAAGCAGGCTGAGTGTGGCCAGGCTGAGTGGCCAAGCTGTCATGTTGAGTGGAGTCAAGTAGACAGGCTGAGTGAGGCCATGTAGGCAACCTGAGTGAGGCCATGTAGGTAAACTGAATGAGGCCATGTAGGCAAACTGAGTGAGGCCATGTAGGCAAATTAAGTGAGGCCATGTAGGCAAACTGAATGAGGCCATGTAGGCAAACTGAGTGAGGCCATGCTGAGTGTAGCCAGGCTGCCAGGGTGGGTGTGGTCAGGCTGTCACGATGAGTATGGCCAGGCAAACAGGTTGTAGACGCCACAGTCCCCCCGAGGGAAATCAGGTGAGGTTGTTCTCTGTGATTCATTACATCAATCACGAGTGTTGTAGTAAAGTTGGCGTTAATGGCTGAGTTGCTGATGCTTCGTTCTCGGGAGAGTTGCTGCAGTGAGGAGACCAGGAGGATGGTGGGAGGGAGGAAGAGAAGGTGACGAGGTGATGAGAGGAAGAGGAGACGAGGATTTGGTGGGAGAGAGACGAGAGACGAGGAAATGGTGGGAGGGAGGAAGAGGAGTCAAGAAAGATGGTTATATTGAAGAAGGGGAGGAGACAAAGAGGAGTCAAGAAAGATGGTTATAGGGAAGAAGGAGAGTAGACAAAGAGGAGTCAAGAAAGATGGTTATAGGGAAGAAGGGGAGTAGACAAAGAGGAGGCGGATGGGAGGAAGAAGAAACGGATCCTTGTGGTGAGATGAAGGAGGAGGTGAGGATAAAGGAAAGAGAGGAAGACACAAGAGTGACGGGGAGAAAAAAGGTGACTGGGGAAAGCATGGGGATGGAGAGGAAAGTAAGAGAGCAGCTATGGGTTTGGGAGAGAGAACAGGAAACGAGTGGGTACACGAATGTAAGGTGGAGAGGGACGAGCAGACGGGAAGGAAAAGAGGAGGGGGAGGAGAGTCACGGGGACAGGGACAGAGAAGAGACAGAAAGAAGCGGTGAAAGAATGAAGAGAGAGAGAGAAGACAGGAGTTCGGGGGGAAGGGAAAAGAGGAGAAGAAGGAGGAAAAGAAACAAGAGGAAGCGCTAAAGACGCTAGGGGTGCTGGGTGGACTATCACTAGAGGACCCGGTCACCCAGCCATATTATCCGATACCCACCAAGATGTGCTTGTAAGGGGAGGCCTGATTTTTATTCTTCTCTTTTTCCTCACAACTTTTGTTTATAACTTGAGAACGACTCAACAGATCAGCTTCAGATTTTCAGTACAGGTTTATTGTAATGGGAGACACCTTCGTGGGGTGACTCTGGTCTATATTAAATAGACTATTCCTGAAATTTCCTTTCTTTACTGCAACTTATTAAAACCTCTTCTGATCGGCTTCAAACATTCAATTATTTAAAATAGTATGAACTTTTACGAACGATTAAAATTTTTTAATTAATAATGCATCATATAAAATGGATTCTAACCAATAAGCTTATTTTATGCAGTTGAAAATTTGTCAGTATACTGAGATAGTTACAAAAAATTGGAATCGATACGATTTAGTGGATAAATGTTGCCTCGTGTGATGGGCTTAAAATATTGATCTCTGGTGTGTTTTGTTGCATGCAAGGTTTACGTTGTTATTCTGCTGCATCGGTCTTATTTAGATAATTTTATTAAATAAATTGTGTAATGATATTCATTAAATACCTGAACAATACCTGAACAATACCTGCACTGATTAGTCTCACTTTATTAATGCAGATGGATTCTTATAGGTATGTTGCACCAAATGTTTAGTCTGCATAGTTGCAAATTTGAAATATCTCAGATATTGTTAAAATGGTTGGAATTTTTGGATTCAGAGCAATTTCTAGAGAATGGCTTTATTAAGAGAAAGTTTGACCTTCTCTAAGTTATTTAAATTTTACTTTCCCAGTTGTCGGATTTTGTTTTCCTTCTTCCAACTTTTCGTTTCTGTTATCCTCATAATTCGAGAATGCCTCATCCGATCGGCTTTAACTTTTCACCACTGGTGTAATGTATCTAGGCCAAAGTTCCAAAAAAAAAAAAAAAACACTGGCATGCACAGGTGCTCGGTAACTAACGCTGTTAATCCTGTCTTCAGTAACCTCCAAAATCCTTAATGACATAGCTTCTAACGTTTAAAACTTGCCACTTAATTCAACCACAGAAGAGAGCGAAATTTAAGTGTGTAGATGCGGGTTTATCAATTTTACAGCAAAATAGTATAAAATTCTCGTTAAATCGTGCTAAATATATTTCAATTTACATCTTCGGTTAGGCTTTAATGTTTGTGTGATGTATAAGTCCCAAATTTCCAAGTTTGATGAAAAAATTTATTTAATTTCAGCTGTGTAAATTTCAATTTGATAGTTATATTAAGCAAATTGTTTCCCACGAAATAACTATAGAAAGTCTCTTCTGCTCAGCTTCAACCTCTAAATGCTGCAGTATTTTAAAAGGAATTATTTTTATTAATTTTGTTCTAGCTAGGTGCCAATTTGCTATTTTTGCCAACTTAGGAAATTGAATTTAAAAAATGTCTAAATCTAGTATTTTTCTTCACAGGATTGTAGAGAATTTTAAAAAGAATGTCAGTGGTACAATAAACTGGAAGAAAATAATAATCCTTTATTTTATGCTGAGAATGTGGTAACATTCTCCCTAATATTTACTTTCACTTCTCACAAATCATCGTTATTACTCATGAACGCTGTATCTGAGAGCTTCAGATTTTCGACACTGGTGTATACTATTCCAGAAGAAGGTTGATATATTTATTGAACTATGTAATACCATTTTACCAATTTTAATCTCAAAACCGACGATACTGTAGCGAGCTCTTGATTCTTACTGTTGGGTGTCGTAAGTTTCTCTTCGCCAGTTTTAATGAGTAAATAATGGTATTTATTTGCATTTAATTACTAAAGAATATAATTTTTGATCAGTTTCAAAATATTTTGGGTTTAGCAATTGCTTTTTAGTACAATAATAATAATAATTCAACATATTATTGATGATGCTAATTTAAATTTATTATTTTTCTTTTTAAAAGCTTGTAATCGTTGGAATCAGATCAATTACTGGTAAATGCATTTTCTGATCGGCTTCAAACTTTCACTATTTGTTGGCTTCCTTAAAAAAATAGAACTCGGTTCGAGCTGTGTAAATTTTAATTTGTTAGTTTTAATAAATAATTTTTCCCTATGTAATAACTAGAGAATGCCTCTTCTGATCGGCTTCAAATTTAAATGCTGAAGTATCTTGACTGGAAAATATATTTTGTATTAGTTGTTGTATGTGTGGGTATTAGTTTGTTAAATATTTATACAATTTTTTATCATTCCGTATTTTCCTAAAAATTACCCCCCCCCCCAAAAAAAAAAAATCTCCCAAAATCGTAGAAAATTTTAAACAGAATAAATTGAAAAGTGTTTTATTTTATGTTATGGTTAACGAGTGTAGATTTAATTATTTTGGGATCATTTACAGCAACATTTTTTCTTTTCTTTCTCAAAAATTTCGTGTTTAATATTCGAGAATGACTTATTCGACATGCTTCAAATTTTCAATGCTTGTGTATTGTATCCCTGGAAAGATTTATGGGACTATTTGCTCGCGTGAATGCCCTGTGGACAATGGTACATACGCCATTTCGATGTTTAGCTTCCCTATAATAAATAAAGAGACGCTCCTGTGACCAGCTTCGACGTCTCCTTCTTAGAAAAGG
Source organism: Cherax quadricarinatus (assembly GCF_026875155.1). Taxonomy (NCBI): domain Eukaryota; kingdom Metazoa; phylum Arthropoda; class Malacostraca; order Decapoda; family Parastacidae; genus Cherax; species Cherax quadricarinatus. The sequence continues at coordinate 13,727,376 of NC_069412.1, forward strand.
TTGGCACATTTAATGCAATGTGAGAAAGTCATTTTTGTCTCTTTTAATCTCGAAATGGTACAGCATTATTTTACATTTCTGCATTATTTTTCCTTGATGGTGATGAGGGCCTCATGATCCGTGGAAGTGTACTCATCTTCCTCTTGATTGAGTCGTATCTGAACATCACCTATTTCACAGGCGCTGTTTGATTCCTATGGGTTTAGCATTTTCCCTTGATTAAAATAAAACATTTGTGAAAGTCATCAAGTTTTAGTGTTTGATGCATAGTATGAAATGGGTGAAACGTTTCTTGGGTCTAGGGTGGATAGTATGAAATGGGTGAAACGTTTCTTGGGTCTAGGGTGGATAGTATGAAATGGGTGAAACGTTTCTTGGGTCTAGGGTGGATAGTATGAAATGGGTGAAACGTTTCTTGGGTCTAGGGTGGATAGTATGAAATGGGTGAAACGTTCCTTGGATCTAGGCTGGATAGTATGAAATGGGTGAAACGTTTCTTGGGTCTAGGCAGGATAGTATGAAATGGGTGAAACGTTTCTTGGGTCTAGGGTGGATAGTATGAAATGGGTGAAACGTTTCTTGGGTCTAGGGTGGATAGTATGAAATGGGTGAAACGTTTCTTGGGTCTAGGCTGGATAGGTGGAAACTGGGTTATCGTAGGTAAAGTCAACGTAATGTACTATTTGTCTACAAATTATGTGCGCCCTCGAAACCATTACTAAAATTTTACGTTATGATGACAAAGCTTAAATAAAACGTACATTTTTTTTTATTATCACACAGGTCGATTCCCACCAAGGCAGGGTGGCCCGAAAAAGGAAAACTTTCACCATCATTCACTCCATCACTGTCTTGCCAGAAGGGTGCTTTACACTACAGTTTTTAAACTGCAACATTAACACCCCTCCTTACATGTCTGCTAAAATCTGGCCAATTTTACTTTAAGAGAAAATAGCGAAAATTGAAATACTGCTTTACTTGAGATAATTTCTGAGTGTCTCATTCAATTAATCTCAGCCTTTCAAAGTTATTAACTTGATAACACAATTTCTGAACGCCATCAAGCATAATATACTGGTGCAATTTAGTATATTCATATCCGAGATATGAAGAGAATGTATCTTCAGTATTGTTTCAAACCTTGTGTTTTTTAAGGCAAAGTTGGACTGGAATTTGGGTTATGTATGTCCTAGTTTTTCGTTTTAATGAAGAAATTTTGATATTAGTTTGTATATCGTGACTTGTGAATGCCTCTTTTGATTTGCTTTAAATCTTGATTTCTACCGTTTACCTAAGCTGCAAAAGTATGGCACACTGCACTATTCCAGTCGTGTGCATGGAGGTACAGCGGCCTGGCGTTATGCGCTTTGGGGTTACATCTAGTTGTACTGAAAGCTTGTCTACGACACTAGGGTCTTAAGACTGCATGTTACCTGTTCAACACCTGCAAACTATCATTGTATATACACTGAGAGAAAATACCTATAGTTGTATTATAACCTTTGGATGATGACTCTTGTGGTTGTAATTTCTAATTCTCTCTCCCTTGGCTAATCTTCTCTAATATTTTCATATATTTTTTTTTTCTTGCAGTGCAATATTTTTCCCCTGCATTGCTTATAAGCACTGTTTTGACCGATTATTTTATTTTTAATTTTATCAATTTTTTTTTTGATCGATTTCAATTACTTTTCAGCAAGAATTCCCTGTATTTTCTGTTGTCATTTGATATCTGTTCATCTTCAGCGTTCCTGTTAGGCATTTCTGCCCCACTCAGGTATTACCGACTTGTTGTATTTTCTGAGAAGTATATGACTCGTGATGTGTATGCACTGAGAACAGCAGTGTACATACACATGTAAAAGTGTGAATATAAAAATATGTGTACTTTAAAAGTTTACATAACAACCTCTCACTAAGTTGTCAGTGACCTCTCTGAGTTATATTATCTAATTTTAACTCTTCCTGGATCCACATTTTCTTTGAACTGGAATTCCTCCTTAATTGCTTTCAAGGCCCCTCTCAGGCTCTCTTTCATCTCATTTACTTTTATCATCTTCCCTTTCATTTAATTAACTTTTTCCTTTCCTCCCTTTCCAGTTCTAGGTCTTCATTTCGATTTATTAAGCTTTGTGTCTGTGCGCTCATGTGTTTCTAGCCTCTCCGATTAGTGCTTGTCTGGTCGATTCATGGTTCGTGGGCATTCTCCGCTTGTGTACTCACCTAGCTGTACTCACCTAGTTGTGGCTGCAGGGGTCGAGTCATAGCTACTGGCCCCGCCTCTTCACTGGCCTCTACTGGGTCACTCTCCCCACACCATGAGTTTTATCATACCTCTGCTTAAGCTATAAATGGATCCTGCCTCCACTACACGCTCCTAAACTATTCCACTTCCTGACTACTCTGTGACTGAAGAAATACTTCCTAACATCCATGTGATTCGTCTGTGACTTCAGTTTCCAACTGTGTCCCCTTGCTGCTGTGTCTCATCTCTGGAACATTCTGTCTCTGTTCACTTTGTCAGTTCCTCTCAGTATTGTATATGTGGTTATCATGTCCCCCATATCTCTCCTGTCCTCCAGTGTCGTCAGGTCGATTTCCCTTAACCTCTCCTCGTAGGACATACTCTTTAGCTCTGGGGCTAGTCTTGTTGCAAACCTTTTCACTTTCTCTAGTTTCTTTACGTGCTTGGCTAGATGTGAGTTCCAAACTGGTGCCGCATACTCCAATATGGGCCTAACATACATAGTGTACAGGGTCCTGAATGATTCCTTATTAAGATGGAGGAATGCTGTTCTTAGGTTTGGTAGGCGCCCATATGCTGCAGCAGTTATTTGGCTGATGTGCGCTTCAGGAGATGTGCCTGGTGTTATACTCACCCCAAGATCTTTTTCCTTGAGTGAGGTTTGTAGTCTCTGTCCCCCTAGACTGTACTGCGTCTGTGGTCTTCTTTGCCTTTCCCCAGTCTTCATGACTTTGCACTTGGTGGGGTTGAACTCTAGGAGCTAATTGATGGACCAGGCCTGCAGCCTGTCCAGATCCCTTTGTAGTTCTTCCTGGTCCTCGTCCGATTGAATTCTTCTCATCACCTTCACATCATCTGCAAATAGGGACACTTCGAAATCTATTCCTTCCGTCATGTTCACAAATACCAGAAACAGCACCGGTCCTAGGACTGACCCCTATGGAACCCCACTCGTCACAGGTGCCCACTCTGACACCTCGCCGCGTACCATGAATCGCTGCTGCCTTCCTGACAGGTATTCCCTGATCCCTGCCTCGTCCTCCAGTTTTTGCAATAATCAGAAGACCAGTACAGCACAATAACAGAAAAGACCAGAACAGAACAATAACACAAAAGACCAGTAACGTACAATAACACAGACGACATGTACAGTACAATACCACAAAAGACCAGTACAGTACAATAACACAGAGGAACAATTCAGTACTGTAACACAGAGGACCAGTACGGTTCAATAACACAGAAGACCAGTACAGTACAATAACACAGAAGAACAGAAGACGAACAGAGTACAATAATACAAGAGATCAGTACAGAACATTAACACAGATGACCGGTACAATTCAATAACACAGAAGATCTGTACAGTACAATAACGCAGAAGACCAGTACAGTACAATGACAGAGAAAACCAGTACAGAACAACAACACAGAAGACCAGTACAAAACCATACACAGATGACCAGTAAACATTAAAACAGAGGACCATTGCAGCACAATAACTCAGAAGACCTGTAGAGTACAATAACACAGAAGACCAGAACAGTACATCAACACAGAAGACCAGTACAATACAAAAACACAGAATACCAGTACATTACAATAACATAGAAGACCAGTACAGTAAAATAACACATAAGACCAGTACAGTATAATACACGACCAGTACGGTACAATAACAATAGAAGACCAGTACGGTACAATAACAGAAAACCAGTACAGTACAATAACACAGAAGACCAGTATAGTAAAGTAACACAGAAGACCAGTACCGTACTTTAACAAAGAATATCAGTACATTACAATAACGCAAAAGACCAGTATATTACAAAAACACAGAAAACCTGTACAGTACAATAACACAGATGACCAGTACAGTAACACAGACAACCAGTACAAAGCAATAACGCAGATGATCAGTATAGTAAAATAACGCAGAAGTCGAGTGCAGTACAATAACAGAATACCAGTTCAGTACAGTAATACAGTGAACCAGTACGGTACAGTAACAAAGAAGTCTGGCACAGTACAATAACACAGAAGACCAGTACAGAACAATAACACAGAAGACCAGTACAGTACAGTAAAACAGAGAACTAGTACTGTGCAGTAAGACGGTGGACCAGTACATTAACACAGAAGACGAATACAGAACAGTTACACAGAAGACCTGTACAGTACAACAACAAAAGACCAGTACAGTTTAGTAACACAGAAGACCCGTCCAGTCGTATAACACACGAGCAATACAGTTCATCAAGACAGAAGACCAGTACAGTACAATAACACAGGATACCAGTACGGTACAATAACACAGAAGGCCACAACAATACAATAACACAGACGTCCACTACAGTATATTGACACAGAGCAGTACAGTGCAATAACGAAGTAGACCAGTATAGTACAATAACACAGAAGACTAGCACAGAACTAAAACACTAACACAGGTATGTATAGTACAGTAACACAGAAGACCAGTGCAGTGCAATAACACAGACTAACAGTACATTACATTAACACAAAAGACCAGTATATTACAAAAACGCAGATGACAAGTACAGTACAACAACACAGATGGCCAGAAGAGTACAGTAACTCAGAAGTCCAGTACAGAACAATAACACTGAAGAAAAGTACAGTAAAATATCGCAGAAGACCAGTACATTACAATAACACAGAGGACTAATACGGTACAGTAAGATTGTGGACCAGTACAGTAACGCAGAAGACGAGAACAGAACAATTACACTGAAGACCAGTAGAGTACAACAACACAGAAGACCAGTGCAGTACTGTAACAGAGACGAGCAAGACAGTTCATTAACACTGAAGGCCTGTACAGAACAGTACAGAAGACCAGTACAGTATAGTGACACAGAAAACTAGTACAGAACAGGAACACGGGAGACAAGTACAGAACAATACTCAGAAGACCAGTTTTGTACATTAACACAGAGGACCGGTACTGCACATTATCTCAGAAGACCAGTATATTATAATAACACAGAAGGCCAGTACAGTACAGTAACATAGAAGTCCAGTACAATACAATAACACAGAATACCAGTACAGTATATTGAAACAGACCAGTACAGTACAATAACACAGAAGACCAGTACAGTACAATAACACAGATGACCTCTACAGTACAATAACACAGAGACCAGTACGGTACAGTAACACAGAAGGCGAATACAGAACAGATACACAGAAAACCAGTATAGTACAATAACACAGAAGACCAGTACAGTGCAATACCACAGAATACCAGTAGAGTACAATTACGATAACATAGAAGACCAGTACAGTACAGTGACACAGAAAATCAGAACAAAAAAAACAACAAAGAAGACCATTACAGAACAATACACAAAAGACCAGTATAGCACATTAACGCAGTGGACCAGTACCGCAAAATAACGCAGATGACCAGTAGAGCACAGTACACAGAAGACCAGTACATTACAATAGCACAGAAGACTATTACAATACAGTAGCACAGAAGACCAGTACAGAACAGCAATACAGAAGACCAATACAGAACAATACTCAGAAATCCGGTACAGTAAATTAACACAGAGGACCAGTACAGTACTATTACAGAGAAGACCGGTAGAGTATAATAACATAGACTGCCACTACAATGTACAATAACACAGAAGACCAGTACAGTACAATAACACACAAGACTAGTACAGTTCAGTAACACAGATCAGTACAGTACAATAACACAGAAGACCAGTACAGTACAGTAACACAGAGAAAGAGTTCAGTACAGTAACACAGAGGACCAGTACAATACAATAAAACAGAAGACCAGTACAGTACAATAACACAGACGACAAGTACAGCACAATAACAGAAAACCAGCACAGTACGGTAACAGAGAAGGCCAGTACAGTACAGTAACACAGAAAATTATAGTACTGGTAGACTCCAGATAAGTATACCCAAACCATGGCGAAGACTGCTATGTTTACCGTCCGTCCATGGCTTGAAGTTCATTACGTGGAAATAATCTATTACACTTCCTACATCCAAATCTACACAAAATTTATAACATTAAATTACCACTCCTCTGTACAGTAAGAAAATCACAGGACCATTTTTCATACCCTAAATATATATGCATGTAAATATAATCATTACCTCTAAAAATAATAAAATATAGTTTCGTCTCCAAAATCATAAATGTATGTTTAACCATGCTTTATAACCATAAATTTTATTCAGAAACACTTCTTAAGTATCAGGAAATCCTGTTAGTATATAATGATATATTCAAAACAGCTGCAATTCTCAAATATCATTGAAGAAAACTGCTACTCTTCCCTCTGACAAATCTTAAACATCCCTCTTTAGAACTAATTAAATCACATACTTATATTATTCTACCGTCACCAAAATACTCTTGCAAGTTTCTCTTGTCTTTAGCCTAGCCTTAAATAATGTTATATTACGTCCCCTTTCTATAAGGTACTAAAATTATAAAATGTAAACAAAAATCTGGACAACATTAAACTGGCAGCCAAGATAATATTATCAGATCCTCTTAATAAATCAGTTCAACTACTTACATCCTATATAGAGTTTAAAAATAATAGAATAAATAAATGTTATACCCCTAAGTTGTATTATAAGGACAGACTGTATCAGAAAGGTGGATAGTCTGTGACAGAGAGGAGGACAGGCTGTGACAGAGGACGACAAGCTGTGACAAAAAGGAGGACTGGCTTTGACAGAGGACGACAAGCTGTGACAAAAAGGAGGACTGGCTTTGACAGAGGACGACAAGCTGTGACAAAAAAGGAGGATAGGAGGTAGCAGAGTGAGCCTGTGGCGGAGAGGAAAGCCTGTGGCGAAGAGGACAGCCTGTGGCGAAAAGGAGAACCTGTGGTGGAGAGAACAGGCTGTAACAGAGAGGACAGATTATGATGTTAAGGAGAGGCTGTATCGGAGAAGACAGGTTGGAACGGAGAGGACAGGCTGCGATAAAAAAAAAGATAGGCTAAGAAGAAAATAACAGGCCATGACGAAAAGAACTGGGTAAGAAGAGAACACAAGCTGTAACTGATAGGACAGGCTGTGACGGAGAGAACAGGCTGTGACGGAGAGAACAGGCTGTGACGGAGAGAACAGGCTATGACGGAGAGACAGTGGACTTGGTTATGGACAGGAGAGACTCTGAAGATTGACTTAGATCAGTGATTCTCAACCAGAGGTAAATTTACCCCTCGGGGGTAAAAAATTACAAGACAAGGTGTAAATATTTGATGTACCTGATAATTGATTATTAATTCATTTAAATTTCATTTTGTAAAATGTGTGTGTGTGTGTGTGTGTGTGTGTGTGTGTGTGTGTGTGTGTGTGTGTGTGTGTGTGTGTGTGAATAATAGTCACTTGGATAATTCGTAATTATTTCTTTTCAGATTTTCTCATGTCCAAGATACGTACATACCTGGATTCATATGTACAATATAGCTTTGACTTCATTGTTGTGGATGGTTTGGAGAAGCCTCAGCGTCTGCTGTGATGGTGTGGAGAAGCCTCGGTGGCTGCTGTGATGGTGTGGAGAAGCCTCAATGTCTGCTGTGATGGTGTGGAGAAGCCTCAGTGTCTGCTGTGATAGTGTGGAGAAGCCTCGGTGTCTGCTGTGATGGTGTGGAGAAGCCTCAGTGTCTGCTGTGATGGTGTGGAGAAGCCTCGGTGTCTACTGTGATGGTGTGGAAAGCTGGGTGTCTGCTGTGATGGTGTGGAGAAGCCTCGGTGTCTGCTGTGTTTGGTGTGGAGAAGCCTCAGTGTCTGCTGTGAGGGGTGTGGAGAAGCCTCGGTGTCTGCTGTGATGGTGTGGAGAAGCCTGGGTGTCTGCTGTAGGGTGTGGAGAAGCCTGGGTGTCTGCTGTGATGGTGTGGAAAAGCCTCGGTGTCTGCTGTGATGGTGTGAAGAAGCCTCGGTGTCTGCTGTGATGGTGTGGAGAAGCCTCAGTGTCTGCTGTGATGGTGTGGAGAAGCCTCGGTGTCTGCTGTGATGGTGTGGAGAAGCCTCGGTGTCTGCTGTGATGGTGTGGAGAAGCCTCAGTGTCTGCTGTGATGGTGTGGAGAAGCCTCTGTGTCTGCTGTGATGGTGTGGAGAAGCCTCGTGTCTGCTGTATGGTGTGGAGAAGCCTCGGTGTCTGCTGTGATGGTGTGGAGAAGCCTCGGTGTCTGCTGTGATGGTGTGGAGAAGCCTCGGTGTCTGCTGTGATGGTGTGGAGAAGCCTCAGTGTCTGCTGGGGATGGTGTGGAGAAGCCTCTGTGTCTGCTGTGAAGGGTTTGTGGAGAAGCCTTGTGTCTGCTGGATGGTGTGGAGAAACCTCAGCGTCTGCTGTGATGGTGTGGAGAAGCTTCGGTGTCTGCTGTGATGGTGTGGAGAAGCCTCGGTGTCTGCTGTGATGGTGGGGGAGAAGCCTCGGTTCTGCTGTGAGGGTGTGGAAAAAGCCTCAGTGTCTGCTGTGATGGTGTGGAGAAGCCTCTGTGTCTGCTGTGATGGTGGGGAAGAAGCCTTGGTGTCTGCTGTGATGGTGTGGAGAAACCTCAGCGTCTGTGTGATGGTGTGGAGAACCCTCGGTGTCTGCTGTGATGGTTTGGAGAAGCCTCAGTGTTGCTTGTGATGGTGGGGAGAAGCCTCGGGTCTACTGTAAATGGTGTGGAGAAGCCTCGGTGTCTGCTGTGATGGTTTGGAAGCCTCAGTGTCTGCTGTGATAGTGTGGAGAAAGCCTCAATGTCTGCTGTGATGGTGTGGAGAACCCTTTCAATGTCTTGCTGTGATGGTTTTGGAGAAGCCTCAGTGTCTGCTGTGATAGTGTGGAGAAGCCTCAATGTCGGGCTGTGATGGTGTGGAGAAGCCTCAGTGTCTGCTGTGATGGTGTGGAGAAGCCTCGGTGTCTGCTGTGATGGTGTGGAGAAGCCTCAGTGTCTGCTGTGATGGTGTGGAAAAAGCCTCGGTGCCCTACTGTGATGGTGTGGAGAACCCTCGGTTTTGCTGTGAGGTGGGAGAAGCCTCGGTGTCTGCTGTGATGGTGTGAGAAGCCTCAGTGCCCTGCTGTGATGGCGTGGAGAACCTCGGTGTCTGCTGTGATGGTGTGGAGAAGCCTCGGTGTCTGCTGTGATGGTGTGGAGAAGCCTCGGTGTCTGCTGTGATGGTGTGGAAAAGCCTCGGTGTCTGCTGTGATGGTGTGAAGAAGCCTCGGTGTCTGCTGTGATGGTGTGGAGAAGCCTCAGTGTCTGCTGTGATGGTGTGGAGAAGCCTCGGTGTCTGCTGTGATGGTGTGGAGAAGCCTCGGTGTCTGCTGTGATGGTGTGGAGAAGCCCAGTGTCTGCTGTGATGGTTGGAGAAGCCTCTGGGGTCTGCTGTGATGGTGTGGAGAAGCCTCGGTGTCTGCTGTGATGGGTGGAGAACCCTCGGTGTCTGCTGTGAGGGTGTGGAGAAGCCTCGGTGTCTGCTGTGATGGTGTGGAGAAGCCTCGGTGTCTGCTGTGATGGTGTGGAGAAGCCTCAGTGTCTGCTGTGATGGTGTGGAGAAGCCTCTGTGTCTGCTGTGATGGTGTGGAGAAGCCTTGGTGTCTGCTGTGATGGTGTGGAGAAACCTCAGCGTCTGCTGTGATGGTGTGGAGAAGCTTCGGTGTCTGCTGTGATGGTGTGGAGAAGCCTCGGTGTCTGCTGTGATGGTGTGGAGAAGCCTCGGTGTCTGCTGTGATGGTGTGGAGAAGCCTCAGTGTCTGCTGTGATGGTGTGGAGAAGCCTCTGTGTCTGCTGTGATGGTGTGGAGAAGCCTTGGTGTCTGCTGTGATGGTGTGGAGAAACCTCAGCGTCTGCTGTGATGGTGTGGAGAAGCCTCGGTGTCTGCTGTGATGGTTTGGAGAAGCCTCAGTGTCTGCTGTGATGGTGTGGAGAAGCCTCGGTGTCTACTGTGATGGTGTGGAGAAGCCTCGGTGTCTGCTGTGATGGTTTGGAGAAGCCTCAGCGTCTGCTGTGATGGTGTGGAGAAGCCCTCGGTGTCTGGGGGGTGTGGAGAAGCCTCAGTGTCTGCTGTGATGGTGTGGAGAAACCTCGGTGTCTGCTGTGATGGTGTGGAGAAGCCTCAGCCTCGGTGTCTGCTGTGATGGTGTGGAGAAGCCTCAGCCTCGGTGTCTGCTGTGATGGTGTGGAGAAGCCTCAGCCTCGGTGTCTGCTGTGATGGTGTGGAGAAGCCTCAGTGTCTGCTGTGATGGTGTGGAGAAGCCTCAGTATCTGCTGTGATGGTGTGGAGAAGCCTTAGCCTCGGTGTCTGCTGTGATGGTGTGGAGAAGCCTCAGCCTCGGTGTCTGCTGTGAGTTGGAGAGCCTAAAGCCTCGTGTCGCTTTGATGGTGTGGAGAAGCCTCATGTCTGCTGTGATGGGGTGGAGAAGCCTCAGTATCTGCCATGATGGTGTGGAGAAGCCTCAATGTCTGCTGTGATGGTGTGGAGAAGCCTCACTGTCTGCTGTAATGGTGTGAAGAAGCTTCAGTGTCTGCTGTAATGGTGTGGAGAAGCCTCAGTTCCGCTGTAAATAGTGTGGAGAAGCCTCGGTGTCTTGTCAGGGTGTGGAGAACCCTCAGTGTCTGCTGTGATGGTGTGGAGAAGCCTCAGTGTCTGCTGTGATGGGGGGAAAAAAAGCCTCATTGTCTGCTGTGATGGTGTGGGAAGCTTCAGTGTCTGCTGTGATGGTGTGGAGAATCCTCAGTGTCTGCTGTGATGGTGTGGAGAAACCTCAGTGTCTGCTGTGATGGTGTGGAGAAGCCTCGGTGTCTGCTGTGATGATGTGGAGAAGCCTCAGTGTCTGCTGTGATGGTGGGGAGAAGCCTCGGGGGTCTGCCGTGATGGGGGTGGAGAAGCCTCAGTGTCTGCTGTAATAGTGTGAAGAAGCCTCAGTGTCTGCTGTAATGATGTGGAGAAGCCTCAGTGTCTGCTGTAATGGTGTGGAGAAGCCTCAGTGTCTGATGTGATGGTGTGGAGAAGCCTCGGTGTCTGCCGTGATGGTGTGGAGAAGCCTCAGTGTCTGCTGTAATAGTGTGAAGAAGCCTCAGTGTCTGCTGTAATGATGTGGAGAAGCCTCAGTGTCTGCTGTGATGGTGTGGAGAAACCTCAGTGTCTGCTGTGATGATGTGGAGAAGCCTCAGTGTCTGCTGTGATGGTGTGGAGAGGCCTCAGTGTCTGCTGTGATGGTGTGGAGAACCTCAGTGTCTGCTGTGATGGTGGGGGAGAAGCCTCGGTGTCTGCTGTGATGGTGTGGAAAGCCTGGGTTTGTCTGCGGGGATGGTGTGGAAAAAAGCCTCAGTGTCTGCTGTGATGTGTGGAGAAGCCTCGGTGTCTGCTGTGATGGTGGGGAAAGAAGCCTCGGTGTCTGCGTGATGGTTTTGGAGAAGCCTCGGTGTCTGCTGTGATGTGTGGAAAAGCCTCGGTGTCTGCTGTGATGGTGTGAAGAAGCCTCGGTGTCTGCTGTGATGGTGTGGAGAACCCTCAGTGCTGCTGTGATGGTGGGAGAAGCCTCGGTGTCTGCTGTGATGGTGTGGAGAAGCCTCGGTGTCTGCTGTGATGGTGTGGAGAAGCCTCAGTGTCTGCTGTGATGGTGTGGAGAAGCCTCTGTGTCTGCTGTGATGGTGTGGAGAAGCCTCGGTGTCTGCTGTGATGGTGTGGAGAAGCCTCGGTGTCTGCTGTGTGGTGTGGAGAAGCCTCGTGTCTGCTGTGATGGTGGGAGAAGCCCGGTGTCTGCTTGATGGTGTGGAGAACCTCAGTGTCTGCTGTGATGGTGTGGAGAAGCCTCTGTGTCTGCTGTGATGGGTGGAGAAGCTTGGTGTCTGCTGTGATGGTGTGGAAAACCTCACGTCTGCTGTGATGGTGTGGAGAAGCTTCGGTGTCCTGCTGTGATGGTGTGGAGAAGCCTGGGTGTCTGCTGTGAGGGTGTGAGAAGCCTCGGTGTCTGCTGTGATGGTGTGGAGAAGCCTCAGTGTCTGCTGTGATGGTGTGGAGAAGCCTCGTGTCTGCGGGTGATGGTGTGGAGAAGCCCTTGGTGTCTGCTGTGATGGTGGGGAGAAAACCTCAGCGTCTGCTGTGATGGTGTGGAGAAGCCTCGGTGTCTGCTGTGATGGTTTGGAGAACCCTAAAGGTCTGCTGTAAATGGTGTGGAGAAGCCTCGGTGTCTACTGTGATGGTGTGGAGAAGCCTCGGTGTCTGCTGTGATGGTTTGGAGAAGCCTCAGCGTCTGCTGTGATGGTGTGGAGAAGCCTCGGTGTCTGCTGTGATGGTGTGGAGAAGCCTCAGTGTCTGCTGTGATGGTGTGGAGAAACCTCGGTGTCTGCTGTGATGGTGTGGAGAACCTCAGCCTCGTGTCTGCTGTAAATGGTGTGGAGAAGCCTCAGCCTCGGTGTCTGCTGTGATGGTGTGGAGAAGCCTCAGCCTCGGTGTCTGCTGTGATGGTGTGGAGAAGCCTCAGTGTCTGCTGTGATGGTGTGGAGAAGCCTCAGTATCTGCTGTGATGGTGTGGAGAAGCCTTAGCCTCGGTGTCTGCTGTGATGGTGTGGAGAAGCCTCAGCCTCGGTGTCTGCTGTGATGGTGTGGAGAAGCCTCAGCCTCGGTGTCTGCTTTGATGGTGTGGAGAAGCCTCAGTGTCTGCTGTGATGGTGTGGAGAAGCCTCAGTATCTGCCATGATGGTGTGGAGAAGCCTCAATGTCTGCTGTGATGGTGTGGAGAAGCCTCACTGTCTGCTGTAATGGTGTGAAGAAGCTTCAGTGTCTGCTGTAATGGTGTGGAGAAGCCTCAGTGTCCGCTGTGATAGTGTGGAGAAGCCTCGGTGTCTTGTGTCATGGTGTGGAGAAGCCTCAGTGTCTGCTGTGATGGTGTGGAGAAGCCTCAGTGTCTGCTGTGATGGTGTGGAAAAGCCTCATTGTCTGCTGTGATGGTGTGGAGAAGCTTCAGTGTCTGCTGTGATGGTGTGGAGAATCCTCAGTGTCTGCTGTGATGGTGTGGAGAAACCTCAGTGTCTGCTGTGATGGTGTGGAGAAGCCTCGGTGTCTGCTGTGATGATGTGGAGAAGCCTCAGTGTCTGCTGTGATGGTGTGGAGAAGCCTCGGTGTCTGCCGTGATGGTGTGGAGAAGCCTCAGTGTCTGCTGTAATAGTGTGAAGAAGCCTCAGTGTCTGCTGTAATGATGTGGAGAAGCCTCAGTGTCTGCTGTAATGGTGTGGAGAAGCCTCAGTGTCTGATGTGATGGTGTGGAGAAGCCTCGGTGTCTGCCGTGATGGTGTGGAGAAGCCTCAGTGTCTGCTGTAATAGTGTGAAGAAGCCTCAGTGTCTGCTGTAATGATGTGGAGAAGCCTCAGTGTCTGCTGTGATGGTGTGGAGAAACCTCAGTGTCTGCTGTGATGATGTGGAGAAGCCTCAGTGTCTGCTGTGATGGTGTGGAGAGGCCTCAGTGTCTGCTGTGATGGTGTGGAGAAGCCTCAGTGTCTGCTGTGATGATGTGGAGAAGCCTCAGTGTCTGCTGTGATGATGTGGAGAAGCCTCAGTGTCTGCTGTGATGATGTGGAGAACCCTCAGTGCCCTGCTGTGATGATGGGGAGAAGCCTCAGTGTCTGCTTTTATGGTGGGGAGAAGCCTCAGTGTCTGCTGTGTGATGTGGAGAAGCCTCAGTGTTTTGCTGTGATGATGTGGAGAAGCCTCAGTGTCTGCTGTGATGGTGTGGAGAAGCCTCAGTGTCTGCGGGTTGATGGGGAAAAAAGAAGCCTCAGTGCCCTGCTGTGATGATGTGGAGAAGCCTCAGTGTCTGCTGTGATGGTGTGGAGAAGCCTCAGTGTCTGCTGTGATGATGTGGAGAAGCCTCAGTGTCTGCTGTGATGGTGTGCTCAAAAGTTCTTAGATACGGGTCACAGAAACCTTCAGTATTGAAACAGCATCTGGAAGATAAGCATCCTACTTACGGTGTCCCGTAGCTGGAGCGCTAGCTTACTCAGCTCACACACTGAGGTCCGGAGATCGAATCCCCGGTTGGCTGTGAAACACTAGGACGTGTTTCCTTAGGACAACTTTTGTCCATGTTCACCCATCAGTATAAAATGAGTACTTGAGTGTTAGTCGACTGGTGTGGGTCGCATCCTGGGACAAAACTGACCTAATTTGCCCGAAATGCTCAGCATAACAAGCGGCTTTATATTCAGCAGCATATCACTAATGTCAGCTAGGCCTGTATACCTTGTACATGTACTTGTAGAAATAAAAATATTATTAATATATTATTATAATGCATCTGGTAACCGTTGGTGAGGCTGACCTTGGGAAAGTGTGGAAGGGGAAACATCCGGCGGCAGACGGATGAATTCCTGGACACATAACCCTAGGGAAGGCTGAGGCTGGAAGGCAGAGATGAGAGGCGAGGCTGACCTCAGGGAAGTGAGGAAGGGGAGACATCCGGGGGCCCACAGATGGGTTCCTGGACACATGAACCTGGGGAAGGCGAGGGGGGGGTGGACCTTAAAGACGTACCACTGGCCTCCACGTGGCAAGGTCTGGTAACTCAGAGATAACTCTGAGGCTGACAGTGGTCGCAGATAATAATTTTATTATTTTTATTATTACTTATAATTCATGATTTGCTAATTGGAATTCAAAAGCGTCACGCACGGTGGAGTTATTCCAGCCTCCATGACAGTAGCGACGGTGGTGTTATTCCCACTCCAGCCTCCCTGACAGTAGCCACGGTGGTGTTATTCCCACTCCAGCCTCTCTGACAGTAGCCACGGTGGTGTTATTCCCACTCCAGCCTCCCTGACAGTAGCCACGGTGGCGTTATTCCCACTCCAACCTCCCTGACAGTAGTCACAGAGGTGTTATTCCCCCCTCCAGCTTCTCTGACAGTAGCCACGGTGGTGTTATTCTCACTCCAGCCTCCCTGACAGTAGCCACGGTGGTGTTATTCCCACTCCAACCTCCCTGACAGTAGTCACAGAGGTGTTATTCCCACTCCAGCTTCTCTGACAGTAGCCACGGTGGTGTTATTCTCACTCCAGCCTCCCTGACAGTAGCCACGGTGGTGTTATTCCCACTCCAACCTCCCTGACAGTAGTCACAGAGGTGTTATTCCCACTCCAGCTTCTCTGACAGTAGCCACGGTGGTGTTATTCCCACTCCAACCTCCCTGACAGTAGCCACAGAGGTGTTATTCCCACTCCAGCTTCTCTGACAGTAGCCAAAGGTGGTGTTTTCCCACTCCAACCTCCCTGAAAAGTAGTCCCCAGAGTGTTATTCCCACTCCAGCTTCTCTGACAGTAGCCACGGTGGTGTTATTCTCACTCCAGCCTCCCTGACAGTTGCCACGGTGGTGTTATTCCCACTCCAACCTCCCTGACAGTAGTCACAGAGGTGTTATTCCCACTCCAGCCTCCCTGACATTAGCCACGGTGGTGTTATTCCCACTCCAGCCTCCCTGACATTAGCCACGGTGGTGTTATTCCCACTCCAGCCTCCCTGACAGTAGTCACAGAGGTGTTATTCCCACTCCAGCCTCCCTGACATTAGCCACGGTGGTGTTATTCCCACTCCAGCCTCCCTGACAGTAGCCACGGTGGTGTTATTCCCACTCCAGCCTCCCTGACAGTAGTCACAGATGTGTTATTCCCACCCAGCTCCCTGACATAGCCCCGGTGGGTTTTTTCCCACTCCACCTCCCTGTCATAGCCACGGTGGTGTTATTCCCACTCCAGCCTCCCTGACAGTAGTCCAGAGGTGTTATTCCCCCCTCCAGCCTCCCTGACATTAGCCACGGTGGTGTTATTCCACTCCAGCCTCCCTGACCAGTAGTCACAGAGGTGTTTTTTCCCACTCCACCTCCCTGACATTAGCCACGGTGGTGTTATTCCCACTCCAGCCTCCCTGACAGTAGTCACAGAGGTGTTATTCCCACTCCAGCCTCCCTGACATTAGCCACGGTGGTGTTATTCCCACTCCAGCCTCCCTGACATTAGCCACGGTGGTGTTATTCCCACTCCAGCCTCCCTGACAGTAGCCACAGAGGTGTTATTCTCACTCCAGCCTCCCTGACAGTAGCCATGGTGGTGTTATTCCCACTCCAGCCTCCCTGACAGTAGTAACGGTTGTGTTATTCTCACTCCAGCCTCCCTGACAGTAGCCACGGTGGTGTTATTCCCACTCCAACCACTCTCAATACCACGGGCGGGACTTGAACCCGCGGTCAGAGAGTCTCAAAACTCCAGACCGTCGCGTTGGACGAATCTTATTGTGGCTAGCTGGTCCAGTGGCTAACGCGACGGTCTGGAGTTTTGAGACTCTCTGACCGCGGGTTCAAATCCCGCCCGTGGTATGGTTTGTCTATCTGTTTGTCACTGAGCGTCTTCCAGTACAGATTCAACGCAGGGATGTTTAATTGGGCATGGAGAGACTCGCTTGTGGCAAAGTCCTCCCATTTGACATCAAGCACCCAGCGCAGCGCCTTGTTCTGGACACGCTGCAGTTTAAGTAAGTTTGTTTTAGCTGCAAGAGAGAGGGCTAGAGGAGAGTAAGTTATCAAAGGACGTATTAGGGATTTGTAGAGGTGTAATTTGGTGCGTTGGGAGGCATGTTGCAGCTTGTAGAGGCCCGCAAGGGCCTTACTAGCTATTGCATGCTTTGAGTGAATGTGTCCGTGTAGGCGAAGAAAATAGTCAAGATTAACGCCAAGGACCGTGACAGATTGTGTGATGGGGATGTAGGTGAGGGTGTTAGCTGTTCTGAGTTCGACAGGTAATGGAGGATCACGTTTCTTATAGTTAAAATATGTAATGCTGGATTTAGCTGCATTGGATTTGATCCTCCATTTTTGTTCCCAGAAGGCTATCCTGTCGACTTCATTTTGTGTTTTGTGTGTGGGTGTATCTATATTGGCGTGAGCGGTGAGTTGTGTAATGTCGTCTGCATAGGCTAGAGTGATGGAGTTGTGGTATACAGGTGTTGGAATGTCGTTAGTGTATAAAATGTAGAGGGTAGGGGAGAGGACAGATCCCTGGGGTGCTCAAGCATTTAGTGTGAAGTAGTCTGAGTAACAGCCTAGGAATTTGATTCTCATGGTGCGGCCGTCTAGGAAGTTGCAGAGGAGTTTGCGAGTAGTGAGAGGCAGGTTAAAGTTAGTGAAGAGTTTGTGTTTGAGCCCTTCGTGCCAGACAGTGTCAAAAGCTTTTTCCACGTCTTTTGTGACCATGGTTGTCCTGTTTCTTTGTTTGTTTTGTGTTTATGTGGATGTAGATGACAATGATGTTAATGGCATCCTGTGTGGATCTGCGAGTTAACAACAACCTTGCAAGGATACAACTCTTGAGGTAACATCTTCCTGAAGATTCAGCTGGTTGTAAATATGACATTTAAGAAAGTAAAGGGTGAGTAAGTATAGTCATTTCCTATGAAAGTGGTGTCAAGGCATTACTGGTAGTCTTGTCAGACTTACTGTTGTTGGTTCTAGGGTTCACTTTAGGGGTTTACCTATTTGTTGGACCTGGGAAACTCCGATAACAACCCTGTGTGAACCTGGTGTATTTAAATTTGTGAAGGCTGCTGAGCTCACAATTATGTTCATCCAAGGAGGAAAATTCAGTTCATCTTCTTCTGCGGGAAGGTTAATAAAGTGTGCGGACATTGTGTCCCTCTTTGGAAACTGCCGTTTCAATTATTAGTTTGTGTTAGTACAAACTGGTCAAGTTTTGCTTGTATAATATTTCTTTCTCAACATGGATTCTTTGGATTTCTGGTTGAGAGCTGGAAAGGAAATAGGATTTACCGGACAGGACCTTGATAGCTATATTCCTTCTAAGATAGCTATAGATAAGAAGGAAGAACAGGAAAGACTAACTCGCGAAGAAAAAAATGAAAAACTAGCTCTCGAAGAGAAAATAGGTCGCGATGAAAAAAAAGAACATGAAAGACTAGATCTTGAAGAGAGAAGACTAGCCCGCCAAGAAAAAACCCGGAAAGATTAGCTCGAGAAAAGAAAAAAGAACAGGAAAGGATAGCAAGAGAATTCAGGCGAGTGAGTAGCCTTCAAAATGAAGGAACTGAAGAACAAGCTAAGCAGAGGGAATTAAAACAGCTAAGATTGGAGTTAGCAGTCAAGACGATAAAACTATCTAAGCTGAAAATAGAAGAAGGGGTACTTGTACCCTACCCACAAATCAAATATTAGAATGTCTCAAATACCACCTTACACAGAACAGGATGACATCTAGGCATATAACCAGATTCGAGAACACTGCCACTCTATGTGACTCACCATCAGATTCTTGGGCTACTAGGCTTGGCTTACTTCTGTTTGGACCAGCTTTAAATGTATATTCTACTTTACAGTCTGAGGTAATAATAGATTATAGTCTACTGGAGAAAGCCATAATTTAAGCTTTCAAGAAAACCACTCGTCAATACAGGTCGGAGTTTCGTCATGCTAGAATAACTCCAAATCAAAATTGCATGCAGTACTTAACAACACGTTTCAGATTGTTTGATTCTTGGACTGATAGTGCAGAAGTTAACCATGACTTTGACTCATTACGAGACTTGATGGTGAAGGATCAATTCCTTTCGTCTGTAACCTCTGATTTACGAATATTTATAAAAGAAAGAAATGTCCACACAGCTTCGGAAATAGCACAAGCCATAGATATATGTGAATGTGCGCATAATAACTACCCCAAGGAGCGTGCAGATATAAATCTGTTGTGCCTAAGCAAACTGAGGGGCCCTAAACCTTTGTGCCTAAGAATTCCACAGACTTCACGATGAAATGTTTCAACTGTAATGAATTTGGACATAGACGTCAAGAATGTCCCAAAAGGAAGGGTGAGAATATCGGGAAGTGTTTCACCGAAGCTAATACTAACACAACTTTTAGTGAAGGTTCGGATAACGGCATGAATGTTTCGACAATTCTTAGAGATACTGATGTTCCTTTATTGTTATCCCTAGTAAGCTTTTCCCTAACTTAGATCCTCCACTGAATAAAACTACTAAATCAACTGACTACTTAGGAAGAAGTGATTCTTTTCCAACAATTAGATGTTGTATAAGGTGCAAGTGAAAAGTCAGTCATCAAAACTAGCGGACACAGAAACTAACGAAGAATCACGAGTGACGGAATTTGTTCCACTACAGAACACGGTTAACGTCGTGACTAGAGCACAGTCTAAGGTAAAAGCTATCCATCCGTTGGTTCTTTCGAAAGGAAAACCTATTGAGCTTTCTCACATAGATCTGGGGGTCTTCAAAAAATTCTTTCCTTAGAGGAAACCCGAAAGTTAGCGTTAACAGACAACTTGACTTAAATGAAGAAATTTTCTTATAAATTTGTATATAAAGATAATCTTCTGTTCAAGAATATAGTGTCAGCCGACAATCGAAATGACGTGGGTAGAAATCTGTTAGTGATTCCGGGGAATTACCATGAGACTATTTTGAAGATTTCTCATGACCTGCCAGTCTCCGGCCATTTTTCACATAGGAAGTCCTATGAGAAGATTAAGGACTTGTACTTCTGGCCTGGGATGTCTTCGGACATCTATAAGTATTGTAGGTTGTGTCACTTATGTCAACTTTCCTCACGAAAGGGAAAAACAATGAGAGTTTCTATGGCAATAATGCCGATTTTCTCAGTCCCATTTGCTAGAGTTGCAGTGGATA